>OFHU01004088.1:0-509068 GCA_900245905.1 Lacerta viridis
TGCTATACCTTATACAATAATTGAAAAATAAATAACTAAATAAATAGCTCACATTTTAATATAAATCTCCCCACATATATCTCAATCTAAGCAAATCACCAAATCCGTTCTTATACCTTCTTTTTTCAGATAGTCTTCCACATATTTCCACTCAGCCTTAGATCTTTGTTTTGATATATTTCGAATTGCTGCCGTCATCTTAGCCAAATTCATGAATTCCACCAATGGGGTGACAGATGGCAGCCAGATCGCTGGATGTGAGGGCGATCTGGCTGCGACATCTGTCACCCCATTGATCGCCAGGGTTGATTCGGCTGATCTGGCTGGCTAGGCGGGTGTCCCCTTCCTCCCTCACCGCTCCATGTGCGTCCCTCCCGAAGCTGCGCGCTCGGTGGAAGAGGACGACCATCCCAGATAGAAGGAGTGTACCGTTCTTCGTCAAGGGTATACGATAGCTGCACTCCCCTGCTAGAACCTCCAAACAAGCTCAAGGTGCAGCACTAGTTTATTGTATTAGTGGATACAGCCAGAGGAAAGCTGATTTTAAGTGTTCAAAATAAACCAAATTTGTAAGAGGGGGTAGGGCTTCCATGCCTTAAAGCATTTTTTGAGTGTGTGACTACAGATGTAAAATAGCCATAGATAGTAATCATCTGAATATTCCACCCAAGGACTGGTTCTTGACCTAGCATGACTGCAAACCCTTGAAATAGTTGGATGCTACCTGACTTCATAAGGATGCTACCTGACTTCATAAGTGTATGTGCATTGTTTGATTATTTAACACGATTGCTCACCGATGATTGCATGAACAGACTCCCATTAGAAGAACCGTATTTGAGGTGAGGTGAGGTGAGAGAAAAGTTCTACCTGATCTGCGATGGCATATTTGCAAATGCAAGTCACCAGCTGATGCAACTGTCGGCTGGTGAACCGGTTCATAATTTGTAGCACTATCCCAAGCTAAAGTGTTAGTGAAGTTTCCATCATTCCACCCCCCCCAATCTATGATGATTAAGAGGAGAAGGGCTGAAAAATCATGATGGGGAGGGGGGTAAGCCTATGGCGAGTTTGTGATTCTCAGTCCTAATTTACAAGGTTCAGAATCACCACTTTAAGACCTATTCACTAAGCAAATTAAAGCAATGAGACAGACCTTGTGGCTCACGGTGACAGCCAGAACACCATTAGGAAATAATTGTGATTGGTTATAACAACAATGATCATATCATACCTAGAAACCAGTCAGGACAAACAGAACAGGGTCTTCCCCATCCCCCAGAGTTCAGAAATATGAATGGAAGATTCCTGAATAGGGTTGGTAGTTTTTAGTTTTTCTTTTGAGTGGTGGGAGGATATGAATATTTCAAACAAGCTATGATTTGGTCATGATTCTGGTATAGTTTTGTAGAATGCCGTCCCATTTTGCATTCCTAAATGCCAACCTTCAAAAGATGATTCTGGATGGTGAAAACAAATCAACCCGAGGTTTTTAAATGAATGTGCCGAAGAAGAGGGGGAAATATAGGCTGAGATCAAATTAACTACTTTAGCTTCACTCAAAGGGTTGTGCTTGCCCAGTGTCCAGTCAAATTTTCAGCGTCATTAAAAGCTAGAATGTGAGATTTACACATAACATGATTTATTAAAACTCCTTTAAAACTCCTGGTCATCTTACAAACCGTTTTAAAGATTCCCCTCGTCCTCCAGAACTTCTGTTTGAAGGGAAAAGCAATCATAAGGCCCATACAAGACTCAAAGGACTTGGTCTACTGTTCTTTGGATTCTTGTGCAGCTGGCTATCAGGCCTTGGCTTGGTGTTCAGAAAGGCAAGAGAGTGTAGCCTCAAGAGACAGAGGGCTTTTTTTTCTTTTTTTCTTTTGCTGGTGGTACCCATCCAAACTAAGCAAAAACAAAGTATGTGGGGACAGAGGGTGACTTGGAGAAGAGGATGCAGAGAAGGAACCAGAAAGTGTGGTCCCCAACACACTCTCAAAATCCCTATTGTGGGTTCGAAGACATTGGTGACTCCTAGTCTACAGAGTTTCATGTCACCCTTCCAATCTGAAGCTCAGAGGGTGACTATGAGAGAGAGCCTTTTCAGTGGTGGCCCTATGGGTTTGGGATGCATTCCCCAGGGAAGCTTGTCTGACATCCACATTGCTGCCTTTTTTTCTACTAGGCTAAGATTTTTCTGTTCTCCCAGGCTGATATAAGTCCCTGTGGAATAGTGGGCAGTTTTAATGTATGCATTTGATAGCTGAATATACTCTTTTATTGTACTGGTTTTGTGTTTGGATTTTCATGTTTGTTGTTTCTGGTGTATCGTGCTTTTATTGCAGCGTGGTTTTATCGTTATGTTTTTATTCTCTTTTTTATTTGTGCGATGCTTACCATTTGTGTGATGTGTACCAACAGATTGACAGGAACAAACTAGGGAGGAGGAAGTGGTGGAAAGATGTGGCTATGGAGTCTGACATCGTGTTACTACTGTGCAAGTCTGTCTTAAATATCCTTTCTTGTCCTTTTCTGGCCAATCAGCAAATGCCATGAGCACAAGCATACATGCCTTCTAATTGGTTGTGTCCACTCCTAAGGCCCATAATTTGGAAGCATAGCGCAGATGGAAAAAGACATCTCCTGGTTAAAAAAAAGCTTCAGATAACCAGTGGCAGATCTTGAAGTCTCAGATTTTAGTGGCACCCTGTGTGACACCAAAATTAAGTGTGCCCCTGAGGCTCTGCACCCAGTGAGACCAAACAGGTCGTGTTCCTCTAAATCCACCTCTGTTTGCAAGGAAAGAACTGATGGGCTACGTGAGACCAATACACCAGCCTAGTAAAAGTAGAATCTTGTGTTCCATCAAACATAACAAAAGTGCAAAGACGACACAGGAGAGATAAAATAGTATGGCAGACAAGAAGGTAACGGGCACCCCAAAATGTTTTTTCTCCTTGTTCATAGTGGACTTTTTATTCTTATTATTCAACACTGTGGGTTAGGAGCAAATTCATTCTGCTGTCAGATTTATTTCTTTTTCATACATTCATTTATGAAGATTCCATCTTCCACAGTGCCTTGGCATAAGCCATCCAAAGCAAATTTATTCATTTAATATATATTTATTCATTCAGCACCTCATAATTGCATTTTACTTTTCCTGCATTTATCAAACAGCTAACAGGTTATTTCCCTGTATACGTTGAATTATAAACACTAGGGTGGTCTTTTCTTTTCCTTTTAGCATTTTAACTTTATGTGCTTATTTTTTAATGAACAGCAGATCTGTGATTGGCTCGTTCTAGATTTTCATCAGATACCTGGTGCCAGTGCATTTTTTCTGGGTGGACACTGGTGGACGCATACCTCAACATTTTGTGAATCTAAGTTTGGCATCAGTAAGGGGCAGTATTTCAATTTGAGTAGGAAAATGAGAGTACCTCTAAACATTTTTTTTAAAGCACTGCCTGGTGAATTAGATAATTTGGATGTAAACAGGACAGGAAGTCTACAATACACATATGAGAGATGGCTTGGTTTGGCTTGTCCTTTTATCTGACATCAAAACTGCATCCTACTTAAAAATTCAGTTCCCACCCCCTGGCACTGCTGGTTGGGAGAAATACAGGATCCTGAGATCTTTGACTACCATCCTTCTGCATGTAATAGATTACCATGTTCATCCATGTTTGTACCAGTCATCAGTATTGTTGCATCTTACCTTGGGGGTTGTAATAACTCATTACTGGGAATGCCATGAGAATATTTGTGAATCTGCTGCTTCTGATACAGAAAATTCATACCTGCTATCACAAATATGTGGCTCAATGTGAGACAGAGAGAGAGAGAGAGAGAGAGAGAGAGAGAGAGAGAGAGAGAGAGAGAGAGAATATTCTTTTCAGATTTATGAAGGGGGGAAAGCAGCAGCTGGATGTACAAGATGCTGTGCAATTAAGCCAACTGTAGTCATGATAATATACATGTGTGATAATGATTCAGATTTGCTGAGAACAAAGTCTATGCTTTTCATTGGGGAATATGGTCTTATACCAATAATGTATACAAAGAAAGTATCAGGTGTTATAACGATTATAATACAACAAAGCCTGCAGATACTTATAGACAAACAGTCAACTAGTGGCACAACAGCTTCTTCAGCCCATAATACGATATATTCAACATGATACATCAAGAATATAAGATCTTCACAGGCACAGCTGTTGCAAAACCTGCTTAAAAACTGGAGTACAAGTCTTCTGATCAATTGTACTACTTTCACCGAGGGATGATGAGGAGGTGCTCGTCTGAGACCCCTGACTCTATATATGGCTATGTGAAGAATCCTTTCTTGTGACCGTTCCCACTTACACAACTTTGCACTTCCAGTAGAGAACTATCTGCAGAACGATTTACTTGTTTGCTGATTTGCTTGTTTGCACTGAGCTAAGACACCATTATTATATACATTATTGGCAGATTTGTGCCACTAGTTGACTGTTTGCCTATAAGTATCTCCAGGGTTATACCAATAATAACGGAAGAAGAAGAAGAATTCAAATCTCTATCTAGTCCATCATCCTACTTTCCACCATGGCCATCCAGATTTAGATTATACATCTGGCAACTCCAGTACCCCAGCTGCTGCCAAATATATTGCTCTGCTTTCAATTGGACCACATCAGTGAGATTGAGAGAGGGCTCTTGCTGTCAGGGCAGTCCAGGACCTCCATAAAACACTGCTCAGGCTTGTGCCCTGGAGAGGTTAGTTTGATGCTGCTAATGCAGCAAAAAAATAATAAAAAAGATAAAGATAAAAAACAAACAAACAAAAAAATGTGGGAGGCAGCAACTATGAGTTACCGGTCTCTGCAGCCACAGCAGGTGGTGTGATTCTCCAGCAGTTCGACTTCACCCCCTGCAGGCCTATTCTCGCTCAAGACAATGTTTGCATTTTTGACTAATTAATTACACATTGTTGCAAACATTCCCCCCTAAAATATTGCTATTTGTATGTCACATTCACAAATATATTCATTTTTATGTACATTTTTACCTTCTATGTGTATTTTTGTAAACGTTGTTCATTTGGAGAATTGCATTGCAAAATTCGAATCAGTGGAAATTTTGTGTTTCGGTTCTCACATTGCTTCAGAAAGTGTGGATTTGATAGATTTGCCTTTAAAATGCCATGTGAATTTATTTTCTTCCCTATCCTAAGCCTCCATTTAACCAGAAACTTCTATGTTATATCTCAAGGCTGGGGTTTCAAGTATGGAAACAGGCACAGATTACAGTCAGGTAAATTCAGGTGAACCTTATTAATGCTGGAGCAAATACACTGTACAATGTTTGTAGTCTGTGGCGCCAGATCCCTTATTTATGTGAAATTGCAAGTGCATGTTCCATCCTCAGGGCTGCAGTATATGCCCCTGTGAAGGCAGGGATAGGCAAGTGTTTTTTAGCTACAGCAAATGTTCTTCTGCTGCACCCATGGAACAGTTTCCAGCAGGAGGTTTTGACTTGGACCATCTGAGCTATGTGGTTTCAGTAGACTTTGGTAATTCTGCTGTTTTGGCAGGCCATTTAAATCAGCTACCACAAAGCTCCCTTCCCTTTTAGGTTCTCTACAAATCATCAACAGAGCCCATGGACCGTATAATGAAGGGTTTGTTCACGGGAGACCCAGCGACAAGCCATCCACTGTTTTTATTGGAGGTGAGTGGGTTAAAGAGACAATAGCGGGGATTTATCTTGTCGTCGAGAACAGAAGGGAGAATCTGCCAGGGAGAATCTGTTTTGGTTGTCTTCCCCTTAAGCACAGTATGATTCGGCAGAATTATTCCTTGCTAATGCAGAAAAAACAACAAGTAATATAAGTAAATATCTTCTGACGGACACGAACAATAACAGGAGGAGAGACCATTTAGTGTGGACATGCTTTTTGCATGAACATAGTCCTGATGTGATGTGTTGTGGTGCAATGTGAAAAATTGCTGCAGGTGCTGTGAACTGCTCTGAAATGCTACTTCCCTGAACTGGCTTCTGGATGCAGACCTTGGATTTCCAGCAGAACCATCAAAGGCAGCACTTTGTAACTCTACCACACTGTAGATCTGTCAGAGTTGGATTTAAGTACCTGGCCATACTGGCAATGCTTTGAGCTGTGGACTGGGGGTTGCCAGACAACTAGGACAAGTAGTCCTGTGCAAAGGAGCCAACATGTCAGAAATCTTGCTCCACCATTAATGCCAGCAGGAAGATGTTGCTGTGAAACATAATATGAAGCTGCCTTTATTGTATATAAATTTACCCTCAGCTGAGGGTACATTCTATCATATGTGGTGGAATTGTAACAGGGCAAAAGAGTATTGGGAAATAATTTATAATGGATTGAAAAAAAAAACAGTTTAAAAGTACTCCCCCCCCAAAAAAAAAAACAGAGTCCTTTTCATTGTGGATAATTCAGATGGAAATTCCCAGGTGTCTAAAAAGGCTATTTATGTATATGAAAAATTAGTGAGGTCCCAACGAAAGAAGAAGAAGAGTTTGGATTTGATATCCTGCTTTATCACTACCCGAAGGAGTCTCAAAGCGGCTAACATTCTCCTTTCCCTTCCTCCCCCACAACAAACACTCTGTGAGGTGAGTGGGGCTGAGAGACTTCAAAGAAGTGTGACTAGCCCAAGGTCACCCAGCAGCTGCATGTGGAGGAGCAGAGACACAACCCGGTTCCCCAGATTACGAGTCTACCGCTCTTAACCACTACACCACAATGGCAACCTAAACTGATGGAATACGCACAGCTTGCAGACATAACATATAGAATAAGAGAACAGCAGGAACATACGTTTAAAGAAGATTGGAAAATGTTCATTGAATATATGGGTGAAAATTGTGTACACTTGAAAATGTTGGCAGCACTGAGATAAATTCAACAGTGTAAATACATTTTGATGGATGAAATAATGGAATACTGAATGGTTTAGTTTTTGTAAAATATACAGGGATTTACGATATGCAAAATGAACCATGGAAAGAGAAGAAGGGAAGTCATTGATATTTTAAGGTTATATTCTAAAATGTAAAACAGAAAATTAATAAAATTATACAAAATAATAATAATAATAATAATAATAATAATAATAATAATAATAATAATATAAATTTACAGCCTGGTGTAAACATTGACTTTGACTGCATGCCATATGCTTAAAGCACATCAATCTCCCCTCCAAAAATAATTATGGGAACTACAGTTTGCCCCCACAGAGCTACGTTTCCCAGCACCCTCCCCAAACTACAGTTCCCAAGATTTTTTTCTTTTTTGTGTGGGGTGTGTGCGCTTCAAATGTACAGCATGAATGCTGGCTTTTATTGTTGGTTAATAAGTAGAAATAAGCCAAGCAGACTTCTGGGAAAAGAGAGAGAATGGGCAAACCTTTGCGCAATTGAGAGAGAATTATAAAATGGGTGAATCCTAATTCAGGCCTTTGTTAAAATATTGGAGTAGTTTTGTTCATTCATTCACATCTTCCTTGACTGACTTTGTTGGACACTATTTGATACTGCAGGGTGAGAATCTCCTTTGGGATGCTTTGCACTGGATTTCTCATTTTCTTAATCCACCTCTCTCTTTCTGACTGAGTGGCAACTTGATCAGAAAGGGATTTGGCTCTGTAGTGTGTGTGCTTCACCTGGCAATGCACATCAAAGTCCGAAATTCATCTTATTACCATCCCCTCCCAAAGGTAGAAAGCTGAGCATCTCCCTTGAACCTGGGCCACGTAACTTGGAAAGTGAGAAGATGGTTCAGATAGTATTATTTTATTTTTATTTTTTATTATAAAATCTAGATCACTTAGCATTAAAAAAAGTATACAATAAAATTTAGCACAACATAAAACAAACCATGAAAATTTGGCCATAAAACAATAACAACTGCAGAGATACCATGTACAGGTGGGTAGCCGTGTTGGTCTGCCATAGTCAAAACAAAATCAAAAATTCTTTCCAGTAGCACCTTAGAGACCAACTGAGTTTGTTGGTCTCTAAGGTGCTACTGGAAAGAATTTTTCAGTACCATGAACTCCAAACTTTGGTGTCAGGAAATTCCTGGGAGCTGCCTAAAAACAAATAAAGAGACCACATCAAGCATCCATAATAAAAAAGCCCATTAAAACAACAGATCAAATAGCAAGCAAAGCAGAAGTTTCAAGTCAGCAGATAAGCAAACAGCATTTTGCAAAGAGCAAGAGTCCAAACGGTATTTTCGTCCTTTGAAACTTAACATCTTCTCATGCAGCACACGGTGCTCACTTCTTGAACTGCAGTTTGTTGCTTTATTGTATCAGCTAGGATATGAAGTGATTTCTTGTTTATATTTCTTGTAATGCATTTAATAAATAGAAATGAAAAATGATAATGAAATACTTTTTAATGAGTTGCTTTGAAATAATATTATTGCAGATATTTGCAACGAAGCAAAACGTTTAGATCCACAATGAAAGGGTGCGATGCTAATGCTATTGGTTGCTAATCCACAGCCTCCAACATTTCACAGATGAGGAAAGGGGAAATGCTTGCAATATGGGGAGAAAGTGGGGCAGACAGCTTTACAAACCACAAAAAGGGGGGGACGTCAAAAGATGCTGAAGAAAATGAGAAATTTGTTTTGTAGAGGCACTCCTGCTGCAGTGACTATGTCCAATGTGGTTGGAGATTTAATAGTCTGACTCAGGAGTTCATTATTCTGTCTTTTGTGGTGTAGTGGTTAAGAGCGGTAGACTCATTATCTGGGGAACCGGGTTCGCGTCTCCACTCCTCCACATGCAGCTGCTGGGTGACCTTGGGCTAGTCACACTTCTTTGAAGTCTCTCAGCCCCACTCACCTCACAGAGTGTTTGTTGTGGGGGAGGAAGGGAAAGGAGAATGTTAGCCGCTTTGAGACTCCTTCGGGTAGTGATAAAGCGGGATATCAAATCCAAACTCTTCTTCTTCTTCTTCTTCTTCTTCTTCTTCTTCTTCTTTTCTTCTTCTTCTTCTTCTTCTGCACATTTTGAGGTTTGCCTCTTTGTTATTGACTTGCTGTTAACAACCTACTTCCCATCACACACAATTCCTGTCAAACACATACAGAGGCCCCAACAAAGTGTTTGTGTGACCCGAACTGTGAGCAGTGAGTATTGGAAGTGGGGCACTACCAGTTTGTCAAAAACAAGGAGGCAAAACTCAGAATGGGGCTCCCCCCTCCCAGAAAACATAACTGAGCACACACACTCCACCATTAGAATACCGTAGTGGCAACTGGGGGCCTGTTTATGGCCACTCATCCTGATTTGCCCTAACAAATCTTAAGTGGATGTTAGATTATACCTCGGCTTTATTGAACAATGTGGATATGTTTCCCCAAAGTGACAGAGGACTTTAATTGTACAAACCTAAATTTCCCTGGGTGCACCTGTATCTCTTAGGCAAAATACTGACAGTTTGGAGACTCACTTGGAATTGCCCTCTCTGACAAATGGCTATTGTCCATTTTAACGTTCTGTCAAAAGTTCTTATATTTACTGTTTGTCGTGGAATTCTACTTAATATTGATCCAGAGCATAACTCCAATGTATAGTTAGCAGAGTAAAAACTTAAACATGTTGCAGGATTCCCAAAAAATAGACCAGAGGCAATTGTATTTCATCCAGCAGAGCTTTACTGCTACTGAAGGCAAATGAGCATAATGGTCACAAATCCAATACATTCAGGATTGGCACTGTCCATAAGAAATCCAGTTGCAGCAGACTTAACTTAAACTTACAATAACTTATAGTAAGTCTAAACCTTAACGCTAAGCATACTATGTACAGAACACCACACCGGAAAGAAAAGAGATAGTGAAACTGAAACCCAGGCTCCTTCTGGCCTAATTTTATAGTCAGCGTGACTTGGACAGAAGAACCACTTTAAGCCAGCTGTATTCAGCTTCTCTGAAGGTATAACCCAAACATCACGAACCTCCTGCTTGTTTCTTTCACACAGAGAACCTTCCAGAACCCTCTTGAATTAAGTAGAATAGGAAAGATTAGGTCAATACTTTCTGCACCAAGAAATGCAAATGGACACTGTTATGGTATATTGTAGGTTAATGGAAAATAGCCATGTCTGCAGGCCATGAACCTCAATGACCTTTTCACTGTGCCTCCTCGAGTATTTTATCATTGATGCATTGTGTCCTTGAATTATGGTAATGCCTCTTTCTTGCCTACATTTGAGGCAGGACTATGTGTAAAAAGTTGGACATTTTTGCATGGACGGAATGTAATCTATTGTACAAAGGTTGCCTCTCTCTTTCTCCCCCCCCCCTACATACACACCAAGGGAGATTGCCCATAAGAATGCAGACTGTTGGGTGTAAATCGGGTCCTCCCTTAAAGAGGTCACGTATTGCGGTGAGACCTGGCAACCAAATCCCTGTGTTGTGGGTGGGAAAGATTGACAACCACAACACCCAATCATTAGGTCCCTCGATGCTGGGTTCAATCTGGCCAATGGGACACAAGCTAAATGGATCGAGGGACCTACACATACCCATGCACATGACCCTGAGCTTCCTCTTTTTGGTGCGTGCATCGGAACACCCGCCCACCTCTCCCTACTTTTAGGGCTTGTGCGTTTGACCTTGCTATGCCGTCGTGTGTCGTCTGTCATTGGGACAGGGGCACGGCAGGAATTTTCCCCACTTGGCTGATTGGCTGTTGCCATTTGGGTTTCACCTGCCATGTAGCAAATCGTCACAACTTGTAAGGTTGTGGATAGGCTCTGGTTCAGGTGATAGGGATGGGAGAACGCTCTCGCCATCCCTATGTGAAGGGTATTCCGTTAAAGGAATCCAGGGACTCAATGGTTTGGTCAACCCCTGAGAGGGGGTTGTGCCCGTGCCTGAGTCCAGGGGGACATTTGGATGGCAGATAGAGCAGGTCCCTGGCTTTCCGCTATCCAGGTGTTCACCCTTGGCTGACCTATGCTGGAACTCTGGGTCAGCGCTACCTGCGGAGCAGGGAGCTAGTCGAACCAGAGCCTATGCAACCAATCACTTGCTGTAATCAATAAAGTTGTGGCCTAAATTCTGCCAAAAACCAAACCAAAATTTGAGTCATGTCTGAATTTATTTGGGGTGAAGTTAAAAGGTCTGAACATGCAAAATTACTCCGTACCTCTAAAGTCGTTCAATCATCCATTATTTCTAGAGATTTTTGTTTCGTTTTGCTTTTTAAGTAGCACCTCCCCACTACCTAGAGTAATATGATTTGACAGATAACTGGAAGCTTAACTTTGAAGAAGTTTAATGTATGGGCAGAGTGCTTAATCTTACACAGACACATACAGAAGTTTTAAAAACAGTTAATAATGGGACTTCTATTTCTGGAAGCATTATAAAGCCAGGTACTCCTCCTACTTCTGGTTTATAGGAGAAGTCAATCACATGCCAGTTAGTGCTCTATTACCATTTTATTTCAGAAATCAAAAGACAGAAATGACATAATAATGATTTGGGCATATATCACAAATGACAAGGCACTGAGTCCAGTTAAATAAGATTTCACTTTGCTATATGCAGGCTCGGAAGAATGGTGTTATTCCATAGCTTGTAGATAGGAATTTTGCATATCATTGTTTCTTCCACTTTAATCATATCAGACCCAGCATGTTGTATGAGCAAATGCAGCCCTTGCAACTGTCACTGCTTGTGTGCAGCGTAAAACGAGCTTCACAAAAAGAAAACAACAGCAGCAACAGCAACCCAGAGCTTTCTAGAGCCTAAGGAAACATTGCAGCAAATCTGGAACATTGTTGATTAGGTCAAACACCTGAAGACATTTGAAGGGAACTTAAAATATTGTTCACAAGGTGGCTGGCATTTTTCAGGGTGAGTGGGTTGCCCGTCATCTCTTAGGAACCATGCAAGCTGCTTTACATTGCATCAGACCATAGGTCCATCTAGCTCACCATTGCCTACACTGACTGCAATTGACTCTCCATGGTTTCAGATAAGGATCTGTCCTAGCCCAAGCTGGAGATGCTGAGGATTGAAGACAGGGCCTTCTGCATAGAAACCATGTTCTCTACCACTGATCTATGGCTCCTTCCCTCTGAAGCCCAGCTGCTAAAAGCACAGACACCCTGACAGGGGAAAAAAAAGATCTAAAACACACTCATCCGAGTGAAATATACACCCAAGAATTAAGCATAGAGCCTTGGGGACAATTCTACATATTTAGAAAGAGAGCTAGCTTATTGTGAAGGGGTAGATAGTCTGGGCTTTGCTGCTGTTACTCAAAACAGCCAAGTGAAAAACCAAAATGTTCAGCTACGTCACCTCTGCCTGGGATGAGCTGCTGCAATGCATGTCTACCTATTTATTATGCAGTAAAAACTAGAGTTCTGCTTGATATGGAAAGCAGAGAGCAGGGATTGATGGGTAAAAAGAAATGTGCTGGAATCAGTAAAGATAGCCTATTTCTTTCCCATGACATTATCATGTGTTAATTTACGTTTGTTTCTACTCTTCCCACATTGATCAGCACTTTTAAATTTTAATTGTACATTCTGATACCTTTAAATGGCTGAGAGCTGCACACACCATTGTGTGACGCGTGAACTCATGCAGGTAGCTAAATTGCAGCTGCACGTTACTGTAAGAGGTGCAGAGTTTGCATCATTTGTGTAGGAAGTTGCAGAGATAATTCCTCAAGTCTTCCCTAGCAACTGGATAGGAAGCCCAACCTGCCTGAGAATTTTGAAAGGTATAGTAGGTGAGACCTCCGGGTTGCAATCTAGGAAGGCTGTCCCTGCCAGTCAGAGCCTAAGATGCTACAATCCAGTCACAGCCATGATAAATCCCATTGTGATTGCTGGACCGGAGAGAATTATACTTGTATACTTGACTAGAAGAGGACACTTCAGCAGGTACATCTTTTTATTTTTACCTCCTCTTGAGCACTTGAATTTAAGTATGCTAACATTCCCTCCTCTACACAGTGATTAATGGTGTCATACTTTTATAGCACATGTTTCCAAGCTGTGCTCCAACATGCTTTGGAGTTCCTTGGAAGCAAAGAAGCATGGTTTAATGCAAAGCGATGATGAAGCCAAACAATGATGAATAAAACCATTGCAAAACAACATACCCTCAAACATTCCTCTGATGAAAATAGGAACATCCTTAACAACAACAACAGCAGCAACAACAACTAGATAGAGAGATAGATGATATATAGATGAGGATACATAGATAGATAGATAGATAGATAGATAGATAGATAGATACAGATATATAGGTAAAGGTAAGGGACCCCTGACCACCAGGTCCAGTCGTGTCCGACTCTGGGATTGCAGTGCTCATCTTGCTTTATAGGCCGAGGGAGCCGGCGTTTGTCCGCAGACAGCTTCCGGGTCATGTGGCCAGCATGACAAAGCCGCTTCTGGCGAACCAGAGCAGCGCACGGAAACGCCATTTACCTTCCCGCTGGAGCGGTCCCTATTTATCTACTTGCACTTTGACGTGCTTTCGAACTGCTAGGTGGGCAGGAGCTGGGACCAAGCAACGGGAGCTCACCCCGTGGCAGGGATTCAAACTACCGACCTTCTGATCAGCAAGCCCTATACTCTGTGGTTTAACCCACAGCGCCACCTGGGTCCCCTTATATAGATATAGATATAGATATATAGATATATATAAAGTAGGACATTCTAGGATCAAATCAGAAACCAGGACAGCTTCTGTAGATCCGGTACCATCCCTGGAAAAAAAGAGACACCTGGAGGGTCTGGAATAATCAGAGTTGAAAAGTATATATGTCCCAGTTATTCCTTATATCACAATTCTCCTCTTTATATATGAACATCTGTTGAATATTCTTTAGTCAATTAGTTTTTGACACTCAATGATGTTAGATTTGAGTGCTAGCTGTAACTGACAGTTGGTTTCTGACAGCTCCCAGGCCAACACAACTAATCACTGACTCTAATAGCGAACTCAGGTGATGAGTGCTGACAGGATTGGAGTCAAGGCATGCTACTGAGAAGCTATCTGCATGCTCAGCGAATTCGGAAATTTTTGAGAAGTACAAAATCTTTTAAAAATGCTAATGTGCAGACTCCCTATAAAAAAATTAAATCCCCATGCTCCGTTGCTATAGAATGTCAAATGCCCATTAGAAAAGTTGGGGGAATTAAAATCAGGGTGGGGGTGTTTATTTATTTATTAGATTTGTAAACTGTCCTTTAGCCAAAATGTGAGCACAAAATACATGATAAAACAAGAACAAAAACAAACTAATAACCCCCCCCTCACAAACACATTTAAAAGGCCACTGAATGCTCAAGAGGCCTGGTTATAGAGAAACGTTTGCGCATGGCACCTGAAGTTATGCAAAGAAAGCACCAGGTGAGCATTCCACAAACAGGGTGCCACCACAGAAAAGTCTACTCTCATGTTGCCATCCTCCAGGCTTCTTGTGAAGGGGCATAAAAAGAAGGGCCCCAGAAGATGATTGCAGGGTCCAGGTCGGTTCATATGGGAAAAGGCGGAATGACTGAATGGAGTGGTCCTGCTGGGAGTTGAGGATATAATGCAATAGTTTTTTTGCAGTTCCATTTGTGACCCATTAAAATGGGGATGGGAAACCTTACAGATGTTGCTGGATTACAAGTCCCATAATCTCTCCAGCCATGGTGACAGAGAGACAAAGAGCAGAGTAGCAGTGTCATAATAATAGTAGTAATAATAATAATAATAATAATAATAATAATAATAATAATAATATTTTAAAGGGCAGGTAAAATTGTGGAACGGGCAGCGGAATACACTTCATTCCACAACCTCCTCAGAACTGACATTGCCTCTGCATCAGAGGTTCAATAAAAGTCCTGCTTTTGCTTCTTTTCCTAGAACTACAAAAACAAGGAGCCTGGTAATAACCTTGCAGGTCACCATATGTAGTGTTTAGGTTGGCTGGGCTAGAGGTTGGGCAGGCTTGGAGTTACAGTATTGGCCTCAGACAGTCAGTGAAAAATCAACATTTGACATATATACACGAGAGCTGACATAAAACAGCAGCCAGTGCAGGTTATATTTGGCACTTGGCAGATGGAATTTAAAAGTCTGAGAAAACAACTTACTTCCATTAGATGAGGAAGCCTAGTAATTCTCCTTCCCCCACCCACCCACCCACCCAAGATCCTAGATCCTGTTTTCTAGTCATTTCTCAAGTGCTTTGAATGCTATTCAAACAAACTGGAATCGTCTCCTCCGTCTCTCCAGCTAAACATTGGTTCGCTCTGCATTCACTTGTAGCTTCTAATTAGACATCTGTTAAAAGTCCATAACAGGAAATCTAATAGAGAGATGCTGCATTTTGTCAGAATGATTAATGATTCACAGTATGAAAGTGTCTCTGCATGAAGTCTATTATTTGAAACATACAGAATCAGATTAAGCTTTTACTTTACAATGGGCCCCTCTCGACTCGAGCTTCGTTATTAGAGGAAAGAAATCATGTTTGTATGAGCACTCTCATCACAGAATTCTCATCGTATGCTTGTAGGAAGGAATGCTCTTAGCGTAGCCTTCTGTTCCTATGCATCAGTAAGTTAAGATCCCATTATAAGAATTAACAAACTTTTGGAGCATCTGCACCTACAGAATCAGACTGAAACTTGTTTGACGCTTCCCTTGTGAGACGCCAAGCAAGATGGGCCACCAGCAGCTCTACTGGAGCCACCTGAGGAAGTTCAGCCAGGGTTCCTAAGTCCTGCCACATGTGCTCAAACCACCATGGCCTGATTCACAAGTACGGGCTCAACATGTCCGCCAGTGCTTCCGCCAGTATGCCAAGGACATTGCATTCATTAAGCTGGATTAAAATGCCTGTCCACAGAGATGGCTTGAAGAGGACATCAAACATGGAGGCTTTGCCCAGATGAGCCCCTCCTGCCACACATTGATGCTTTTGTGTACATAAAAATAAATAGGGTCTTGTTTGCCCTGATCCCCCTCCCGCCCTGCCCCCCTAAAAACTTGTTTGACTGGCATGTCTTCCCTCCAAGGAATCCTGGGAAGTTTGATTAAAATGCTTAGGATAATTTGCTAGATGTTGCTGTCTCTCTTAGGGCAACAATGCTAAATGACTTTTTCTTTTGGTTGGGAGCTACAACTTAAACAGGTTTGAAACTGCTCTACAATATGTTTCATCACTTGAATAAATTAAAATTAGATGCCTGCAAGAAACACACATTAGGAAAAAGGACCTAAAATATTTAATTCAAAAGAAATCAGGGGAGGAATTTATCTCTGCAGGAACAAAGAAAAAAATGGAGTTGTTTTGTATGTAAAGGTAAAGGGACCCCTGACCATTAGGTCCAGTCACGGATGACTCTGGGGTTGCGGCGCTCATCTCACTTTATTGGCCAAGGTGTACAGCTTTTGGGTCATGTGGCCAGCATGACTAAGCTGCTTCTGGTGAACCAGAGCAGCGCATGGAAATGCTGTTTACCTTCCTGCTGGAGCGGTACCTATTTATCTACTTGCACTTTGACGTGCTTTCAAACTGCTAGGTTGGCAGGAGCAGGGACCGAGCAACGGGAGCTCACCCCATCGCGGGGATTTGAACCGCTGACCTTCTGATCGGCAAGCCCTAGGCTCTGTGGTTTAACCCACAGAGCCACCCGTGTTTTGTATATATATCCCATTTTTTGTCCAAAATGGATTCTTTCCAATGAACAAGGTAGATATATTGGGGTAGAAATTAGCATTCATAGAAAAAAGAATTTGGTTACAGGTATATATGCCCCAAACGAAAACAAATCAGCTTTTTATAAAGTACTGGTGGGCAGACTGGTGGATTATCCATAAGAGAATTGATACCTTATGGGAGATTGGAATAGAGCGGTCTCTCCTGTTCAGGACAGGATTTCAGGAAGAAAATAATAATCGTAAGTTCTCAAGGCAAATTGCCAAAACTGCTTTACGTGAGTGGAGCTAGGCTGGTGCAACTCAATGTTATAGCCAATGTAGCAGGAACATGCTATGAAATGGGCATTCCCAACCCTTCCACCCCACGGCAGCCCTCTGCCCATGCATCCCAACCTTCTCACAGGATTCTTATAGCTAACAATTATGATCATACATCTTGGTTCTCATGCATGGATGAAAACTGCTCCCACAGATAAGCACAGATAAGATGCATAGCAATCTGAGTTCAATTCGTGCAGTCCCTGTCTGCAGAGTGCATTGTGGATAGGCATGAGCTTTCATGATGCACATGTGTCAGAGATTGGGCAGAAGAGGAGGACACTGGAGAGGGTGTGTGTGTCAGGGGCTGGGCAGAGGAGGAGGAATGGTGGAGACTCCCTCCCCATCCTAACCCTTGCAGGGAGGATGAAGAGGAAGCCACAGGGGTTTGAGGGAGGTCACAGTTCAGAGGCAGATCAGGGGAAAAGTTGGGAGATCATGGGAGAGCCAGAGCAGCTGGCTGACACGTTGTCACTAGAAAGCATTTCAGACCCTCCATCTCCCTGAACCTGGCAAGCCTTAAAAGTAGGAGAGCAAAGAGCTCAAAGGCATGTAGCAGCACCCATAGAAGAGACAATGAGAATGATGAATGAGGAAGTGGGAGAGACAGGGGATGGAGAGTCACCCGGGACAACACCATTATCCAAGAGGCTGGGTTCTACAGCCTCTCTCTGTCAAGTTTGAAATAAAAAAAGGATGGTAATAAACTTTTCCTTGTCTTTATACTTTCCTGGGGAACCATGTTGACAGCATCCTGGCAACATATTAAAGCTAGTGTATTTTTTATTCATTGAGTCAGGTCCCTTCAAATTTAAGGGGGCCTGGCAGTGATTAACTGCATATTCCACATATAAGTTCCTCTAGCAGCAGAAATTCTTGATCTTGGACCACTCTAGAAAGCGGACATGAGCCCAGCTCTTAGGCACCACCTCACACTAACCATCAGGAAGTAGTATTGGCCTTTTCTGCAGTGGCTCCCTATTCGTGGAATGCTCTCCCCAGGGAAGCCTGTCTTGTGCCTTCGTTACATATTTTTTAGGTAACATTCCCCTTCTCCCAGGCATTTGGCTGATTAACATTCTATGGCTTTTTAAATGTGTTCGAGGGAGGGGGTTATTGGTTTGTTTTGGTTCTTGTTTTATTATGTATTTTGCATTCTCATTTTGTATTTTTCTGAGATAACCACTTCCACCCTGAAGAGGAGGTGGAGTTGCGGGCGTCACACCCCTGCCACGTGTATAGGGACTGGGAGCCCAGCCCCTGTGCGATAGGGGGATTCCCAGCCACATCACCCGCCAGGTCGACCAATCCAGTCAGCCTAGGGGGCGTGGCCAGCGCTACTTAAGCTGGACGCGGCCGAGAATCCTTCCTGTTTCCCCCCACTCCGTGAAGACTTCGTCACACGCGGGTCGTCTTTTCTCCTCAGGCTGAGACCTAGTGGCCGGCTCTTCAGCAATGTGTCATGTGTCATTTATTTCCCACAGGGAGGGCGGGACATTGCCACGCAAATTTGGATGAAGGGTGGTATGCAATTTTAATAAAGTATTACTCTTATCAAAGTACTTTCTCATTCTTCACTTGTTCTTCTTTTTGTCTCTGTAACTGGATGTTATTTACCATTGACATCATCATCATCCATTAAAATAATATTTCAAAATACAAACTGATGATTCCAAAACCAAATATTTGCCTGAATCCAGAAGATATTTCCAAAACACTGATGACAATTTGGGTTTATTTATATCTTTAAAAAACATTTTAAAAAATTACAATGTTATGCAAACTGAGTCTTCTGAGTTAAAGGGCATATTTCTCCCTTCATTAATATTTTCTGGGGTCCAGTGATATGAGGAAACAGGAAGTTGTCATACACTTGACATAGGTGGGTGACCCTGCTTCTGGCTGAGGAGTTATCAGGAGTGTGAGTCTATTATTAAAGCTTTTGCAGTGTGTCACTTTTGAATTACGGGCAAACCATTTCAATGTTCCAGCACAGGGCCTTTAAATGTTACAGTAGCATTGTGGGTTGAACCAAGTCAATAGCAGCTCCCACATCACTGCTGTAGCATGTAAAGGGCACATAAGACATTTCAGAAATTATTAGTAATTTGGTATAAACCCTTTCCATGGGAAAAAAATGAGGTTTTGGAATGCCAGCAAAGTGGTCGCTTTAATCCAAATGCATCCCAAATTGCATAGTAACTGTCAGTGTTTGATAAGTGGCATCATCCTGTCAATGTGTGATAATCATCCAACTTGTAAATGTCATGTTGCATGGGGGGGGGGCTTTTTTGTTTATTACTGTTAGACTTCTTCATTTCTACAGGCTTGAAAAAAGGAAGCAGAGGCTTCTTATTGTAATATTTGTTCCTCAGAGCTAGTTTATTAATCAGGTAAATCATGTAGCAACATATATATGTGTTGTTGTTAAGTCGATTAGTCGTGTCCGACTCTTTGTGACCCCATGGACCAGAGCACGCCAGGCACCCTTTTACATGCCTGTTTAAAAATAAAAGGGGGCAGAATAACGCTGTAAAAACTAAAAAATTCCTTCCAGTAGCACCTTAGAGACCAACTAAGTTTGTTCTTGGTATGAGCTTTCGTGTGCATGCACACTTCTTGCATGCACATGAAAGCTCATACCAAGAACAAACTTAGTTGGTCTCTAAGGTGCTACTGGAAGGATTTTTTTATTTTATTTTGTTTTGACTATGGCAGACCAACACGGCTACCTACTTGTAACTGTAAAAACTGTTTCAGTGTACCTGAAGAAGTGTGCATGCACACGAAAGCTCATACCAAGAGCAAACTTAGTTGGTCTCTAAGGTGCTACTGGAAGGAATTATTTTGTTTTGTTTTGTTTTGACTGTAAAAACTGATTCTCCAGTGGTTTGACTTCACCTGTGGAGGTGCACTCCATTGTCTCTCAAGACATATGGATGCCAACAATTTAAAAGACTTGTTTCCCCAGTGGCAGCAGAGTATGGCTCTGGTATAACTTTATGTCAGCTTAAGTTTTGCTTTATGCCACTTTCTTGAACATACGACTTCTCCCTTAGTCTAATCCACAAGTCATCTGCTGTGCGGCATTTGAGGTGGACCTGATGAAACCCTACCACCAGCAGTCCAACTGGAGTCCCCTGCAGCAGCTAGTTAGAGCCACTGTCAATTACACATTTAAATCGATTCCATTGCTTGCTAAAGAAAAGCCATCAGGATGCCAGCTGGTATGGGTGAGCTGGTTTTACTGCATGGCTCAATCACACACATTTAAATTTAAATGAATGGAAGTCAATATCCAGATATTAGATTAATGTCTTCTGCTAGAGCAGAATTGTCTGGGCTTGTTTGGGTTTCTTTAGAGAAAAATATATGTTACCCTTTTAAGCATGCATCACAGGAAGTGCTAATTGCTACCTGCTGTCAAAATTAAGCATCTTTTAGCCTTCATTTACAAGCACATGGGGGAATAGCATGTCCTTCCCAGTATTCAATATAGTGCTGAAAAAGCAGCTGAAGCTTTTTCCGCATTTGCACTAAACAAAACCATTTCCCCACAGGACTTCTTTTTTTATATAATAACAATGAATGTGAATGTGAAGCTAAAGTATTATAGGCTGCATCTAGATTGTGGCTGGAGTCCAAACCCCAGGCCAGATTACATACCCTACAACATTGATCCGATGGAAATAAGAACATCCTATTCCATACTCTCCCACATTTCTCTGATGAAAATAGAGACGTCCCCATCAACATTTCTCAGATGAAAACAGGTGTGTCTAGAAAAAGAGGTGCCGGAACTCACCATAAACACTTCCCTTGTTGTCTTATAATGGCAATGGCGTCCACCTGAGAGGTGCCAGAACTGAGTTCTGGTGAGTTCTGGCTGAAACATAGCCCTGGGGATATCCTATTCCATACCCTCCAACATTTCTCCAATGGAAATAGGGACGTCCTAAGGAAAAAAACTACGGGACATTCTGGGATCAGATCAGAAACTGGGACAGCTTCTGTAAATGTGGGGCTATCCCTGGAAAATAGGGACTCTCGGAGGGTCTGAGATGGCTTTTGCAGCTGTGCTGCCCGTAGCAGCAAGAGTGGAAGGTGAGGTGGTGTTCACTGGAATCGGTGCAGCAATTGCCTCTGTTGAGATCACATGACAGCAGAAGGTCTGCTATGAATCCTAGGCCAGCCCAGTTGTTCTCCAAGAGCTTAAAAATAATACAAAGAGATGTGAAAATGGGGAGAACTGAACTTAATATTGGAAAAATGAGAAACTGAAAGAAATCAAAATTGACAGATTTATCTATCCTTATCCCAGATGCGGCTTTTGGGGGTTACGGTGGACTGCTGGGTGAGACAAGAAATATCAAGTTGTGTGAGTTTCCTTCTGGTTGTGCAACCTTTAGATAGCACTTCATTTCTGACTCGCTGAATTGTTGTTGTTGTTCAGTCGTTCATTCATGTCCGACTCTTCGTGACCCATGGACCAGAGCACGCCAGGCACGCCTATCCTTCACTGCCTCCTGCAGTTTGGCCAAACTCATGCTAGTCGCTTCGAGAACACTGTCCAACCATCTCATCCTCTGTCGTCCCCTTCTCCTTGTGCCCTCCATCTTTCCCAACATCAGGGTCTTTTCTAGGGAGTCTTCTCTTCTCATGAGGTGGCCAAAGTACTGGAGCCTCAACTTCAGGATCTGCCCTTCTCGCTGAATATGTTTGTCTAATAGCTTACTTGAGGATATGTAGATGTGGCCTATACAATTTTAAAATGAGTAAGTAAAGAAACAAGTGTAGCTGGCTTGTACAGCTGTGGAAATAGACAAATAACTGGATATTCACAGCTGCAGTGTTTTTTTTTCTGGGGGAGGGGATGCAGGTGTACGCATACCCCTAAACGTTTTGTGAATCTAAATTTGGCCTCATTGAGGGGCAGTATTTCAATATGAGCAGGAAAATGAAAATACCCCTAAACTTTTTTTTCTAAAGGAAAAAATGCACTGCATAGCCAAACTATTACATTTGAATTGGGAAATCAGGTCCTCCCTCGAAGAGGGCACGTGTTGCAGTGCGACCTGGCCAACCAGACCCTATGTTGCGAGTGGGGATCGTTTGGATAGCCACAACACCCTATTGGTAGGTCCCTCAATGCTGGGTGCAATCTGGCCAATGGGATGCAAGGAAAGGGCATTGAGGGACCTATATAAGCCCATGCACGTACACCCGAGGTTCCTCTTGGGGCTGCTGCATCGGGAGACCCACCCACCTCTCCCTATATTTAGGGCTTGCACTTGACCTTGCTATGCCGTAGTGTGTCGCCAGTCCTGGGACAGGGGCACGGCAGGAATTTTCCCCACTTGGCTGATTGGCTGTTGCCACTTGGGTTTCACCTGCCCCGTAGCAAATTGTCACATGGGCTTATATAGGTCCTTCAATGCCCTTTCCTTGTGTCCCATTGTCCAGATTGCACCCAGCATCGAGGGACCTTCCAAGGATGAACACTCATATTGAAATACTGCCCCTCAGTGATTGAAATACTATCCCTACTATACTATACTGTTCATCCTTGGCTGTCCTACGAACATGGCTCTGGGACAGCGCTGCCTGCAAGGGTGCAGGGAGCTAGTCGAACCAGAACCTATGCAACCACTCACTTGATTGTAATCAATAAAGTTGTGGCCTAAATTCTGCCAAAAACCAAACCAAATATCTGAGTCATGAGTGAATTTATTTCTAGGGAATGGTTAAAAGGTCTAAACACACAAAGTTCTCTGTTGATCTGTTCAAAGGATGGAATATGAACTCACCACCGGGTGCCCCCACACTGGGAATGCTTCTGGACTAGAGACATCTCCATATCAAGCAGCCGCAGGAACAAATCTGTAATATACTCAGAGTCAAGTGTGAATTTCATGCTCTTTATTCAGCTCATAGTAGTGAGGAATGCAGTTCCCCCAAAACGTTTGCTTTATATACACTATTTACACAATGGGCCCCACGTGATTGGCTAATTCCGGGATACTCCTGTATGCCAATCGGAGTGCGGATTCACTTCCACCTGGAGCTGGATTGGGTGGCTCCTGCGGACCAATCAGACTGCTGCAATCTCAATCCTATTGTTCTGGGACCAATCAGACTGCTGCAATCTCAATCCTATTGTTCTGGGACCAGTCAGACTGCTGCAATCTCAATCCTATTGTTCTAGGACCAATCAGACTGCTGCATTTTGGATCCTATTCAACTCAGTACATAACAAAATCCCACCCCTTTCCACCCATTTGAGCAGGCAGAATCTTAATTTTTATTTATTTAAATATTCTCTTCGTCCTCTGCCATGTTGAGACGATGATTGCTCCCTGCCTTTTTTTTTTCTAAACATAAAATGGTGAGAGTTTTCTAAGCCAAAAGAAATGTGTGTGTGTGGGGGGGGGAGAGATAAAGAAAACAGAATTGGGTGGAGGGATTTTTTGATTTTATTTTAAGGAAAGACAATTTTCTTAAAATTGACACAGACCATTCTTGCAAGACTGTTGTTGGGCAGGGGGTGGGAAACAAGTGCAAGTTTGTGGTGATAGAGACCACCCACCAAAATGTCGGCACACATGGTAAATTGCCCATCAATCACAAGATGTAATAATAATAATAATATTAATAATAATAATAATAATAATTTGTACCCTGCCCATCTGGCTGGGTTTCCCCAGCCACTCTGGGCAGCTTCCAACAAATATAAAAATGCATTATAATGTCACAGATTAAAAACTTCCCTAGACAAGGCTGCCTTCAGGTATTTTCAGGTAAAATTTGAGATTTTGATGATGATGATGATTATGATGATATGTATGAATGCTATGAAGAATATGTATACATGAGCAACTTTCTTTTTGCCAGGCAGCCACATGGCACCGCCATCAAATTGACACCCTCTTGAATTTTCTCTGTGTTTTCTCAAATTACAGAAAGCAGACTCTTATTTTTATTTTTAG
The DNA here is from genome assembly GCA_900245905.1 of Lacerta viridis. Classification (NCBI taxonomy): domain Eukaryota; kingdom Metazoa; phylum Chordata; class Lepidosauria; order Squamata; family Lacertidae; genus Lacerta; species Lacerta viridis. Next base: position 24,049 of record OFHU01004088.1, read on the forward strand.
AAAGAGTGTAACAATAGTGCAATTATGGAAGCTATTCTTCCATCTTTTCAAGAGACATTGTTTGTCACATGCAGTGATATAGTGGGTGGGTGAACCATTTTTTTATGTGGCACATTCTCACTATACTGTAATTGCTCTGTTGGGTTCATTTTATCATCCCATTCATATATTTTTTTTAATTGATCTCTTAATTAGCACTGGGGTTTCAGAGACAAAAGAGGGGGGAGAAGAGAGAACACTCTTCCTTACATCCTGACATATCCAACTATTTTGATAATATTTGTTACAAATAATATTTATAATTTATAACAATATTTATAATATTTATTTATATCCATTATTATTCATACTTTAACAACAGATGATCTTACCTGCTGCTGGAAGGAATAATCATCACCACTGCCACTTCCTCATTCCATAGAATTAGATTAGTTGCTGTTTGACTATGGCTTCTCTTTTCTCTCCAAGAGAACATTTCCTATGTATTTAGATAAATTGAAAAATAGAGTTCCTAAAGCAAAGCTTTCAAATGTACATTTAGGGACTACTTACCATTAAAAAGTACCAAATAATGTTCTAGTCTTAATTAAAGAGAGTGGAAGAATATGTTGTGTCTTCCCATTTTCCATCCATTTAATAATAATTTGTGGCCTTTTAAACAAATGCTTCTTCTTTCTTAACTACTGCATTTCAATCATTCATTCATTCATTCAAATAGTTATGTTACTTGTTTGTTTGATTACAATTGTAGCCCACTTTCTCAGCCCTTGAAGCAGCTCATAAGAAATACAAATAGCATCATAAATTACAGTGCTTAAACACCATAATGCAATTTTGAAAGAAATAATTGCAAGTATGGGCACATCTGCTCTTGTATCTACTTCGTCTCTGTTTCAGATCCTGTTTAATTTGTCTGGTTTACTTTAGAATCACCTATGTTCAGATCATCCCTTTTCTCTCAGGTAAGGCTATTTGAGAGCATGGCTTTAGCATCCCCCCCCCATTTTTTCTGTTCCTTTTCTTCTCATTACTTTTAAAGGTAAATGATCCTTTCCATGACACTGTCCTCTTTCCCCTCTCAGTACATCTTCATTTCACTCTCATTACCAGATCCCTTTCTTTCTTTCTTTCTTTCTTTCTTTCTCTCTCTCTCTCTCTCTCTCTCTCTCACACACACACACACACACAGCACATTCATAACACCCAAGAGGCCAAAGCAAGGCTGGGCTGCTGTGTATCTGAGAGGTGCTTTAGGCACTGAAAATTAAGTACACACATGATCAAAGTCAAAGCACATAATTGCTTAAGGTAGGGTAACAAGAAATTCATTTGAGGGATGTTATTAACAAGCACTTAGAAGAGAATGTGAACTTAATAATAAGTGAGCTGAAACACTGGATCCCTCTTGCAATTAAAATGCATATTTTGCATATCTCTGATGTAGAGAGAAACAACGCCAGGGTGAGAGACACGTTGCTGTAATTACTTGAGGAGTCATTTATCTGTGTAGCCTGGGAGACAAGACAGCCAAACACTCAGCTAGATAACCCCGAGTGCTATTTATATAGTCATACAGTGACTTGAGATTTTGTTCAACGGAAGTTTTGGACCTAGAAAAGGTGTCTTCTGCTACTAAATGAGCAGGTTGTTTCTAACAAGCCTTTTCTTTGAGGTGGGGAGATAAATTGCAGGTTAGCTTGGATGCCCATGAATGCTTGCCTCATCTTGTAATAGTCACTCATCTCATCAGGACATCTATGCCATGATAAGGGGACCAGGCAGGGGACCAATATTTTATCTCCATTGTGTTGAAAGAAAACAAGAGGTGGGAGGGATGAATCCTGGGCATCTTGCTGCTGGAAGTATAAGGTTAGATTTGAGAGTTAAATCATTTACAGTGGTACCTCGGGTTAAGTACACTTCAGGTTAAGTACACTTCAGGTTAAGAACTCCACTTAAGAACAGAAATTGTGCTCTTGTGGCGCAGCGGCAGCGGGAGGTCCCATTAGCTAAAGTGGTGCTTCAGGTTAAGTACACTTCAGGTTAAGAATGGACCTCCGGAACGAATTAAGTACTTAACCCGAGGTACCACTGTATCTAGGTCAATGAACCTGTGACCCTCTAGATAGTGAAGGATCGCCGTTTCCATCATCCTTGAACATTAGTCATGCCAGTTGGGGCTGATGGGAGTTGGGGTCCATTAACATATGAAGGTCTGAGGTTCTGTCCTTGGCCCATTGTTGTTCAACGCCTTTACAAACAACCTGAATAAAGGAATTGGGTGGGCGCTCATCTAATTTGCAGATGACACGCTACTGGGAGGGATAGCTAATGCCACAGAAAAAGTTCAAAATGACCTTAACAGATTGGAGAACTGGGCTCAAGCAAACAAAATGAATTTCAATAGGGACAAATATAAGGTTCTGGACTTAGGCAGGAAGAACCAGATGCACAAATATAGGATGGGAGACATCTGGATTACTAGCAGTACAGATCCTTCCGATCTTGGGCGATATGGGAGGAAGCGATCGCTCAGGTATCCCAGAACCAAGCCATTTAGGTCTTTGTATGGTAATCGCCAGCACTTCGCATTCTGTCTGGAATCAAATGTACAACTTGTACCCATGTAAGCTCTGGGCATGCACACTTGATGAAGTAGCTGTGAGCCCGTTTGCCATCCTCCATGCATTCATTATACATAGTTTCAGGCCATGTGGAAGTGGCAATGATTTTTAGGTAAAAAAGTAATATGGAAGTTCCTCCTGCCGCCTTGCTAATTAACAGATCATGCACAAAATTGCATATATTAACCCTGTACAATGTTCCGGGGTTGTTTAAAGTTCATAAGGAGATCAATTAACGAGGAGTGATTTAGAGAGAGCATAGCTGGTAGGCTCTGCTGCATGAACTCCCAAACACCTCATTACATTTGCAGCGATCCAGCAATTCCCTCACTGAGCACCATTAGAGACGTATGCTGATAGTAGTCTCCTTTTATTAGAGTCATAAAGAGCAAACCAGCCTCATAAAAAAAAGTTTAACTGGCAGTTTTGTAAAAACATAACAGCATTATATTTGTAGTGGGTCTCTCTTAACTATCACCTACCTAACAAAACACCACCATCCGAAATTGATCAAGGAGTGATGTACGGGATGGGTTGCCTAGTTTATCACCATAAACCAAGTGTTCCTATCATGTTTAAGATCATTATGGGAGAGAATGTGATTTCCTTATCTCCACTTCAAGAAACCAAGCCAAATGCACAGATTCGGAGCGCAACAGTATCCATGACTGCTCAGAAGGAAGTGCAATAGGGCTTACTCCAGAGAAAGTGGATTTGGGATTACAGCCTTTTTTTCTAGCCTGTTTCCTGGGGGCTCAAGGGAGACTAAAAATATGGGGAATGAGTCAAAGGGCTACTTCTTCTTCTTCTTTTTTTAAAAAAACATTTTTATTAGTTTATATATATATTTTCCAAACAAAACATAACATCTCCTCTCATCTTATACAACATTTTGGCTATAAGCCTAGGACTTCCATCAACCACGTCTAAGCACCTTCACCACTTAGTCTTGCATTTCATTATTTTCACTATTACTTTTAATAGTCCATAACTTAAAATCCATTCTCGTAATTTTTTCCAGTAGTATTTCATATAGTTCTCTTTACAAAACTTCTTGTAATCCTACAAACATAGTCAGTTGATTACAATTGTTTTTCAAATAGTTCGCATTTTTACTCCAGTTTTTTTAAGAATTTCTGGTCCTTCCAGTTTCGAATTCTCCCTGTCATCTTATCCAGTTCTGCATAGTCCTTTAATTTCATCTGCCACTCCTCTTTCGTCAGTAGTTCTTCCTGCTTCCATTTCCAAAGGGCTACTTCTTCTTTTTGGTTTCCTCGCGTATTTCCACACATTCATGATGAGGGTTAACTTTTTTCTTTTCTTTCAACAGCAGACCTCTGTTGGCAGCTGAAAGAGTTTCTGAAATAGTTGGATAGCTGCTGTTTGAGAAGAGAAGCCCAAAGATAACTCTTTGCAGCATAGAGCAAATTGCATCGTTATTTAGACCCCGTCCAAATAATTCAGCCTTGCACATATCACCAGCTCCAATAAAGATTCTTTCCACTCTCATCATGGCTCGGCCACTGTCTCCTTTTGCAATCTTAGCAAAAGGGCCTCAGTCCCTCATTCTCCTCACTCTCCCCAATATAAAAACCTACTGTTCCTTCCTTCTTTCACTATGAATGGACTTTCCAATCCATTTTTCTCTAAGCTCTTTCCCCCCCTTCTAATCCATTATTCCTAACTTGGTATGAAGAACAAAGCCTCTTCCACTACATTCTGAACCTCAGCTGTTCACTTTCATTGGCCTGTTTCTCAGGGCCGAGAGGCCATTCACAGAATCACAACATTTCTCCAATGAAAATGGGGACGCCCCATTCTATAATGATAATTTCACTATTTATATCCCACATTGGGTTGCCCCAGCACTCTGGGCAGCTTCCAACATATATAAAAAACATAATAAAACAATCAGATATTTTTTAAAAAACAAACAAACAAACTTCCCTATACAGGATTGCATTCAGACAGCTCGGGGGTTGGATAACTCCATACCCTCCAAGATTTCCCCAATGAAAATAGGGACATCCTAAGGAAAAGAGGGACATCCTGGGATCAAATCAGAAACTGGGATGGCTTCTCTAAATCAGGGACATCCCTGGAAAATAGGGACACTTGGAGGGTCTGGATTCAGAAAAGCTAAATAATGAGCGTAGGATTCCTAATCTGGATCAGAACCATGATGTGGACTGTAGGAGGTTTAACTCTTTGCCTATCACTATGGTCAGGACTATTTTTCTAGAAAAAGAAGTGCTGGAACTCACCACAAACACCTCCCTCATTCTCTTAGAATGGCGCCCACCTGAGAGGGGCCAGAACTGAATTCCAGCAAATTCTGGCTGGGAAAAAAATCCCTGACTATGGTCCTGATCCAGGATGGGGCCTTTGCCATTTTCATTGAAAGAAAGCTTCCATTTGTGCAAATGAGTGATTTTGCCCCCAATGCACTTAACAGGCAGGGAGCCCCCAGTACAAGCAAGACTGCAGCAAGGGACAGAGATCTAAACCTCCTAACCTACACATGCCAGAATGCCTGAAGAATGCCCAATTGCATGAATGATATATCATCTATTTTGGTGAGCTTCAACAGAAGGGGACAAGAGTGCCAAAAACTTCTTCAAAGTAGGGAGATATGGGGAAAAGACCCTCTACTGTTATCTTGGTTTTCGAAGAAGTGAGTCAATGAACGAAACCCATGCTGCTGATCCCTAGCACTTCTTTCAGCATATAGTTCCACTTAAAATGGATGTGGGTGGCTAGAAAAGCCTTGTTCCAGGTTTGGATGCGGAATAAAGACCTGTTGGAGAAAAAGACTCCTAGGTGGATTTCTCCAGTAAAGGCGAAGGCCTATAAAAAACCAAATATGTCTGCAAGTTGGCCGAAATATGTTGATATACTGCAACAAGAAGGTCAGACTTTTAGGTTGAAAAGTTATGAACAAATGAAGGAGGAGGTTACCGACTGGTTGCAGTATCACCAGATAAATGAAATTTTTAGGTTGGATAAGAAAGTTGGCTTTCAAACAGAAAAATCAAAGCTGGAAACAGAATTAATTGAACCGAACTCTAGAAATCTTTCCAGGATGTATAATTTGTTGCTAGAGTGGCATACGAAAGATGAAATGGTTAAATCCGTGATGATAGATTGGGCGAAAGATGTTGGGCATAACATTATGATGGATGCCTGGGAAAAGTTATGGAAGGAAGGTATAAAATTTACAGCTTGTAATGTATTAAGAGAGAACATTATGAAAATGATATACAGATGGTATTTGACACCAGTGAAGTTAGCTAAGATTTATCATGGCCTAAGTAATGTATGTTGGAAATGTAAAAACGTGGAAGGTACCTTTTATCATATGTGGTGGACATGTCCAAAGGTAAAGGCTTTCTGGGAGAAAATATATAATGAACTTAAAAAAGTAATGAAAATTACTTTCAGTAAGAAACCAGAGGCCTTCCTTTTGGGCATGACCAATCATGAGATACCCAGGCAAGATAGAGTGTTTTTTATGTATGCCACAACAGCTGCTAGAATTTTGATTGCAAAAAACTGGAAAGGTGAAGAGCTCCCGACTGTAGAAGAATGGCAGATGAAGTTAATGGACTTTATGGAACTCGCTGAACTGACCGCGAAGCTCCGAGACCAGAGGGAGGAGAAGGTGCAAGAAGATTGGAAGAAATTTAAAGAGTATTTAAAAAATCGTGAAAAATTAGATATTTGAAGCAGAATCAGTGTATATAAGTGGCTTTAGTTATAAGATGTTAGGTAAAAATAGTATATTAGAAGTAATGTTTATGAAAGATTTATGTTATTAAATGCAGCAATAAGATATATGAGATAAGTTAGTTATTTGAAATTGTAATAAGAATAATGATGAATGATGTGAAAATAGTTACAAAGTTACTAAAGTAAATTAGTACTGAACGCAGTTGAGAGAACGGGGGAAGTCCCCATATAAGATTTGAAATTAGATTGAAACATTAAGCATATATTGTTCCAGTGTTCGTGTTTTAGGTATGTATAAGTTTTTTTCCTTTAATGTTTATTTTTATTTTAGTTTTTTTTGTATTTGTAGTGTTTTTATTGTGTTTATGTGATTTATTGTGATTGTTGTTTAATGTGGAAAATTAATAAATTCTTTTTTAAAAAAATGGATGCGGGTGGCACTGTGGTACAAACCACAGAGCCTCAGGCTTGCCGATCAGAAGGTCGGTGGTTCGATCCCTGCGATGGGGTGAGCTCCCATTGTTTGGTCTCTGCTCCTGCCAACCTAGCAGTTCCAAAGCACATCAAATGCAAGTGGATAAATAGGTACTCCGCCGGAAAGGTAGACAGTGTTTCCGTGCACTGCTCTGGTTTGCCAGAAGCAGCTTAGTCATGCTCGCCACATGACCCGGAAGCTGTCTGCGGACAAACGCCGGCTCCCTCGGACTATCCAGCGAGATGAGTGCCGCAACCCCAGAGTCATCCGCGACTGGAACCTAATAGTCAGGGGTACCTTTACCTTTACCTTTAAAATGAGTTGCCAGCCAGTACCCTGAATTTTAGTCCATTCTTTGAAACATTTCCAAAGTTAGTTTGTTTACGTTCTTCAACAACTTTCCACCGGGGTTGCTACTTGCAGCAAATAGCCATACAAAGTTCCAGTTGGTGATGGTATGCAGTCATATAAATAATGAGAAATGTCATTTGGAAGCTTATTAAGGGGTGGTCAGCTAAGTGCTAGTGGGTCACAAGACATCCATTAAATGTCAGTGGTTTCCTAGTGGCAATTATGCATCATTTTTGACAGAGATTCCAGTGGCATTTAAGGACCACCTTGAAACTAACAGCTTAATATTCCAGTACCCTATATTTGTAATTGTATCCGGGGCGGGGGGGGGCAACTACTTTCAAATGTGATTTAGAAACGTCATAAAGCTTCTGCCCCCCCCCACCCTTGCTCAGCCTCTCACTGTTCATGATTATGAAATGAAATCACTGATAACAGTTTTATCACCAATGACGAATTAAAGTTAATTCAATTGCTTAATGGCAGTGATTAAGATGACAGGAGGATTTATAGTACCGTCAATACAGGGAATGGAGATTCCATGTCAGTGAGCGGGGGGGGGGGAGAGAGAGAGAGAGAGAGAGAGAGAGAGAGAGAGAGAGAGAGAGAGAGATGGGAGGAAATATGAACACACAGTGGATAAAATGTTCCACAACGAAACAATAAATTACCTTTGAGCAAGATTTAAGTCTCAGTTTAGAAGCACAAAGCACATTCTCAATATTTGTGACAGCTTAAAACAACAGCAAATGTAAATAACTAGAGCTAATTTGAAAGCAATTAGAATTGGGCTGGCCCTATCATTTGATAAAGTGATGCAGCCACACCAGGCTTATGCTTTGGTGTGTCATAAAATAGCAGAAAATCCTTTATTACTTAGCATTATTACATTTTGTACTGCTTCTGGGCTTTTCCGCCTCAGATGCCAAAATAACTTGACCATGGGATGGAAGAAGGCAGCAAAATGTCTTTGGCTGGTCCTGTTTGTGTTGTATACAGCGTATTATTTTTTATTATAATCACCCTTGTGGGATTTTTTTTTAAATAAATAAATAAAAATAAATTTGGAAAATGTGTGGTGTTACAAATACTGTGATCCATAAGCTCAGGCCAATATGGTTAACATTTTCTATCTCTTTCTCATTACAGTAGATCCCGGATACATTAGATCATGGATCCAATTATACGCAGATCAACCGCAGAGGATGTGGAGGTGTCACCTAGAAGAATATTTGTCTTGCCAAATGCAAGGTGGTTCTTTTAAAATGAGATTCAGAAGTAATACAAAACGTAAGTGAGTGAGAAAATTGAAGATTTTATTCTAAACAGAAAGCAATATATACACACACCAAGCAAGCACTTCAATCTGCCACTTGGAAGCCCTCAAGAAGTGGCGAAGTGACTCCCCCAGGTAGCCTCAGGTTGCAATTCCCCATGGCCGGATAAGTCCATGCACGAGCTTCTCCAAAATACATGCCCCAAACCATCTGATTTATAGCTAGCTAGCCTGTGGGGCTTGCCTGACTGGCTATGGGCAGTCATACACCACTGGCTACGTGCAGATTATTCATTAGCCACCCTCTCCCAATGCTTCACTTTCTCAAAACAATGTCCAACATCAAAGAAGGTACCCAGCACTATCACTTTCTTTCAGCTTTAAAAGGCTGCTCTTCATGCCATCAAATAACTTAAGGAACAGAGGCAGGAAGGGTAAACATCTCAGAACACTAACTCCTTGAAATACAATTTATTTTCCGGATAGATTGCCCATACAATATTGCAGCTGCAGTAAAGGGTTTCAGACATGCAAACGCTGGCCTAGGCTCCTTGGCCCATGAAGGCAGCACAGTCATTATCCTGTCTTTATTATTTTTAATGACAATTTCCCCATATGTCCTCCATTGAGTCCATTCAGGATTATCTCATTATACTCTCACCGGGTTGGTATACTGTCAAACTGAGAGATAAGAAGTAATTTATTGGGATGAGTGAGAATTTGGACCTGAACTCCCTTTAGTATGGATTTTTGAGGAATTTAATCTTTACACTTTTTTGATTGTTATGACATGGCTCTCAGCAGTTCAGATGTATCAAAATACAGCACTTGTTTAAATATCAATTTTGATCAAAAATACACATTTAATAACTCTGATATACTGATACACACACACACACACATACATATATATATCTGCAGATTTGCAGATAAATCTGCAGGAACAGAACTGAATTATGAATACATACATGGAAAAAGGTCACGGACCCAAAACTAAAATATGCAGCTGTCCCTGCTTCTAGATCAAAGTATGACACTATCAGTTTTTTTTGTACCTTTAGCTGCTACATGGATTACATAGACATATTTCCACATTTAGCACCACTGTTTTATATTGCTGACATGCCAGCTTCTGTTTGAAAATGATTTATGAACTCCATGGGCACACCTAAAATAAAAATAAAAATCTATTTGAGACAACCCCCTGCAGCACTACACGAAACTAGTCAGTGATATGCAATTTAATCTGAGATTGTGCATATTATTTATTACTCATTTATTGCCGAGAGGAAAAATATACATATAGGAAGGAGAACGTTAATCATTAAGTGGGATTTTTGTTATGAGAGGTTATCCTCTGCAGAGAAATGTACCTTCATTCTTCCTCCCCCATGGCCTCCAGAGCAGCAATACTCACGCAGGGAATGGATAATGAAATGTGCTTTAAATTACTCATGACTAATATGTACTAGGGGATAAGGCAAGAAGAGTAATTTCTCTTTAATAGGTACTTTCATGTAAAAAGCAGAAACTAAAACTTAATGTGATATATCCCAGACTATGAATAACGAAATCCCTGTTCCAATGCTTCACCAGACTGAATATCCTGCTCCCAAGGTGGACCAGTAGGCGTGTGATTTCAGTGCTTCAAAACCACTATATCTAGAGGTGTGAATCATGTGTTCATCCTGCTCCAAAACCAGGGGAAGGATAATCCTCCATATTAGTGGGTGTTTGCATCTTCGCATGGTGCATAATTCAGCTGTGGAACTGTCTGCCATAACAGATACTGATGGTCACTTAAGATGGGCTTAGACAAATTCATGGAGACCTCCTTCTCATCTTCAATTTCAAAACCACCTTCCAGTTAAAAAGTTGCACTCATGGTGCTTTCCATTACAGTGGTACCTTGGGTTAAGAACTTAATTCGTTCTGGAGGTCCGTTCTTAACCTGAAACTGTTCTTAACCTGAAGCACCACTTTAGCTAATGGGACCTCCCGCTGCCGCTGCTGCCAGAGCACGCTTTCTGTTCTTATCCTGAAGCAAAGTTCTTAACCTGAAGCGTTATTTCTGGGTTAGCGGTGTATATAACCTGAAGCATATGTAACCTGAAGTGTATGTAACCTGAGGTACCACTGTATTCTATCATATGATTTGTCCTTTGAATATCCCTTCTGCTTTGAATTTAGCTGAAGTAAGCTAATCTATAAAGTGAAGATACTGTTTTCATGGTCAAACACTCCTATTCTAATGATCATTTCTCAATGCTCCAGAGGAAAGGAAGCCAACAGGTCCCTGCCAATGGGCACTTAATAAAACAGAAATCCTCATCAGCACCCAAAACCTGGAAATTATTTCAGGTTGTCAGGATTAAGGAATGACCTCATGTGCATGGCTTCCCAACATCAGTTTGGCCTATGTCTCTGGAGAATACCTTGCTTATTGATTAATTCCCCAGTACAATAAGCCAATGCTTCTCTTCATATTTCTTATTATTCAGGAATTTCTAGGTACAGGTTTATAGTACTATTTTTTAAAATATATAAGTAGGCAGACAACTGAATAGAGCAGAAGCATGGACTTTCCAAGATTTGCTGGTTGAAAATTTGCTGCTGTGGTTACAGGGAACCATGCAGAGGAGGGCCTTCTTGGTAGCGATGCCTGCCTTGTGGAATGCCCTCCCATCAGATGTCAAGGAAATAAACAACTATCTGACTTTTAGAAGACATCTGAAGGCAACCCTGTATTGGGAATTTTTTTAATGCCTAATGTTTTACCATTTTTTATGTTTTGTAAGCCACCCAGAGTGGCTGGGGAAACCCAGCCAGATGGGCTGGGTATAAATAATAAAATTATTATTTATTATTTTTATTACTTTGTGGTTGGTGTACAAATGGTCTTCATATAAAAGTGCAAATACCCCTCTCCCTGAATACTACCTGGTGGTCTCAAAGTTCCTATGGCAGATAGGGTCCTATAGTGAACCTAGGAGAAAGGTTGCTGGACACCTCACCTTATGGCAGGCTGAGCTATAATGTTTGGATGACACAACAAGACATGAACTTTCTCCCTGCATTTTGGATTTCTGGTTTATCTGATGTGTGTTTTTGTCCCTCAAAGTGCAGGGGATGCCTTAATAACCTATATGCAAAACAATACATGCAGTCCCTCGTGGCTTTCAGTTTTGGTTCATTGGTCTCCCTTCCTCATGACATTTCTCATCCGCAGAAGCACATTGATAAAAAAAAAAAAAAATCCCCAGCAGCAACCTTGAGGTACTCATCTATATTTGGATTACAGTTGCTTATAAAACATCTTCTGCCAAATTTATCCTCCAGATTTGGGGTTTCCATATCACCAGAACTGTTTACCATAGCAGAACTCATCATGGTTAAAACCAGAGTTCTTCTGGAGCTAAATTTCTGAATACGAAGGGTGACATTCAATATTACTCATAGAATAGACCCACAGACAAACCTAAATACATTGATTTCAATGGGTCATCTCTTTGTATGACTCGATTTGACGTCAGCCACATAAATCTAAGTTTAAAACAATTTCTGAGCACACATCTATGGAATGGAAAAGTAATAAAAATAAATTAATGATTTTGGCACCAAAGTGTTATTCAATGTTCTGATTGCTGTTTTATTCATTTATGGTTTGCTGGCTACAAAGTTGGTTTGCTGATATTCCAGAAATTCATTGTAGCATAATTAAGTTTTTGTCCCAATAGAATCCATGAGATTGGTGAATGATCAATTCTCTCATCAAAGGGACTTACAGTGGAATCCTATATATGTCTAGCCAGAAGTAAATTCCATTGACTTCAGTGGGATTTACACCCAGGCAAATTCATATAGAATTGCAGCCTTAACTACAAACAATTACTCTGGATTTGGGCCTCAATAAATTTTTCATGTGAGAGGTCCGTTTGCTAACACTTCTGTTCTAGCACGCAAAGAAATAATTTATTACAACTTTGTAGCTACCATTTATAAAAATGGAGTTCATTTTTTGTGGCTTAGATGAAAATATCCTCCCCCTTATTCCCATCATGATTTCCCATCACAATTTTGCATTATTATCCATTTGCTGTGTCTAGTCTGTTCTGTTCTGAAGTACACTCCCTAAATATAGAAAACCCAAATGTCTACTGTTTTAACTTAGTTTCAGACAACCTACATTCATTCAGTCATATGTCTCTGAGAAGTCTAGATCTCTCTAACTGCTGAGAATTGAAATGCAAATTCAAACACAAAGTATAAAGAGTAGAACAATCCTATTTGCAATCTGTGAATCCTTGGAGACACCTGGGTATGTTCTTAAATGTCTACAGCACAGATTCTATGAAAAGCTGTACATAACATGTTTCTAAGCAAATAGATTTCCATAAATTAAATGAAGTGAAAAGACATATCAGGTTTGTAATTACAAAAAAGAGGGGGAAAGTTTGCAGAAAATTAACTTATTTCTCAAACCACAGATACATATCATCTCCACCCCACGAATATAAGCGGATTTGCTGTTATTATCACTACAAGCAAGAATGTGTTATTATGTTTCCTATTGTGATAGCTGTTTTGCCCTTCATGGAGTAAAGGAAATTCAAATTATCATTCAGCAGTGTGAAATATGGCTAAAATGCATTTTTAAAAAAGAAATAAGAAAATTAAGAGGAACCTGGAATCAAATAGTGCGAGGCTGACATGATGCTGATCGTGCTGTTGGTGCTCAGCAGCAGCAACAACAAAAATCAAAATGGAACACACAATATGAATGTCCAGCCTAAATGATTATTATAATTAAGCACACCACATCTCAATTCAAGTTCAGGATGACTGTGTACAGAAACAAACTTAATAATGCAAACACATTGGCATTTGGCAATAACAAAAGTTCCTTTAGAAACACAATTTACGAAGACTCATAATTTTCTGGGGGGGCCCAAGAGAGTGGGGCCCTAAGCTATAGCTTGTTTAGCTTATACATGAATCCAGCACTGATTAGTACGCATGTCAATTAAATCGATTTTGCTTAACTGGATGGGGGGTTACTTGGTTTATCTTTGAAACCCCTTCCCTTAATTAAGTTTTCCACACTTTTTCCTTCCTGCACATGCTCAAGGTGAATGAAGAAGGAAGTTTGGATTGCAGTCTCGCAATAAGCCTACTCACAATGTCACTTGGAAAGGTGTGGCTACATCCCTCCTGGCTTTCATCTGTTTTCAAGAATCCGTTTTGGAGAATCAATCCGAAATGAGCTTTTATTTTTGGAATGAAACCTGTTTCTGAAGAAGAACTTTTCAGGGGCAAAAAAAAAATATGCAATAGATTGAGATAGTTTGTGAAAGCGGGTTCTCCTTCATGGAGAGCATGTGTTGCAGTGGGGGCCTGCCAAACTGCCCCTTAATTTGCTGGGTGAGTTAGTTTGGATGGCCACTATCATGATTGGGCCCTGGGTGTTGTTGGGGAGATTTATATGTTGCCATTCTGTGATGGACAGCCCAGCTTTTATAAAGGGTCAGCTCGCAGAGTGTTCCGCCTCTTTGACTGCGAGCTTCGGATCACCCGCCCTTCCCTCCCTAATTTTAGGCCTCTGTGTTGACCTTGCTATGCCTGTCATGGGGTCATCTGCTTTTGAGGCAGGGGCCTAGTAGGAATTTTTCCATTTGGCTGTTTGGCTGGTGCCATCTGGTTTTCGCCTACTGCGTAGCAAATAGTCACAACTTGTAAGGTTGGCGGTTAGGCATTGGTTCTTATTTTGCTGGTTGGTGAAGGGGACTGCTGACATATTCGTTTGCCCCTCCACGTTCTTCATGGTGTGGGGATTTCCGTTAAAGGAACCCAGGGGCTCGATATGCGTTTGTCCGTATCCCCTGGTCGGGGGCCAGGGCCACGCAAGAGCCCCTGGGAGCCTGTGGGAAGAGGGGAGAGGTGATTCCCACTCACTTTCTCTACCCAGAAGGCTTTCCCTTTACTGACAAATGTCAGGGACAGATAGTCTGAACCAATGCCTAAGCAACCACTCACGTCTCTTGTAAATCAATAAAGTTGTGGCCAAAATCATGCCAAAAACCAAAACCAAAATTATGTCTGTGGTGTGAATTTATTTGAGGGGTGGTTTGGGGTCCTCGACACGCAACCACATAGAAAAAGCAAGTACTCGGTCTCAATTTCTAGAATAAAATGTCATGTACATGTAACCTCTTCAGCAATTTTCCAGACAATAAAATGAAAATGTATTCTGTCTCCCAAATATATTTGCCATTCATAGCTTGTGGACCAGTCAAAAGTGGGATTATCTATGAAGAAGAGCAATTTGGAAATGGCATGAATAAATAAAACCATATTTATACATAAGCATTTTTCTCTGTGCTCCGTGTGAGAGTACATACAATTGTATTACCCAGACCATTTCCATGCGATTTTGACTCCTCAGCGGGGTAATAGCTTGGCTCTCAGTTTCAGATTTCTTAGTTTATTCTTCACCAAAGTGAGGCCATTTGGGGCCATATCAATATTCCAGGTTCCATTTTGCAGAGAAGGCAGCTCTATACTGGTGCAGCATTTTTCTAGATACAATTTGCTGCGCTTATGTGGTAACACTGCCAACCTTCGACCTTTCAGACTGATAGCCAGTCTATCCACAAAGAACAAAATAAGATATTTTCATGAATTTCTTAGGTACACATAAATCTGTCAGGCACCGGAGAGCAGGAATTTCACCACTACCAACATCTTAAAGAATCATAAATGTAGATTCCCTCAACCAGCCAGCACATTCAAATACCTTAGCCCATGATTTTCATTGTCAGAATGCTATTCAAGTCACCAAAGAATATTTTTCAATGAGTGGATTCAGAAAAATCTGGATCATTCAGCAGCCACTCCTGTATAAAAATAAATTCAGAACAGTGCAAGATTACAGCTTGGAACTTTCCAAGACAATTAGTCTATTCGATGTAAAGCTGCTATTCATTTCTTTGTGTAGGAACATGACTTACCTCAAGCAGCCGTTTATAATGGGGAGGAGAAACCTGAAGTTTTCTGGATGTTGCTGGTGCCCAGCTTCCATCATTCCTGACTATTGGCCTCTGCTTTCTGAGGCTGATGGGAATTGCAGTCCAACAACATCTGAAGGGCCATGGTTTGTAGGAAGCTGCCTTATAGAAGGTCAGACTATTTGTGCAGGTCATGAATGCCACGAAGTAGATTCTGTTCCCTTTCCTTGCAGTATAAACAAGAAGGCTCTCTCTCTATATATATATCTATATATCTCTATATATATGAGTTTCAAGAGCATTTGATGAGACTAATATTACTCCTCAGAAGAGTTTTGTACATTGCCAGCATTTAGAATGGTAGGTGAAAATTCTCTTGATTCCTAGACCCCACCACATTATGTCAATAATTCAATTTTCTCCTTGTACTCTCTCTCTCTCACACTCCTTCTCTTTCTTTGTCTCCCTCCACCTCAATGGGCTGCAGGGATGGAGAAGATCTTGCCAGATGTCTGAACAGCTTCCTTGCAGAGGATTCCTCCCCATCCTGCCATTTATTCTATGTCAACTTTCCACCTTCTTTGCTCTTCCTCTGGGCTCTCACCACCACCTCCATGAAGTTACACCCAGGTTCATATGTGACCCCCCCCCACACACACACAAACACACCTTCTCCAGGCTCTCCACTCCTGCCTTAGAGTGACTAGAAGAAATGGAGAAAAGTGTTTGGAATAAAAAGAAGATGCCTTTTATCATATGTGGTGGACTTGTAAACCGATAAAAACTTTCTGGGAGATGATATATAATGAAATGGGGAAAAATAATGCTTAAAATAACCATTGTTAAGAAACCAGAAGCTTTTCCTAGTAGGAATTACAGGTACTTAAATCCCCCCAAAAACCAGAAAATACTTTTTATGTATGGAACAACAGTTGCCTGAATGCTCCTAGTCCAGAGATGGAAAGAAGACAAAGTCCCTACCAGAGAGGAGTGGCAAACCAAGCTGATGGACTATGCCAAGGTGGCAAAATTGACTGGAAAACTCAGAAACCAAGAGGACAAAACTTTATAAAAGAATGGGGGGAAATTATAATTTATTTTGGAGACAACTGTAAGCAGATGGAAACATTGGCAGGATTTTGATTCCACATGTAGTGCAACAATTACCATGGATATTATGATTTGATATAAAAACTGGAGTATGGAAAAAGATGAAGTAATAAATGTTTAAAATGGGACCCAATGGAGGAGGTGGGGGGAAGTCCAGAGATTCAAAGGAATCTCTCTATATGGATACCCCCCCCCAATTCGTTGTTTATAATTTTGTATTTGTGAAACCAAATAAAAACGATTTCAAAAAAAAAGGAAGAAAAGTAGTTGAAACCAACAAGTGTAGGGGAGAGTATATAACAGGAGAGAGGGGTTTTCTTATTAAATTTGATCCAAGCCCCATGCTTTATAAAGTGGAAGCACAAAACAGAAATATGCATCCACTATAATCATATCAAGCTTGCATTACAAAGATCAGATCATCTATTTTGACTAGCTGGTGTCATCAGATAGCTACTCAGGCTTTTGGAAATCCACTTCTTTCCATTTTCTTTTTAATTACTGATTGTCACATTCTCTTATTTCAGCTTTATTGGAGAGTCCTGGTTTTAAATGTTTGATGAATAGTGTTTAATGAACCTTGAAGGCGTGACCGTGGCAGCTAATGTATTTGAGAAAAATCACCACTTCGGATAAATAAAGCCTCTTCTATTATTTAAGCTTGAGAAGTCATGCAAACTGAGTGAAAATGTTTCTATCAGTTCTATTCATGCTGACTTTTCCTTTTCCTCAACATTATGCAAAATGTTAACCGGCTCTCAGCTACTAAGGCTGTATCTCTTGCAAACCTAAATGAAGAGTTTTTTCCAGAGGTGCACTTGGTGGTTTGGAAACCTTGGCCAATCAGTTAAGTTTTGGGAGACGCAAATTGCCACACACAACACTCAGAATATTTTGCTAGTCTCACCAGAACTCTTTTCTGGCTTTCGACAGAATCTATTAAATCCATGGCAGGTGAATGGGGACCAGGCTGCCCAATAGGCATGGGGAAAGCTTCAATGACATTGTAATGGAACAACACAAAGTTCTGGATTTATCAACCCCTTTTACAGATTAGAGCTAAATAGAAATTCATTGGTCAGAGACTACTATAACCACTTGTTGTGGGCACAATGCAGGATAGCCAGTGCTATTTTTTTCTAGAAAAAGAGGTGCCAGAACTCGCCAGCATGGTGTAGTGGTTAAGAGCGGCAGACTCGTTATCTGGGGAACCGGGTTCGCGTCTCCGCTCCTCCACATGCAGCTGCTGGGTGACCTTGGGCTAGTCACACTTCTCTGAAGTCTCTCAGCCCCACTCACCTCACAGAGTGTTTGTTGTGGGGGAGGAAGGGAAAGGAGAATGTTAGCCGCTTTGAGACTCCTTCGGGTAGTGAAAAGCGGGATATCAAATCCAAACTCTTCAAACTCTTCACCATGAATGCCTCCCTTGTTCTCTTATAAAGGCAATGGTGTCCACCTGAGAGGTGCTGGAACTGAATTCCAGTGAGTTCTGGCTGAAAAAAAGCTACTGCTAAAACACCCTTCTTGCCAGCTTCTTAGAGGAAGCTGGTTGGCCACTGTGAGATCCAGTGTGATATGAGAAACCGGATCTTGGATCTGATCCACCAGAAATGTCCCCATGGCACATCGAGCAGATAGTGGCATCATGGTTGTAACCTGCATCCTATTGTTTGTGGGCAGAGAACCACCTTACTGTGTGTGGCAGATGAATGGATAATAGTGCCAACCTGCTTTGTGGACCTCGAATGAAGTTTGCATGCCCAGTTCTCTGCTATGATACGGGGTCGTGCATAAACCAGATTAAGCACACAGTGAGGAATGGGAAGACAGCAATGTTTCCCTTTTCCCTTTCAAATGAGATTTAGAAAGTGCAGATACCTCTTGCACAACGGAACTTTTCCCTCCTCTCCCTGGCAGCCCTCCACACACCCTCAAAATCTTCTCTAGAGGGTTTGAGGACAGGAAGAGGATAGGAAGTCCTTTTGCATGAACAAATGTCTGCATGCACAGCACTAGATACAAGTGTGTGTGTGTGTGTGTAGGGATGGAATATTTTCCTCATTGTCACTCTCAGCTCAATAGGATATGTTTGGATTTCCTCCTCCAATACTAGAACTCAGTCACATGACTGTCTCAGCTGCAACACACCCACCCCACCAATTTGGCCCATATAGAGTTCTAAGCTTGACAGTATGCATTGAGCTCTGTTCCAAAAGCTTAGTTTAAAGTATGCCGCATAAATAACTGATTGTTTCCAGTTGCCAACAGCATGGTGCTGATCGCCATTCACCTCAGCATGCACATCATTTGGGAAGACAGACGAACTAATGCCAGTGTACTGGAAGAAGCAAAGATCACCAGTGTTGAAGCAATGATTCTTCAACATCAACTTCATTGGACTGGTCATGTTGTGCGGATGCCTGATGATCGTCTTCCAAAGCAACTACTCTATTCCGAACTTAAAAATGGAAAGTGTAATGCTGGTGGTCAACAAAAGAGGTTTAAAGACTCTCTCAAGGCAAATCTTTTTTTGTTTTTTTTTGTTTTTTGTTTTTAAAAATGTAGTATAAACACTGACAACTGGGAAACACTGGCCTGTGAGTGCTCCAGTTGGAGAACAGCCTTTACCAAAGGTGTCATGGGCTTTGAAGACACTCGAACTCAGGATGAAAGGGAGAAATGTGCTAAGAGGAAGGCATGCTAGGCAAATCCACATCGTGATCAACTCCCATCCGGAAACCAATGTCTCCACTGTGGAAGGACATGTGGATCCAGAATTGGCCTCCACAGTCACTTACGGACTCACTGTTAAAACTGTGTTTATGGAAGACAATCTTACATGGCTACGAGGGATTGCCAAAGAAGAAGAAGAAGAAGCAGCACCGCTGCTGCATATAATTCAAGAAAAATGGCCTTTCCAGTGACAGCCACACATTTAAGATGGTGTGAGCCTCAGTCCTTTTGTAAAAATTGGGATTCTTTTTTGGGGGGGGGGGTGTTGAAATCTGCATGAGTCAATTCTTCAGCCTATTTCATTCCATCAATTGTTATATATCTAAATTATTAGATATATCAATGGAGGTAGAGATGCCCCCTCATGTATACAAGGCTGAATTATTGTTATCAGGTATACAGGCCTAGGCCTGTATAAAAAAGGGAAAGGGAAAGGGACCCCTGACCATTAGGTCCAGCCGTGTCTGACTTTGGGGATGCGGCGCTCATCTGGTGTTAATGACCTGATAATAATTCGGCCTTGTATACATGAAGAGGCATCTCCACCCTCAATGATCAGCCGAGACACTGAGGTCCAGCTCTGAGAGCCTTCTGGCCGTTCCCTCATTGCGAGAAGTGAGGTTACAGGTAACCAGGCAGAGGGCCTTCTGTGGAATGCCCTCATGCCACATGTCAAGGAAATAAAAATCCTTTTTAAGAGGCATCTGAAGGCAGCCCTGTGTAGGGACGTTTTTAATGTTTAATGTTTTATTATATTTTTTTGTAGATGCTGGAAGCTAGCCAGAGTGGCTGGGTCAGCCCAGTCAGACGGGTGGGGTACAAATAATAAAATTAATATTAATTACCATTATTATTTGCTGCTCTGCACCACTTCATACTCCCTGATGGGGAAGTGGGGCAAACGGGTAAGGAGTTCGCGTTCCCTTCTCGTTGTTGAAGGCAAACTTGTTGGTTGAAATGCAATTGGAAAGGGCTTTGGGAAAGGCAAATGGCTTCACTGACATGCAGCCCAAATAAGAACATGATGTTTTAATTTGCTGGAAGCTGACCAGAGTGGCTGGGGCTACCCAGTCAGATGAACGGAATCATCATCATCATCATCATCATCATCAAAATCATCATCATTTACTTATAAAGCATGCATTATTTTAGCAGATCGCTAATGATTTGGAATATTATTAAATTGGACTTTGGCAAATGGTCAAATGTCTTTCTTAATCAATTATGAAAGCCTGCCATCTTGAAGAGATTTCTGTTGCCAACTCTTAACAGGAAAAAAAAAAACACCTTGCCCTGAGAAATTAATGTGCATTTCTCTGAGAGGAAAAAAAAAAGATATGTATTTCATTCTGCTGGGTTTTTACTACTGCCTACCCACATCACCCATATCCACATTACAGATTTGGATCTTTAAAAAAATGTTGGCCAGGTTAATAGTTCAATAGAAGTATACCACTAAAGGGAATACGACTGAACGACTGAACAACAACAACAACAACAAAAGGGAATACACTGTTTCATATAGACATTATCAGAGGTGAATTAAGGACACTCTCCTTCTGTCCTATCATAAACCAATGTCATGTTCAGAAACGTGTGAAGTCCCCCCCCCTTTTTTAAAGGACAGATGAAACCCAAATATAGTTTAGTTTTATTCTACAAGACAGGAAGGGTGTTGTTTTAGGCTCACACCGGGGGTGCAAAAATATCCGTGAAGTATGGCTAGTGAATTAAATGGATTTACACTGAGTGATGAATGCGGTGAATCTGACCTGTATCACAGTCTTGTCAGGGAACACCAGGCATCCCAGAGACTGAGTCACTTAATAGAGACTTCATTTCCCCATGGATGGCGAACACAGGGAAACATTTATCTGTGCCATTGCATTGTTTGGGATGGTTGATGGATGGGTTTCACATGCTAATAGCTATATCCTCCTCGCACTGCCCAGGAGATAGGAAGCACGAAGAAAATAAAAGGACAAAATCTCCCCAAGGGTTTAAAAATCACATAAAATATATGAGAAATGTTTGCATTGTGAGCATGCATTGCATTCTATTCCACCAATCAGTCTCATCTCCGGGCAAAAATGTAATAATATATTGGGTTATTTACACCACTCCAATATGAATTTTCCCAACAGCAACACTGTAAAATAATTAATAATAATAATAATAATAATAATAATAATAATAATAATAATAATTTATTTGTACCCCGCCCATCTGGGGCTTCCAACAAAGATTAAAAATACATTAAAATGTCACACATTAAAAACTTCCCTAAACAGGGCTGCCTTCAGATGTCTTCTAAATGTCAGGTAGTTGTTTATCTCTTTGACATCTGATGGGAGGGCATTCCACAGGGTGGGCGCCACTACCAAGAAGGCCCTCTGCCTGGTTCCCTGTAGCTTTGCTTCTCGCAGTGAGGGAACCACCAGAAGGCCCGTGGCACTGGACCTCAGATTGATGGGGGTGGAGACGCTCCTTCAGGTATTAGTTATTTTGTAATTATGTAATAATTTTGCAATTTGATTCTCTAGCCAACTTATTAGGAAACACCACTAGAGCAAATTAAGAATGGTGGTGGACTTTTAATGGCATTGCTGAAAAAAAAATCACAGGTAGACTGCTCCTGTGCATGCAAGATCTGTCATGCAGAAAACATGATGATTGCTTTTGTCCAGTGCCACATTTCTCCAACCTTCTCTTCCCTCATAAGTGCTACACAGACGTTGGATGTTATTTGCAGCAGTTGAAAGCTTTCACTGAATTTTACTCTGAATCATTTACTCGGCCAATTCTAGGACATCAATGTCATTTTTAGCACGGTGATTAGTGTGTTTGATATTTGAATTGTACTTATATGTAATTATGGATATTTTTATTTATTTGTTGTATTATTGGTTTTTTGGGGGGGTTTACTGCTTTGGAAAGAAACTTGCTTTAGAAATAGTTTTATAAATGAATAAAACCTGGAGCTGACACCAAATGTCTGTATACAAAGTAAGTAATCCTAGCCTCTCTGGATTGGCAAAATTTCTTTTTTATTAATCTCTTGGATTTCTTTTCCTTTCACCTAGCTGACATTTCTGCTGCCTGATAGCTTGTAGCATTTCTGCCACTGCCTATCGGTTTCCCCTAGCAACTAGCTTCTCCTTGCCATGACGCTCTCCAGCGTACAAGAGTGTACTCAACAATCAGGCAACATCAATTAGTAAATAAATCCTTTGAAATTCAAAGCATGCATTGCCTCCCCCTCTTCTTTGAAGATAAGGCCCTGGGTGTGACAAATGCTCATTTACATATTTTTGGCTAATTAACATAAAGATAAAATATACACTTCCCCACCAGTTTGTACAGGACACAATATCCATATTTAGATTAGGGTGGCATAGCAGTCTGATTCCCAGGTGTGGTTTCAGTCCCATTTATGACAGTTCTGAACAAGGCCTCTCCTAATTAAACGGAATTTTAATACTTTGATTAGCAGAGACTAAGAATTACAAAGCACAGTGACCAAGCTGCTGAGTTCCTCAGAATTCTTCCTGAGGCTGAACATTAAGCAAACAAACAAAACAGAACAAAAAAAATGCAGAAAGGATAAACCATGTCTATATTATCTTCACATTTTAAGATGATTAATCATGAAGCTCGCTGGAGACTGATTAGGTTAATTTGTGCCCAATACAAGAGAACAATACTACCCAAAAGCATACCGAGAGAACAATGTGGACAAGCTGCTTGAAGAATTATGGCTGACCCCTTGCCTCCTTGAACCTTGCCCATCTTAGTTTCTTAGAGTTAGCCATAGGGGGTTGACCAGGTGGTCCAGGGAGTGAGTAATGCTTCACTGAAGGTTTTTTTGGGGGGAAGTACCATTTGCCTTGAAGGAGGCAATAGTGCACCCCCTTTGTATGAAGATATATCTGGGCAGAAGTGTTAAACAACTATCGCCTAGTGGCTATCATCCCCTTTTATGGCAAGGTACTTGAGAAGGTGGTGGCAGTCCAAGCCGAGTACTTGGATCCTTTCCAGTCTGGCTTCAGGCCCAGTCATAGCACTGAAACTGCCTTGGTCACCCTGGCTGCTGACATTTGTCATGATCAGATGGGGGAAGTGTCACTCTGCTCTTTCTCCTTGCTTTCTCAGCAGCTTTCGACACTGTCGACCATGGCATCCTTCTAGAGAGGCTCAGGTGGGACTGCAGTGGGACTGTGCTTCTGTGGTTCCACTCCTATCTCCAGAGTTATTTCCAGAAAGTAGTCACGGGATGGGAGGTTCAATGCCATGTGTTGTTGAGCTACAACTCCATCAAACCAACCATTGGCCATGATGACTTGTGCTGATGGAAGCTGGAGTCTAGCAACATCTGAAAGGCCACAGGTTTCCTCGGCACTAATTGTAAAGGTTAAGTTCAGTCACAGGCAACTATGGAGTTGCAGCGCTCATCTCGCTTTCAGGCCGAGGGAGCAGGCGTTTTGTCCTCAGACAGCTTTCCGGGTCATGTGGCCAGCATGACTAAACCGCTTCTGGTGCACGGAGGACTGTGACAATTGCCAGAACACATGGAAACGCCGTTTACCTTCCCGCTGCAGCGGTACCTATTTATCTACTTGCGTTGGCATGCTTTTGAACTACTAGGTTGGCAGGAGCTGGGACAGAGCAATGGGAGCTCACTCTGTCGCAGGGATTCAAACCGCCAACCTTCTGATTGGCAAGCCCAAGAGGCTCAGTGGTTTAGACCACAGTGCCACCTGCATCCTTGTAAATGAAAGAAGCATACCCATTCTTTTTCTTTCACATTCCAAGGTAGTCCACAAGGACTAGAACTTAACTTAAAATGAGAACATAAAGTCTTCATATTCTTTTCCATGCCAGAAAGTCAGATTATGGGCTGCACACCACAATTTTTTATTTTTTTTACACATTCTATAAAGCTGGCTTTCAGTTCTTTTCCGAACTCCTGTTGTATTTTTACTGTCAAATAACCAAGTGGCCACTATAATGAAATTGACAAAATTTATCCCTTCACTGATTTTGGTGACACCAGTCTATACACAGCAGCACTTAAAAAAACAAAAACCCAAACCCTCTTAAATTAATATTTGCCAAGGAAAAACATTTATTACACCAAAAGGTTAAGCACTAAGGTTTGCACAGTACTGGTTCTGATTAATTATGAATACTTCAAGCCTAGTAATACGTGTTTTGTGATCAGAATGATAGATAACATAAATTAACAAGCCTTCAGTTCCAGCAGTGGAACATAAGTTAATATTTATATAGTACATTGAGGAGCAGAGAGAATGGTTTTCACATGACAAATGTGGTATAACTTTTCATGGACTTGCAAAATATGCAAGGTAGATTGATTGTTCTGTGAAAGGGATGGAAATCCTGATTGCTGTAAACTTGGCTTCCTTTCCCTATTGCACGAAAAGTTGAACTCCCCTTCGGTGGTTCTCACTGGAAGAAGAAACAAGGCAGCAGAGATATTCACTGAGCAGCAGAGTTTTCTCACTGGGTTTGAGCATATAATGTCAATTCTGGCCCAGCTGCACTGGCTGCCAGTTAGTTTCTGAGCCCAATTCAAAATGCTGCTTCTCACCTATAAAGCCTTAAATGGCTCAGGAGCGCAATACTTCAAGGACCGCCACTCACCACCACCAACACCCTGCAATAATCATTTGAGGCCTTTCTTCATGTGCCTCCTCCACGTGAGGTCCAAAGAGTGGCTACACAAAAATAGGCCTTTTCTGTGGTGGCTCCCTGTTTCTTGTATGTTCTCCCTGGGTAGGCTCACCTGGTGCCTTTGTTACATATATTTAGGCACCAGGCAAAAACATTCCACTTCTTCCAGACCTTTAACTAATTAAACAATCAATGACTTTAAACTGTGTGTGAGGTGAGAGCTATTGTTATTATAGTATATATATTTTGTGTTTGTATATTGTAAACTGCCCTGCGATCTTTAGATGAAGGGCAGTATAGAAATAATAATAATAATAATAATAATAATAATAATAATAATAATTGTAATGGATCCAGACTACGTTAGTTGTATTTAGTTCCCATTAAGTAATGATTCAATTAACTCATTTATTTCAATGGGACCTAAGTTGTTGATCCAAGTCTTGGCTCTTTCTTAGAATTCAATTCATGTCTGCCTTGACACATTTTTATCAACTTCCGACCAAAGAAAACTGGTAGATTTATTGTAAAGTATCACATAAGGTATAACTGATCTTTGTTTTTTGTTTGTTTTCTGCAGTGACCTTTATATGGTGATTATTTCATTATTATTATTATTATTATTATTATTATTATTATTATTAACAAGTAGGGGGAGCTTATCGGGGGAGTAAAAAGCGAGTATATAGAAACTATTGTGAAATAAGAACATTTGTACATGTCACTAGTTCTAATGTGATTGCCAGGAGGAAGACATGCTGTGATCCATTCTAGAGTGCAACAGATACAATGGAAAGTAGGGTCTATAACACTTCAAATAATAATAAAAACCAGCAGCAATTCAGCATTCATGCACAACAGAGCACTCTGAGGATGTTGCACTCTGCTTATTTCTGAAACAGAGCAGAAAGCAATACATTCCATTTGAGTCATTTAACCGGTATCTCCTACTTTCATGTATACATAGAACCACGGCTTCCTTTTGAGTAGTGACTTGTACGCTAGAGTGCATTAAACCTCGGTTAAACATTCATGCATTGATCAGCAGGAAGCAAAAATACACACATAGCGAAATCTTTCCAAGCAATCATGAGCCTTGTAAGTTAATTGTAGGTCTTCAAAACACACTTGGAAGAGTCTGTGACCTTTTAAAAATGTTACCTTAATTGTTTCCTTTACAGCAAATTGATTTACTTTTAGGATGGAGATAGTGAGACATAGTTGGAGGCTGTTCTTAGAACTTCAATTCACTCCTTGGTGAACTGGTCCATTTTTTCCCTTAAAGTAAAAATAGTATTTTTTTAAAGCTGCATTTAACTTTAAATAAACCTGTGGACATTTCAATAGCTGATCCATGAACCTGTGTGTGTGTGTGTGTGTGTGTGTGTGTGTGTGTGTGTAACCAGTAATTAAAATTCACTATTCCTTTTTATGTTGGTTTATTAAGATAGGTCAATAGAAGAGCTTGGCTGGAGCTCTAGCCACCTCTTGCTGCTAGATGATATTACTCTTAAACACAACTCTGGAAAAAGCATTCCAATCATTCAAGCACAATAAATGCACTGAGACATTTTTTTCTTTTTTCTTTTTTTGCACTGGCTTATTTATTTTGGAAGCTGGCCAAATTAACTTGTAATTCTAAATAACCGCAGCTGCCAACGCCAAGTAACGTGAAGTGACAACAGATCACTTTAAAGCACAACCACAACACTAGGTGTTACAATCTTGTAATCTCCAGATTAAGTATTGCCATTGTTTTGTCTTTCACAGTTTATTCCCCAGGACCGATTTTCCATATGAGTAGGCAAAACATCGGTTCGGCACATAAATGTATAGCCACAAATGTGTGACCGGGGGAAAGGCTTCTAACTGGCATAAAATCAGCATTCTTCAGTGCTGACAGAATTGACAACGATCTAATGAAGGTGCCATTTCAGATCACATCTGGTGACTGCATCAGAGGTTTACCTGTCTCCAGAGGAGTTTGGTCATCTGTATGGACTGACAACCATAAATTATGAAACTGGCTGTGCATACCAAAGACATACATTATTTTGCACTTCAGAAAATGATGAGTTACTTTTTGTTTTGTTTGCATTGCTAAAGGTGTGTGTGTGTGTGTGTGTGTGTGGCTGTTTGATGTGATTTATATGATATCAGGGTGACATGAGAGCCATTTCCCTGTGGCCCAGTTGCGTGCTGTTCCAGTAGAACAAAATCATGTGAACAAGATGATTGATGTGGGTCCTTTACACACCAGTGGCAAACCTCCCTGCAAGCTTGCAGTGCTTAGAAAGGAAGCAAATCATTTGGACAACCTACATGGCCTGCCTTCAAAATTGGAAAAATGGACCACAGGGAACCAGCTCCCTGCTTATGTTATGGTAATGTATGAAGTGAGCCTTAGAAGGGCTGAGGACTTAATGAGCCTCAACTATCAATCTATCTGGAGGGGGAGAAGAAAGAGCTTGGACAAAATTGCTCAGAAAAGAATTGTCTGAGGGTTGCATTCAACTAAGTTCTGCACAAACTGAAATTTATGGACCTAAGTTAGTTATTTCCATTAAATTCAGCCAGTGCACTCGGATTACGACTAGCTTTGGGTAATTTTTCTGAGAACGTTCCTTTTCGAACCCTCTCTGGACTGTTGGATAATTTCTGTAAATATTTTTTATTGGTTTTTGATGCAAAAGAAAGCAAAATTGGAGTTTTCATTTAAATTATGAAACCATTTAAATTATGGACACAAATATTTGTTGGGTATGGTTGCGTATTTATATAAAATTCAGTACATTGTAGGAAAGTGACAGCTTTTCCCTCCAGAGTCTTGTACATTTTTAAGACAGGTCTCTTATTTACTCTATTAAATATGTAATTGGATACATATAAATATTTTAAAAACGTGTGTAACTTACTTGATTGACAGTAATGGCTTCTTCAGAATCAGTGAAGCCTACTGAATCAATGTGCACATGGAATATATACATAATTTGGTAACCATATGAAAAGCTATTGAAATGTACTTACTGGTTTGTCATGTGCATTTGTGCAGTATGCAAACATTCTGTCTCCCTAACACTTGTCTAAGGAGAATCCCCCATCCCCACAGAATATGACTCCCACTAGGTAGCAGAGTTGTGTACAAACAAGCCTGTAAAAATCAACTCAAGCTCCCCTAACTTTGCAAAAAGATCAGGCTGTATGTGGAATGACTTATGCATAACATGATCATCAACACAATACCCTCCAGTTGTTTTGGACTACAACTCTCATCACCCCTGACCATAGCTGCCCAGAGTGGCTGGGGAGACCCGGCCAGATGGGCGGGGTACAAATAAATTATTATTATTATTATTATTATTATTATTATGACTGGGGCTGATGGGAATTGTAGTCCAAAGAATTTGGAGGACACCAGACTCGCTATACCTGCCTCAAAGCACCTGCCATTCTTTAAATGGGTTCCTTTGAGATATTCTTTGAGTATATATTGGTAAGTCTAGCCATTGAATCTTAATGAATCCAATTGTTCCCCTTCCTTCCCATCTTCACAGATAAGCAAAAATAAGGTCCTCAAGTGGGCATATGGGTATGTACTGCACTTCCCAAGGAAGCTGGACTGGTTCCAGATTTGGCAAGATCTATGCTCCCAGGAAGCACAAAATTTATCCCTATGTTACCATCTAATCTATAGTCTCTCTCTCTCTCTCTCTCTCTCTCTCTCTCTCTCTCTCCCCCCCCTCTTTCTCCCACCCCCTCTGAAATTAATCATCAGGAGAAGCTACATATTTTGATCTTATGAGCTACATAAAGTAACTGAATCAAATGGTCTTCAACTATACTTCTTTTTCTGCAATTTAATCTTGAAAATATCCAACAGCAGCCTTTTGAGACTCCTTCCTTCCACCCCACCTTTCCAAGAATGAAATATATTGTGGATCCTTGTGCTCCCCCCCAACCCCCCCCCCCATGAAACAGTGGCTCTGTTCTTGCTACAGCCATTTCATATTGGAGCAGGTGGGGTTTCAAAGGCATAAAACGCTGCGAGGAATGCTCACCTCTATTTTTAAGAAAGTGATCATAAAAGTTTGCCCTACTTTTTCTTGGTTTAACACAGTTTTTTTTTTTAATTTTATTTTCTGTGTAATGTATCAGGAATTTGAGATACATACAAGTAAATGTTGTGCAACATTGCAATGATGGCAAGGATGGAATATGCTGTCCTCTTTACGGAGAAGATTGATTGTAGCCTGCTCTAATGTATAAATCTGACACTCAGAAGGTTGTTGTGGAGCTCTAAGGTTGCAAATCTTATGCACACTTGCTTGGGAGGAAGACTCGCTGAAATCAGGGAGTGACAATGGCTAGAACTAGGAAAGTGGAGATAGCTTAGAGCTGTTAGCAGAGATCACTTTGGTGGCTTTGATTCCATGTCCTAGAAGTGATGCTTCTCTGCTCAGAGCTTTTGGACAGCAGGACAATGACCCAAATAAGGTTGATGGGGCATGGCAGAAGACCAACCATATGATTAAAACTTTGGTTCTGGGACATGGGTAGGGAGTTTACACCCTCCACATTCAGAGTAAATTTGACATCCCAACGTGATATAGGGATAACGGTCTTCATCTTTCTGTAGAGGGTAACACATTTTTTCTGGTTGAACACAAAGCTCTTGTTGAGCTTCGGTGTTATAGGTGGAGGTGGACAGGGAGAAGCTGAGTGTCTCCTGTGGCATTGGGTCCAAGTGGGTGAGTAGATTTGAGAAAATACCCAGTTAATATCTGAGCCAGAGTTGTTTTGGGGCCTGTCAGGCACATCAGGGTGAAAGTTGGCTAATGGAACCACAATGTGCATGTCAGGTTCATATACCCAAGTGGGGGGGGGAGTTTCCTTCATCCTTGTTGCATGATCATGGCACATTTAAATCTTAATAAATACAACCTGCTAACCATCATCCTCATCTTTTCTTGGATGCATTGGCAAAGACCCATTGGAATCAGGGAGTGACAATTGCTAGAACTAGGGAAAGGGTGTGTTTTAAAAGTGGGGGTGCTAAAAATGTGAGCACCACTGCTTGCATCGGAGCAGCCCCAATTTCATGAAGGCATATAACACCCGCTCAAATAAGCCCTCCATTGAACTCATGCTACATGGCTATAACCAGCTCCCTAACAACATTAAAAAGTCTTATCTTGAGGAAGATGGGAGGAAGAGCAAGTAGCAAAGGGCTATCTTAATACAAGAAAAGGCTCAAACAGCTTTTCCTATAATGGTTTTTTGTATGAATGAATGTGGAACTAGGTAGGTAAGCAGGCCATTGACACAAAGGGAAGGCACTTGTTGTTGTTGTTGTTCAGTCGTTCAGTCGTGTCCGACTCTTCGTGACCCCATGGACCAGAGCACGCCAGGCACGCCTATCCTTCACTGCCTCTTGCAGTTTGGCCAAACTCATGTTAGTAGCTTTGAGAACACTGTCCAACCATCTCATCCTCTGTCGTCCCCTTCTCCTTGTGCCCTCCATCTTTCCCAACATCAGGGTCTTTTCCAGGGAGTCTTCTCTTCTCATGAGGTGGCCAAAGTACTGGAGCCTCAACTTCAGGATCTGTCCTTCTAGTGAGCACTCAGGGCTGATTTCTTTAAGAATGTTACAGGTGGGTAGCCGTGTTGGTCTGCCATAGTATCTGAAGAAGTGTGCATGCACACGAAAGCTCATACCAAGAACAAACTCAGTTGGTCTCTAAGGTGCTACTGGAAAGAATTTTAAGAATGGATAGGTTTGATCTTCTTGCAGTCCATGGGACTCTCAAGAGTCTCCTCCAGCACCATAATTCAAAAGCATCAATTCTTCGGCGATCATCAATTCTTTAGCGATTACAGTCTGAGGTAAAAACTACCCATAAGTGACAGACTGAGGTAAAAAACTACCCATAAGTGACAGACTGAGGTAAAAAACTACCCATAAGTGACTCAGCACATATCACAGGGATAAAGCAAGATGCACATATGGAGCATGGAGTGTTTATTATATAATGCCTGCCTGATTATTTAGTGGTTGCAAACACCACTTGAAATGATCATGCCTCTTCAAGTCCCATAATCCTTAGCCAGAAACAATGATTTGTGCTTCATTTGGCTTGTCATTATGGAGAAGCCAGACAAAGCCTCTTTTGTTGACTGAGCCTGTCCCTGCCTGCTTTCCCCTCTCTTTCCTGAAGGTAAGGCTTTTAAAAAATTATTTTGCCCTATAAAAGGGCATAGTGATATTTCAAGAAAAC
Organism: Lacerta viridis; assembly: GCA_900245905.1. NCBI lineage: Eukaryota > Metazoa > Chordata > Lepidosauria > Squamata > Lacertidae > Lacerta > Lacerta viridis. Next base: position 55,320 of record OFHU01004088.1, read on the forward strand.
TGTTCAGATTTTTAAAAGCAACCAACCTCAATTGAAAACAGCAGTTTATTTTCAGAGCCACTGTTAAACGTGAGTAAAATCTGGAACCAATCAAACTCTTGAGATAGTCTGTAGTTGCCAAGTAGATAAGAGCAATTCCTTACAAAATTCCCGCAAAGGTTTCATGTGACTCTGGAGCATAGCTGTCAACTTTTCCCCCTTTTTAAAGGGAAATTCCCTTATTCTGAATAGGATTCCTTGCAAGAAAAGGGAAAAGCTGACAGCTATGTTCTAGAGTGTGCAACACTATGCTCAATACATCATGCTTTCAATCTGCTTGTCCTGCAATCACATATAAGAAAATCAACAGACTTCTGTTGTGCCCAAATCAGTACACCTAAATACCTGCTTGCACGAGTCACTCCCAAACTGTGTGCTGTAGCGCTAGAGAAATTTAAAAGGGGGCTCCCAGACTGGAGATTACACTCACAGAAACACAAAGGGAAAAGATGCAGGCACTAGGTGAAAATATAGGCCTGTATCGAAATACAAATGTGCATAGGGACAGTCTCAAAAATAAGGAAGCTGTGTATATATATAATTTGATTTTAAAAATATATAAACATACAACAAAAACAATTCAGAATCCAAATATCAAGATTGCTCTGAATCTCCTGACTTCCCCATCCCTTCCACGGGTCCATATAGTAATATTTTCCCATCCCTTCCATGGGTCCAAGTAGTAATATTTACAACTGCATATCAATGCTAGTCCAAATTGTTTGTCCTTCCAAATTATCCAAACTTTCCATTACTTTAAAAATGTGGTTAAAATCCTGCTAATGTATTAACCTGCTTACAATGGTCTCATTTCTTTTTTAAAGTTCTTGTCTTCTTGATTTCTGAGCTTCCCAGTTAATTTTGCCATTTCATCTTAGTCTATCAACTTGGTTTGCCATTCTTCTCTAGTTGGGGTCGTTTCCTCCTTCTATCTCTATTACTTCAATGTTAACATTTGCAACCCAATGGCATCCTCCTGAACCAATCATAAACAGGTCAGCTCTCGTCATAATATCATGTGATTACATAACCATTTTCAGTGTTTTTATTAAGACTTTGACTAACTTTTCTGTTCATTAAATGTCTCCCAATATCCTTTTTCATCTGTCTACAAAATAATTCACGATTAATCACAATTGCCACACTTAACCAATTCTCTTTTCATGCATACAATGGTCACCATCGATTCTAAAAGTTTATTCTTTTTTGTTTTCTGGTACAGGCATTTACTACATACACAGCCTAAAAGCAGATAGTTCTGAATTATAAAAGGCAGGGCCCTGTTCGGTTTAGCTAGGCCAGTGTTTTTCAACCTTTTTTGGGCAAAAGCACACTTTTTTCATGAAAAAATCACGAGGCACACCACCATTAGAAAATGTTAAAAAATTTAACTCTGTGCCTATATTGACTATAATATAAAGTAATTCTCTTGAATAGGAATCAAATAAACAATTTTTCCCACGGCACACCAGGCAACATCTCGCGGCACACTAGTGTGCCGCGGAACAGTGGATGAAAAACACTGAGCTAGGCCATAGGCTCAAAAGAACATGAATCCTCAAAATGATAGTTCTATGAAATTATGTGCCTGAAAATAAACTATTGGCATGCTCCAAGAAATACAGTAACAGATAATAAAGGATCCTATGACATTCTGGGCATTGTGAGAATGTTGCAGAAGTGTGGAAAACCTTTGTTGGGAAGGCCACACAACTCAGTGACGGAATACGCACATAGCATGCAGAAAACCCCACGTTTAGTTCCCAGCACCTGGGGAAACATCTGTCTGAAAACCTGAAGTGAGGTTACCTGAATTTGGTATAAACATAGGAGCCAACTCCTAGGGGCCAAAGTCCCTTGCCCACCAAATAAAATATTTGAGCCCCCCTCACATCTTGATGGGCATTGCCATTCAAATGGGGTGTGTGCACCATATTTTGTGACTGATTATGTGGAGCAGGGCTTACCTGCCCCCTTCCAATATTTTATTTGAGCCCCCTGTTATAAGCTTCCTATGTTTTGAGGACAAAATAATGGAATAACATACTACCTCCAAAATTGTTTACATTATCAATATCTAAGGGCATAAACCATAAGATTAAATTCAAGGAATTCAGATCTTCTTTGTTGATTGCTGCAAGGTGATCAGTGGCGGGGGTTCAAGGGGTGCAGGGCACCCGGGCGCAAAATTTGGGGGGCACTAGGCACCTGCCACTAAGCTCTTAACTATCTACCTGTTATGAAATAATAAATAATTTTGATCAAGCTAGAAAAACAAAATACAAATATACCTAGGTATTACCGAAATGTAAACCTACTGTTTCACTAAAGGGCTTTCGACATTGTGCACTCATTTACCAAAGACACGACGCACCAGCGGCGGCACTTGTCATTCTCAATGGCAGCGTGCATGCAAAATTAACTCTTACATCACAATATTATGTTATGTTATGTATTGAGCTGCTATGCAGCAGCGGGGTCAGTGGCACCTTTGATATGACTGATGTTTCTAAACAAAATTTGGGGGTGGTGGGCAGATCTTTGCACCCCAGCGGCGCATATGCTAAAGATGGCCCTGATCAGTGGTTCAGGGAAGGGAAACTTTGAAAGATCTAGCCCTGTGGTTCTCAAAGGGTGTGACACACCACACTGGTGTGGCAAGAGAGGATGCCAAGTGTGGCAGGAAGATTCAAGGACAATCAATATTCTATTTTGGGAATGATTCATGTTCTTATGTAGCTGCATTGTTTTATACTTTCTGGATATCCCCTGACCATATTATAAAGTATTTGCGTTCTATGTTATAAATCAAACACTGCTCGGAGTTCTTTTTGTTTTCCAATGTATATCTTACCAATTAAAAATTTGGTGTGGCACAAGGAAAGCTTTATTCTGAAAGTGTGTCCCAGAGAAAACAAGTTTGAGAACCACTAATCCAGACCCTCCAAGTGTCCCTATTTTCCAGGGATGTCCCTGATTTCGAGAAGCCATCCCGGTTTCTGATTTGATCCCGGAATATCCCACTTTTCCTTAGGATGTCCATGTTTTCATTGGAGAAATGTTGGAGAGTATGGAGTTATCCACCCCTGAGCTGTCTGAAGGCAATCCTGTATAGGGAAGTTTTTTCAAAAAAAAGTTGTATGTTTTATTATGTTTTTATGTATGTTTTATATATGTTTTCATATATGCCCACAGTAGCTGCAGCAACGCAGTAAGATGTGTGTATAAATAGTAACATCATCATTACAGAATGGGACATCCCTATTTTCACCAGAGAATTGTTGGAGGGTACGCTAATCTAGATTTATCTGCTAGGCATAAGAATGTCTGGACTATTGCATTATTTTGGGGGGAGGTGGGGAATCACACACAATATTCAACCCCTACAAAGGAAAGAAGAACTACAGACCTTTTATGCCACCAGGAGGACCTTTATTATGTAGTAAATTAATGGAAGTATGAAAGAACATCTATCAATAGCTGAGAAATATGGAAGGTGTGGTGTTATATAGATAATGCATTGGTTTTGTGTCTCTTGCATCAATTAATAATAACATTTTTCCCTGTATGTTTTTGGGAATTTTTTTTTTTTTTGCAAGGAGTGGAGGATGTTATTTATAAATTCTGCATGCACCACACACACACAATTCTTCATTGATTTTTAAGTCATCTGTTGCACTGTGGTATAACTTCACCATAAGGTCTCACACAAGAGTGTTGCACACCATTAGCTAGCAAGTTGTTGATGTTTCCAACGCTAGAAGGTGAAAAGACTTCCGTTATATGAGCAGCATACTGCAATTCTTAGCATCTCATAATCCATTCCATCCATGCCCCCACCCCCGTTTAACTAATATATTCAGCGGAATAACAGAGAGCTAGCGCAAGGTGAATGCTGATGAAGTGAAGGTGATTGGCAGGAGAATACAGGACAGACTTAAGAGGTAATCGTTCTCAAATGCCATCATGCAAAAATCAGTAATTCTGAGATTACTGAAGAAGGTGCTATTGATGGTGCAGCTCATCATACTGAGACATACCTTATGACCCAGCAAATGTTTGCATATCTCTCATTAAGCATGGATTTATAGAAATCACATGAGAACATGGCTTTATAGAATATTAGGAGTGGCACACATCATCAGCAGCATTTTATCCTAATGCACAGCATATAAGGAAAGCTTGCAAGTCCTGTTTTGGAGGAACTCTGGATTCTGGAACAGCTGATATGAGTCCTATTGCTTCTTAATGGGAGTGCTATAATAACTGTCTCAGATTAGGCGCATTTTCATCATAAGGCTGTACAAATACACGTGGCAAAGTATCATAAACCACTCATGTAGGACACAAGGATACCGCTGCTTCTTCCCATTTGAATGCAAGAGCACTGAGTTATGTTTTATTGTAAAGATCACCCTAATTGTACATATGATCTTAAGCATTCCTGTTGGTGATTGCTCCTTTGAGGGAAAAGCAATGATTCAGGATGGAGAAAGTAACCAGATCAAATGAAGAAAACAGCCTTGATATATCAAATAACTTGTCCATCAAACCCCCCCCCCCCATTTAAATGTTCAAGGAAAGAGAGTCCTCAGGGCTTACTACATAATTTCCCTATGATTTAAACTGCTAAAAAAATATGATGAGCTGAAACAAACAAATCCAGTGTACCAAAATAAATATTTGTTTTGGTTGGGTTGGTCTCATGGTGTAAGGCCATATTTTCCTAAGAAATAAAATTCATCATTATGGAGACAGAAAACGTCAGTCAAGGGATGTCATCAAGCAAGCTAGAAAAAATTTGGTGAAGCGTTGTTAAATAAAATAACAGGAAATGAAATAAAATAGAAATTGAGCGGATTCTCTCTCTCTCTCTTTTAAATGCACATTACTCAAAAATAATTTCATGGTTGACAGCAGTAGGCATGCTGAGGTGTACTTTAGTTACAGTGGGAGAGCTGGGATGATTAAAACTCATTAAATATGGTCTCCAGTTGCACATGGTGGAATGCGGTTGAAGAAGACTGCGAAGTGCTTTCTAATGCTCTGGTTGTGGCTTGTAGCACAGGCTGTAAGCAGTTCATCCCCAAATAGGAACGTGGGCAGAGAGGTTGATGTACCTCTTATTTTCATGGACCTGACCTTGAGCTGTGATTATGCTCACAAGACCCTGAGAAATTCTGTTCCAAGCACTGTCAAGCACCCCTGTTTCAAATCTCACCTGTCTCTTCTTATTACTATTTAGGTCATTCTGCTCTGAACTACTACTTAGTGACCCATCTTGCTCTTTGCTTTATCCACGTGTTTGCCGAATGGTTGCACATTATGGAACGTAGGGACACAAGAGGGGTGTGTGCATGCACATTCATGCTTTGAACTCCTTTTTATTTAGCGCCATTTTGTTATTGCCTGGTACGCAGGCTGAGATCCTACCTGCCCGCAGTGGTGCATGCTCTAGTTATCTCCCACTTGGACTACTGCAATGCTCTCTACGTGGGGCTACCTTTGAAGGTGACCCAGAAACTGCAATTAATCCAGAATGCGGCAGCTAGACTGGTGACTGGGAGTGGCCGCTGGGACCATATAACACCGGTCCTGAAAGAGCTACATTGGCTCCCAGTACGTTTCTGAGCACAATTCAAAGTGTTGGTGCTGACCTTGAAAGTCCTAAACGGCCTTGGTCTCCACCCCCATCGTTCAGCCCGGATACTGAGATCCAGCGCTGAGGGCCTTCTGGCGGTTCTCTCACTGCGAGAAGCAAAGCTACAGGGAACCAGGCAGAGGGCCTTCTCGGTAGTGGCGCCCGCCCTGTGGAACGCCCTCCCAGCAGAGGTCAAAGAGATAAATAACTATCTGACATTCAGAAAATACCTGAAGGCAGCCCTGTTTAGGGAAGTTTTTAACCTGTGATATTTTAATGTATTTTAATATCTGTTGGAGGCCGCCCAGAGTGGCTGGGGGGACCCAGCCAGATGGGCGGGGTACAAATAAATTATTATTATTATTATTATTATTATTATTATCCTCTCATTATTTTTTCCCCTATTAACTTTTGAAATGCTGGCTACTCCTTTTTGTTTTATTATATTTTAATTACTTTTTAAGCTGATAACTATTTCTTTTATCTCTCATTTGCAAACAAGCCTTCCCTCCACAACCCTTTTGTGTTTGAACTTACATTGAGATATCTTCTTTCCTCTTATTAAAATCCCTACAGTTTATTTGCAGATTGTTTTAAAATGCTACTGTTCTACTTGGGATGCCTTATCTGCCAGTCTCTCAATGCCGCTGCTTTCTTTTCTTCTCTGCTTCCCTTTAGAAGTAAAATATTTTCATGTTTATTCCTTTTATAACTCTATCTTCTTTATCAAAGCATTATTTCCCCTTTCCCCTATGTTATGTAAGTCTTTCATCTTCCAACATCAGTCTCAGAAAACAATTTCAGTTTATTAAAATTATTTCATAAAGTTTGCACCATTTGTAGAGTGGTAGCCTCAGATTGTTAAATTATATACCTTTCCCCACCTTTCTAATCTAGCAATAGTTAAGCCAGCCACTACTAGAAGATGGCCAATTAAGTCTTTGCTGTTTTGAGTCCTTGTTCCTTTCTGGTAACAGATTTTCGTAGATTTTGAGAAATGTAGGCATGCATATTTTTAGGAAATGTTTGTTTTGATCAAAAATGTGCGCACTCTTCAGATTACATCATTAAATGATAGCCTGACTTGCTGGACTGCAGTTCCTGGGATTAGCGGAATGAGAAACATACTCGGTTTGCATTTTGCAAAACTCCAAAGAGCTCCCTGCCCTTTGGCATTGTTTTTTTTTAATGGGAGGGGGTTTCTTAAAACAAAACAAAACAAAACAAAACAAAAACCCAAGGTGTTCCTGTAAATGTCCAGACCTCCCTCTCTCTTATTAACATGTCATTGCTCTTGACTTTTCTTAAATCAATTTTGGTGTATCTTTGCACATGGGTTAACTTCTTAATTAAAGAAAGAAATGACCAAAATGAATTACATTACCTTTTAAACTATTTTCCTATATTGGGAGTACTCTCAAAGCCCAGGAAACCTATCCACCGGATGTCACTGTTGTCCCACAGAATTTTGGCTGGAAGAACTTTTGTCTGTCTATAGTGAAACTCCTTGTCTGGCTATGAGATAAAGCACACTTTTTCAACCATGTTTTTTTAAAAAAGTAAAACGGAGAGCACACTCACCAGAGAAAGAATGTATAAAGTAAATGACTTAAACATGGTTAAATTCCTCTCATGGGTGCTTATGTTAACATATTGCTATATTAATACTATTATTTATTTATTTATTTATTTATTTATTTATGCTGGAGGAGCACTTGGAAAGAGGAAGAATTCTGACCAATCTTCCCCCAAGCAGTCTAATGCTAAAGCTCTTTGCACAGGTGATAGTCAAAGATATTGCAGTCTACCCCTTCCCCACAGTATTTTTCTCTAATTGATGATGATGATATCGTGTGGCTTACAGCATATCTAAAAACATAATAAAAACATCAAGCATTAAAAACCTCCCAATACAGGGCTTCCTTCAGATGTCTTCTAAATGTTGTGTAATTCTTTATCTCCTTGACATCTGAAGGGATGGCGTTCCACAGGAAAGGCACCACTATTGAGAAGGTCTTCTGCCTGGTTCCCTGTAGCTTCACATCTCGCTGTGAGGGAACCAGCAGAAGACCCTCAAAAGGAGGACCTCAGTGTTCGGGCTGAGTGATGGGGATGGCGATGCTCCTTCAGGTATACCGGGCCGAGGCTGTTTAGGCCTCAGAAGTGAGCTCAGCTAGGGGGGAAGTAGCCAGTTAAACCTACTTTGATCCCATTTCAGTGGAAGAGGAGGAGATTGGCTTGGGAGTGGTGAAGGTTCTCAGAGTCAAATCTGGATCTGCCCCAAGCAGAGCTCACATGACACAGCATAGATTGGTGATGCCACCATTTGGCCTCCTTTCTCTGGAGCTTGATGCAAAACTCCACATGAGGGAAAAGGAGAGCTGTTCCACCAAGAGGTTTGAATCAAGGTTGTGCTAATTAGATTTGTGAAATAAGCCAAGGTGTTACCTCATAGACATCTTTTCAAGGAAATGTGCTGACTCACCCCTGCAGAGATGGGGAATTCCAGGCAATGCTAAATGGCTTATACTTTTTCGAGGTTTACACTGCAGCTCGAGGAATGTTCATCACAGTTTGCATAATTATACACGTTAATATTCCTTCTTTTTACAAATCTAATTAGCACAACCTGCTGCATCCTTTCGGTACACCACAAGCTACTTTAGTCCTGGAGTGGTGAAATATATGCCTCATTCAGGAGTTGTAAATCCCTTAAATACTGAGGGAGAGTGAGGAGGAGCATTCTTCATGAATAGGAAAGGATCCTGCTGCAAAAGTTATCCCAAAAGTTTGTGGAGGGCAAACGGGCAGAGCTAGTGTGCTCATTTTCACACTGTGTGAGAGATTTAGAACATATGAACTGGGCTTTGCCACCTCTTCCATTTTTCACTACAGAGGAAGAAAAGAAACCTTGGGTGGCAACTGTGATCAGAGAAATGAGAAAGAAACAAAGGATGAAAAATGCCCTCTCTCTGCAGCAGCCAGTCCCCTGGTCATTCTGAAGCCATGATTGCTGATTATTATTATTTTTTAAGCCCTTGGCAAAAAAGAATTATGCCACTGCCTGTAATGTGTGGTTTCAACCTGACTGTGTGATGCATGGCCGGAGATGGATGTGTTTTGCATCAGATTTAACAACTATTGCCTCTTTCTTTGGGATCTTTCTTGAGATCGTTAATGGGCAGAGAGCAGACCTTATACGAAATGCCACACAGAGTGTAAGTGCTTCACAATATAATCTAAACATGTATTTCCAAGCTACTTAATCGCAACCAGCCACTCAATCTCAATATTCCCAATGAGACTTCTCAAAAAGTATTCCAGCACCAGCTTGGAATAAAAACTGCATGTCATGCACAAAAGTGAATTTGATGCACACAGACTTTTCAATTCAGTATTGCACACTCGCTCACTTGTAGCATATTCTCCTGATTGGGGCGGGGGGGGGGGAGAAACTAAAAGAAGCAGACTTTTCTGGAAAATATATATAGACCAGAATATATAACACACCATTTTGCCCCAATTAGTGTAAAAGCAAAGCCTCAGAGTTAGCAAATTAGATATTTGCATGATTTTTAAAGCCTTTATTTTCATAAAACTTAATTAAATTTACATCTAACAAATATGTTACTTGCAGGGCAACCTTGTAACCAATCATCTGTCAACCTTACCTACTTTGGCTTCTCTTCTCCATCAGCTGTTGCCTGACAGCATCCATTCCATCAGACTGCTACTCTTTACAGTTTTTCAGCATTCATGTTCATTTATATATTTCTGGCCTACCAACTGATTGCTATTAAAAGGGGCAGTGGGGTTGAGGGACAGAAATGAAGGAGCACATTATTAAAATACATTGGTCTTACATACCTCTTCCAGTGGCATGGGGGCAAAGAAACATTGGCTGGGATTTCGTTTTCCCTGCTGTTAAAATCGTATTCATGGAAGACAATCTTACAAGTGATAACCAAAGAAGAAGACATGAAATTAGGAAATTAGGACTATAGGTCCCCACCCTTTGCTCCTTTAGGTAGGCAGTGGATCTGTCTCTTACTTGGTTAAATACTAGTTGAGCAGAAAGAAACAGAATACAGCAGCAGGGCATTCTTTCACAGTTCAGTGAGTGCAATGTGAAGTCAGCATCAGAGGGGATCTGGATTTGTATCCCTTTGCTGTGTATTCATATTATATCTAATATTAAAGGTCTGTGACCGGCTGACCAAAAGTCAGAGATTCCTAGCTTGGTCATCAGGAAAAAAAGCTTTACGGGATTGCTAGATGCTTCTGTCAAACACAGAAAGTTTGTTTCAGGGTCAGGACACAGTTTGTTCCATAGGATTACCCCATAATCAGAGGCGATGCAATTCCTGTTTGAACACCTGTCATTGTGTGGGATGCCACTGGATGTAGGAGTTGCTATTGACTGGATTCATCGAGATTGGTAGGAAAAAATACATCTCCAATTTTTTAAAACTGCGATAGAATTTAAAGATCGCTGTTTCCATTGCCTTCCAACTCATGGAATGTAACTATCTGAATTGGAGAGTATTTTAGACCCACAAAGGGTGCCAGCACATTTTAGAACCCCAATTATCCAAGTACAGGGAGCCCCATGGATATGAAAAGTTACCCACTAGGGGCAATCTTCTGCAAGTCAGAAGGTTATGGAAGCCAGCATACAGATGGTGCTTCTCCCTTCTGTCCACTTACCATGTTTACTGTCCTCTCCTCTGACTAGAGCTTAATCGTATGCACATTCTCTTCTAAATCACACACATCATAAATCTAGGTTGTTAATTAAGTTGTTCAATGAGTGTGTGTCATGATACAGTCACTGGATGTTTTGCTTGAAAGCAGGGTTGTTGAAGAAACTAACTGAGGAGCAGCATTTAAAAGACCAGGGTGTTATTAGAGATGCCCCTGATTTTTTATGAAAAGCGAATTTGGAACTTCAGAGGAAGCAAAAGGTTATTATAACAGAATTATGAAACAAATCCCTAGAAAGACCTCAGAAGCAGCTATTAATTTGGATTGCTGTAGTGATCATTGAGAATGCCATTCCCCCCCCCCCGCCCCTTGTTTATTGATTCCTGAAGATATTTGAGATGGGTGACATACTATATGAACAGCAGCACTTGATCGGAGGGGGGATTGTTTGAGAGGCAAGGATTTTGATCCCCTGTAAATCTGAAAAATTCAGTGCAGCTCTACTTATAATTTTTTAACAGTGAGCCTAACAAGGTTCAGTCTTTTTCTAGTAACAATTTACTACGGAATGCTTCCTTTAAAATCAATTGACCATGTGATTTGAAGATTGTTGCTATTGTTTATATAGCCATCTGGAGCAACTGATGACAAAAGGATTTAGAATAAGCCCATTGCATTGATTAATTAACCAATTAATTAGCAATAAATGATAAGCAGTTTAGATTTACTGTTCCTTTGAGCACACATATTGATTTTTTTCCCCTTACAAAATATGTATTGCATTTCTATCCAGAGCCTGGGGATTAGCTTCTTTTATATGCAGATTTTGCAGTCATTTTTGCTCATGCCATAAATCCAAAAATTTAAATCAATATGCATGACAATTTTTGAAAGTGATATATTTTTATGCTGATATTTGCAATACAGAACAATGACATTCCTCTAATTTATTAAAAGCATGTATACAGTGAGGAGAGATTTATAGCTTTAATAACTTTGTCACATTAATGTGCATATTTTAATGACATTCAAAAGGGGGGGGGGTAAAAGAAATCATGTTATACTACTGTTGGGGGAAAGTACCATTTAAATATTTTTGAGCATTCAAACACTGGCTTTTATAGTTAGCATTATTTATAATGATTATAAATTATTTTTCTGAACATTTAGGCTTGATTTCAGTTGAGCTTAGCAGACTTACGAAGGACATTCTGATACCTCCTACTGAGTATCTGGTGGGGCTTCTCTATGCATAATCAGTAAAGTAGGACATCTCTCTTGCCTTCCCCACATTTTAACAAGCTATTCTGTGGATAATCTAAAAGATGGTGCTTAGCTGTCATTCCTCATTTTGAATCCATCTATCATTGCTGCTGTATAGTGTTACCACTTCCTTGGCAGGGTGTTTTTTTTTTTGTTATCTTGAGCCTCATTCTGACATGCAATTAAAAGAGACATCATGAAGTATTTGGAGAGGGATTTATTTATTTATTTATTTATTTAGGCACTGGGATATCTCTGGATGCAACAATTCAGTAGTGAAAGGGTGCAGTTCAGACTTTCATCCCCCCTCCCCCCCCCCGTTGGCAGATCCAATAATGAAATAGTAAGTCTGAACCACAATTGGGAAGCTCATTTTGTGGAGCGATTAGGCCAAATTTTGAAAACTCAGCTTGGGGCGTATCCGTGGTTCTCCCCAAAGTGGCTGTTCTGATCCATGGTCAAGTGAAAGTAATGAAATAAGCAAGAAGATGACCGCCATTCCTGGCAAGAAGAGGGTCAGGACCTTGGACAAGGACCAATATGTTGTTTCAGGACCACGGACAGCAGTCCTGCAGCTGAGATAGAAAAGGCAAGTTGACCCAATAGTGTGTTGATGCTATTTGGCAGAGCTTTAGTTTGGACTAGGTAGCCATGATGAGTGTTGCATCTAGACAGTTTGAGGGCCTGGACCCTTGTCTGCAGCTGTTGGCTTTTTCTAGACAGTGGGGTTCAACCTGTATGACCTGCTTCAGAGAAACTGCCTTGGGACTTTCTTGATCCTCTGACAAATCTGTGGTCAAGTTGTTGGAGTCTGATGACAGAGGTGTCTCATTGTGGCTCAAGGAATGAAATGCAGTCTCTGGTGTCAGCAGATCTACACAGGGCTTGACTGCATCTGGCTCCTCGGGGCTGCTGTTGTAGGAGGACTCTTCATCTGAGTATTACTGGTCTGGGGCCATGGCATTGCCTATAGAGGTCTGCAGAGCATCAGTCAGTGAGACATTTGTCTCAGGTGGCATATGTGAGGGGGCAACAGTGGTCATTGCCCTCTGCTGGATATCTGTCACACCCTATTCAAGACTATTGCACTTAAGGGAAGAAGCTATTCCATTTTTACTGCCAAAGTAACATTCAGCTGCCAGTCTAGCTAGGTTCTGTACATGTGGGAGACATCCATCATCCTTTTCTTTCTTTCTTTCTTTTTAGTGTTTAATGTATGTGTTGTCAGAAGCTCCAAGCAGAAAGGAGCTCCAGCAGGGTACAAGAGCATATTCACTACCAGGGGAAAATCAAACTTGCCTAAAGGAACTAATCATCTGGGGTAGAAACTGCATCTTCCCAGATTCAGACAGAACATTGAACTGGGTGTCACCTGCATATTGTTGACACCTCACTCAGAATCTCCTGATGACAGCTCCCACTGACTTCATATGGATGCTAATTAGCACTGGGGGACAAGATGGAAGCCTGTTGAAAACCACAGGGCAACTCCCATGGTGACGAATAAAAAGGTAAAGGTAAAGGTACCCCTGACAGTCAAGTCCAGTTGTGAACGACTCTTGGGTTGTGGCGTTTGTCTTGAAGTGGCCCTGGAAGTAGGAGTGGAACCACACAAGTACAGTGCCCTTAACCCCCAACCTCCCTTAGATGTAGTGGCATAGTATAGGGGGCACAGGGACAGTTGCCCCATGCACACAATTGTTAGGGGGCCCAATATTTCAACACCCGATGCTGCACACTTCCGTTGCTGGGCTCCGTTGAAAAAGGCTTCTTCATGCGAACCAGGAAGTGACCTCTCCCCCATCCCCAGATCTTCTCACTCCCCATCCCTTTACCTTCCCCCCCCCCAACAAATGTCATTGACTAAGGTGACCAGTGCAGTATCAGTGCCATGGAATGGATCCAAATAATCAGTTTCTCCCAGGCAGGTCTGAAGCTCAGCTGCCACCACCCTCTCAAGCACCTTGCCTCCAAAGGGGATTTTTGCTTATGACAAAAGAGGTTACTTCTCATTATACTCTAAGTGACAGACTAATTTTAGCAACTGGAAGTTTTCCTTCAGGCTGCTCTTTATCACTATAATGTCCCAAATGTTTAAGAAATATTGCCTGGATCAGGACTGGGGAGGGAACAGAAATATTTTTCTTGATTTGCAGAGGAGCCAGCAGTCTCAATTCATTCATTGCTCTAGCCTTCCTGCTGCTGCCTTGTTGCTTTAATTTCTCATCCAACTGAAAGCATCCTATTTAGATTAACCATGCATCAAGAGCACAGATGGGCTCCAGGCTTCTTAAGCAGAGCAAACCTTAAGTTACATCTCTGCCTACACTGAATAGTGCCCTGTTGTTTAAGCATGCAGAATCACAGTGGGGGTTTTCTGTTCACCATATGCACATTTCTGGTGTTTTGATACATATTGAAAAAATCAACTAAACTACTAAAACATAACTAGTTAGAAATCTTCTACAATTTTGGCTGTGATCCCCATACACTAATATGAAATTGCAGTGACACATAGCTGGATCCTCTGAATAGTTGTCACCACCACAAACCTTTTTGGTGGTGGTACTGCATCTGTCGAATGAACTCCCCACTAAAGTATGTCTTGCCCCAAACTTAGATTCATTTCTGTGCTCAGTAAAAACCCACCTTTTTGTTGGGCTTTTGGAGGCTGGTGGCTTTTTTATGTTGTTGTACATTATGTGATTTAAGGGAATGGATGTTTCTGCTTGTTAAGTATTTTTATTATGATTACCTTATTTTTGTAAACTGCCTTTTGACCATTATTGCTAAAGGGTTGTATAGAAATCTCATAATAAATGGACAAACAGGCAAATGAACTAGACGTTGAGTAGGAATGTATGAAACCTGAAATAGGAAACAACTGACCCTTCTGACAACTCCTGTAGCCAAACTGGTTTGAAACATATTACTCTGCTTTCCTTTGGACCTCACCAGCAATGCCAAGAGGGGTGTCTTGTTGTCTGGGAAGCACAGGACCTCCATACACACTGTGCAGGCTTGTGCCTCAGGGAAGTCACTTTGCTGCTCTAGCACACCAGTTTGACTTCACCCTCGGAGGTGCACTCCATTGTCTCTCGAGACAGACAGGTGCCAACAGCTCTGAGTTGAACTAACAGTGGAATCAACCCATTGTGTCCAAACTGGCTCCTTGATGTGAGCTTGGAAATAAATAGTGAGCTGGTGCAGCTATTTCAATGTGCTCCCAATACCTAGCCTCAGGGACTTCAGTGTTGCCTTTGTACATTTAAGATTTTGTCTGTTAGGTTATCACCTTCTGTAGTTCAAATAAATATTAAGGCTGAATGGCAGTCTTAATATTATCAAATTTAAATAGCTCTGATTTGAGAAGTGCAGGTAGGGTGCCCTCAGGAAAATAGGTCCCCGAAACACCTCTCTTTCTCTTATTATAACCTGCTCTTCTTGTAATCTTAGTGCCTCTAACTGTGACAAAAAGTAATAGGACGTATTTGGTCTCCATTACTTCTATTAATGGTTAGTTTAATAATTCTTCTTTCAATGATTTTAAACTTTGTTTCATTGGATTGTTTTTTTTAAAGAATTGAATCACTTGACCACTGATGTGGTGACCACTTCTAAAATGTTTTCCACATGCCAGGTCTAACCTCGTGGAGAACCAGTTTTTGTAGCCTACAGCTCCAACACAATGGGTTGGAGAAAACAGATTAACAGGATTGACGCCCCCCCCCCCCCGCCCAGGTCAGAGTGTTACAAAAAAAAACCCCAAAGGCTAACCAGCAGAAAACCTTTAACGCTGTCCTCACTTGTGCTACGCAAGAAAATGCTTAGTAAAATACAACAATCTGCCTTACCTTCAATTTATCCCATCTACAATTTATTCCATGCTCATCAATTCTGGATTTTCTTTACAACCTTTCAGCATATATAAATCCACCATAAATGTGCCCTTTGCATTAAACCTCCCAGGACTTTCATAATCTCTGCTTCCATTCCCATTCTTAAAATGTGAAACAAACACCTATAGAATAGTTCTTGATTTGGATTTTGAAAGGGCAATTATTATTAGGTCATTTTGACTGTTTTGTTTTTTTTTATTCAAAATATTTTTAACCCATCGGAATATGGTGCCAGGGTAAGGTACAATAATATAAATTTAAACCAACCAATGCTGGGGGGAAAAAACTGGAAAAAATGTAGGAGTAGATAAGGTCACAACAGATGAAGCACTAACAAGAATACAGTGGTACCTTGAGTTACAACGCCTCAGATTACAAACGCTTCAGGTTACAAACTCTGCTAACCTGGAAGAGTTACCTCGAGTTGAGAACATTGCCCCACGATGAGAACGGAAATCATGTGCTGGCAGCGCAGTGGCAACAGGAGGCCCCATTAGCAAAAGCACGCCTCTAGTTAAGAACAGTTTCAGGTTAAGAAAGGACCTCCAGAACAAATTAAGTTCATAACTAGAGGTACCACTGTAATCTAAATCCACCCAGGTGGGCAGCCCCGCCCCCATAAAGGCCCAATGCAATAGATGGGTTTTCAGTTGGCACTGGTAAAATTGTCCTTTGGTGGCAATTGCATTTCAAGGGAGACAGTATTCCGTAATTGGGGTGGCACTGTAGAATAAGCCCTCTCCCTGGTTACTGCATGACTGATGTCCCTTGGATGTGGAAAACTTAGGAGGACATCAACTTCTGACCTTCGGGTTGATATGGGAGGTGATGCACCTTCAGGTTGCTTATGGGTTTCAGAATGCTAGTTATATTTTGAATTTGGCTTGGTAGTAAACTGGCAAATTGGGTCATTATATTTTGGTGCTTAATAATTTCCTTTACTCATCTGTATACCAGTATATTTTTTTCAGCTGTGTAACTTGATCCATCTTGCCTGGTGCTGTAATCTCTGACTGCCAGTAGCTCTCTAATGTCTTGCTAAACCGATATCCTTTTAACTAGAAATATTGAGAACTGAGACTTCCGGCGGCGACGCCATTGAGGGTGGTCGTGGGTTGCTTCGGCTGCGAAGCGCCCAGTCCATCCCGGGGGTTAGGAGCCCTGCCCCCGCATAGCGGGGCTCCGGTTGGGGTGCGGGAAGAGCGTCCCGCACCCTGGGCTCCCCGGCTGTGCCCATTGTGGCTCCGAACCCTTCCCCCGTGAAGGGACGACGGAGCCGGGCTATAGGGGACATGCCTCAACCGGGATGTAAATGCGGCGACAAAGCCTTTGATGAGCGTCTAAGTTCTACCTGTCTTTAATGAGCTGATAAGAACCCAGTGACTGTGAGTATTTGAATGACTCTTTGTATTCTTGGAACGACCTGGGGGAAAGAAGAAAGGCAGCCCGCCTCCCTCCCTTCGGCAGACGAAAGAAATTAACTGTTTAAGTGACTGCTGCTACAATAATTGATAGAAAGTATCGGGAATTTTAAAACTGAGACTGCTGAGATCTCCCTTCGGGGGTTAACTGGGGATAAAATATCTCCTTTTGAAGTTTTGGTCTTTATACTTCGGCTTCGGAGAAATGGCGACGACCGGGACTGCCGTGGGAAAAAATTGAAACAAAGGGAGGAAGAGACAGGAACTGAAACTTGACACTCACTCTCCCTTCGAAAATGCTGGACTTTGTGTTTGCATTGGTATTGAACTCTGGTTTAGAGGATGAGGAAAGGCTTACTGTCTTGAGGCTGGAACTGCTTAATTGGAAACTACAAGCTTTGAGTGGAATTGTAAGTAAAAAGAATTTACTTTCCACAGAGGAGGCTTTTCAAAAGTTTTATGAAATGGAATCAAACCTTGGCAAAGAGCTGGGAGGGGTGCTTGAAGGATGCTTTGAAGTGGCTGGGCAACTCCGGGAAAAGGAACCGGTTTCTGGGGGTGGCAGCCCTGGAACGGGAAATTTACAATATCCAGACTCCGAGGTGGCAGCTCGGGGTCAAGGGACATGGAATTAAGATTTTTACAAGAAGAAGAAATATGGCAAAAAGAAACGGAGGAGCCCAGAAGGAAAATGCTGAACACCCTGAAGCTCGATGCAAGGTTGGTTGTGAATGCTGCCTGGATTTGTGGACATCTGGAAGAAGATAATTGGAGATCCGGTTCTGGTGAAAGACAGAAAAAGACAATGGACAGAGGGGGAGTGGGTTGAAGCATTAAATGTATAATCCAAATGGTCTGTCATGGTATCCGAAAGCGGAGTGTGAAGTCTGTTAATCATAAGTTTACTTTAAGTAAGAAAGGAGATATTGAATTTTAAGTTAAAAGCAGCATGATAAAGGATAGAAGAAATAAGTTTAGTTATAAGAATATTTGGTTATGATTTAGGTTATAATAGTAAGATTAAGATAATTGTGTTATTTTTAAGTAAAACTAAATTTTTTATAGAGTAAAGTTGTTAAGGAAATAGTATATTGATTTAAAACCGAAGGTGAAAAGGCGGGGGAAGTCAAGCGTCAAGATTCGAAAGTAGAAATTTTTTTTTTTGTAAGGTATATAAATAAGAAGAAGAATCCTGACATTATGTGTATTTGTATTTGTTTTTGTATTTGTAGGTGTGGGGTCGGGTTTGTGTTATTTTATGAAAATGCTAATAAATTCTGTTAAAAAAAAAAAAGAAATATTGAGAACTGAACCTGGGATTTTCTTCATGCAAAGCATCACATCCCCTGCAATTTAACTACATGAACAGCGGAGGCAGCACAGCTAAATGAATTACAGGAAAGGTATTACAGATAATAGGGATATTTTGTGATACTGTGCTACCAGTACAAGAGAAGCTCTTCTTCCTTTAAGTATTCCTGAACAGGCAACATGTGCAGTAGTATTTTCACTAGATGTGTGGAAAAAATAAGTGGTAACTAATTCTACAATTCTATGATTCTAATTCTGCCAACTACGTCACAATTATATACAGAAAGAAAACTTTGCATCAGGTTTTCTATTGAAAATAAAAATAAGTTAACTGCAAACCCTAATTTTAACGCAATAGTGATTCAGATCTGAATTGTGAATACAATGGTACATCAGGTTACAGACGCTTCGGGTTACAGACTCCACTAACCCAGAAATAACGCTTCAGGTTCAGAACTTTGCTTCAGGATAAGAACAGAAATCGTGCTCTGGCGGCGCAGTGGCAGTGGGAGGTCCCATTAGCTAAAGTGGTGCTTCAGGTTAAGAACAGTTTCAGGTTAAGAACGGACCTCCAGAACCAATTAAGATGGGAGCTTTTCCATCTCTTCCTTTGGCGATTTTTTGTGTGGCTATCCTACCATTGAATATTAAGGACAAAAAGGAAATCAATAGATATGTAAAAATTAAAAGTTTTGAATCATTCTGAAATGGAAAATATAGTCATCTGGGGATATGGACATTTCTTACAAAAAAAAAAAAAACATAAGAGGGAGAAAGAGCAAGGTGACTTGTAAGGGGCTATATGTTAAAAATGTGTTGAATTTAGATTTGATTTTGGCAGGCTTGGAAGAATGCTTGCCCTTAGTAAAAAGTAGCAGGCCACCACTGTCTGACCATTTCAGAAGATTTCTAAACTCACCCAAGAAGGATCCCTCCTGTTTGGCCTAGCTTTAGTAAAATTATACAGCAAGGAGTTTTAGATTTATTTTACTAAAGCCTACATGACAATGTTACATATCCTTATAACACATGCAGTAGTTTTACAAACATGCAGTCTAACACTTGGGGAAGATTTCATTGAGAAATTCCATACCCTCCAACATTTCTCTGATGAAAATAGGAATGTCCTATTAAATAATAATAATAATAATAATAATAATAATAATATAATAATACCCCACCCATCTGACTGGGTTGCCCCAGCCACTCTGGGTGGCTTCCAATATATAAAAATATAATAAAATAATAAACATTAAAAACTTCCCTGTACAGGGCTGCCTTCAGATTGCTCGGGGGTTGCAAACTTCCATACCCTCCAACATTTCTCTGATGAAAATAGGGACATCCTAAGGAAGAGGCTCAAATCAGAAACCCGGATGGTTTCTGTAAATCTGGTACTGTCCCTGGAAAATAGGGACATTTGGAGGTTCTGAGCTGTGATAAATTAAACCACTATTTCAAATCTGTGACCAACCTATTAACTGGACACAAGGCTTCTGCACTAAGACTTCTTGCTATGTTGCTTCCTCTTTGTTCTTAAATGTTTGACAGCAGCTTTCTGCTCTTGTCTTCTTCCTGCTTCCACCCCATCATTCCCTTCCCCCACTTCTTCCAGTAACTCAACAATCATTGGGAAGCTGTCTTCGACACAATAAAAGGACCTTTCACTGATGCCTCATAAATGAATTTTTTCAGATATTTATAGCTCGGTAGACTTTTCCCTTCAAATCAATGTTCATTACTTTGTGACAGGCTCAGCACTGTCCCTAGCACCAAAAGACGGCCCTCTGCAAGCAACACAAAAGGAGTGGGTCAGATAAAGTGCAGGTTCAAGCTGTTACACAATCAACATGTCTCCAAATGATAAGCTGTATTGTAGGAGACGCTGCAAATGGCCTTCCTGAAGGAACGTTAATATCCAATATCCAATACACGGCTGTGTGTTGAGTCAGAGATGCCCATCCTTGCATTAGCCCTGTGCCCCACTTAGCATGCCACTGCTATCAACAAGTGCCAAAATGAGTGGGGCATGAATAGTGAAAAGTGACAATGCCCATGTTATCAGGATATCATTTCTGACTTTTGACCATCAGGTCTGGGGCTGATTGGAATTGGAGTCCTACAACATACAGAAGCCCACAGGTCCCGCATCTCTAGAGTTGGAAATATGGTCAAGGGGGAGGAGGTTTAATGGCCACAGTTGTTTGGGAGCCCGGTAAAAGCAATTCTGTGTCTGCGAAACGTTAGGTAACGCTGTATGACATCATGCCATCGCATATCAGGAAGTCAAGCCGCATAGGTCACTGGAATCAATAAGGCATGAAATAGTACTTAGGGAAGCTACATTGTGATGTATGATGCTACCAAACATTTCTACAAGGGGAGTGTGTTTAAAAATAAATACATTATCAAAACAAAAATACGGAGATCCTTCACCACCAGAACCCAGGGGGGAAATAATGTTTCAGCTCAGCCTTCCTTTTTGAGTCTTAGCTTTCAGACTTTCAGAATTTCTATTTCTGGTTTACAGTAATTTATCTTTTATTATCCAGGCTTGGTCCTTTCCACTGGTTTGGAGTAGGCCATTAGTTTTAAAGAATACTGAGAGAGGATCAATAATGGAACACCATCTTCTATTAGGCTAAAACCACTGGCCTACATCAGATACATCAAATACATCAAATACATCAAAACTGGATTACTACGATTTTGAAAGATTTTTAATGTCCACCGATATTTTTCCAGATCACAATATTTTTCCTCTTATGTTCTGCTTTACATTTATGACAATTAGACTAGGCTCCCCGAAGCGGTTTATGTGAACTCTGAAAATTACCAGTAAAAACAGTTAAAAACAATGAAAAGCATTTAAATATAATTGAAATCAGCAGTAAAAAGATGAAAACACATCAGTGTGTGTGTGTGTGTGTGTGGATAGGCTTGATAAAATTTAAATAAAAATTTAAGCAGAACCCATATTGGAACAGCTCTATGTCACCAGTGGCGAAGGAAGCCACTTGGCCACCCGGAGCAGCAAACTCGGGGGCCGGGGTCGTTCCGTAGCATGCATGCACAACGCTGCTATGTACGATGCATGCATCGCTACGTAGCGATGCTGCGCATGTGCGCTACAGAGTGGCGGCAGCAAACCATGAGCAAGCCGCAGTGGCTTGCTCACAAACCTGCTCAGCCAAGCCAGAAAAGGCAAATCGCACACCGAGCAGGTTAGCCGTTGGTGTGCGCTTTGCTTTTTTACCGGGAGGCAGGGCTCGGCTTGGGCGTCGCGGGGGGGGGGCACCCAGAATGTCACCCCCTCCAGGGTGGCACCCGGGGCGGACAACCCCCTACGCACCCCCTTGCTCCACCCCTGTATGTCACCCAAGAATAGTTGCAGCTGCCCTACCACCTTCCTCCATTAGGGAGTATTTTTGACTGGTTGGTATTTATTCTGGTCCAATGGTTCTAGGGTCAGTTTTGTTAGCAGCGATCATACCACTGCCTCTTCCAAGGCAGCAGGGACACACCTCTCACACAACAAATGGTTACTGATACTCTGAACCCAATCAGACCCAAAGCTCTGAGAGATTTAATGAGACAAATGGGTCAAAAGGGCATTTGGTTTGGAATATAGTTGTGACCGCTTTTTGCACAACTGCTGACTGAAATTGATCTGACAACACACCAGTGATTCTGGCATTAGATACTTCATCTTGAACTGCTAATCTTACACTTTACGTTGTTTTTACTGTTGTTATTGTCTTGTCTCCCTCATTAATATACACACACGGTCAATGCCTGCAGAATAATGATTAGTGCTGGGCTATGCCTCGAAATTAACACCTGATTGAACATTTTGAAACAGATGAAGATCTTCTGGGGGCAAGGAAGTATCAATGCTGTATTTTGACCCATCAAAAAATGATCTAATTTATGAAAAGCTGGTTCAATGCCTCCTTAGTAGACCAACTTTTCATAATTAGGAGGAAAACCCAAATGTGATATGACTTAATAATGGGACAATCAGTTTCACTGCTTGTGAAATTGAATTAGGGCTTTTATGAGTATAAAGTGGGGTTTAAAAAAATGAAAGCTGGATAATCTGGGGTCATAACCCAAACCAAATATATATGCCTTTCACTCCTCTGAGATAAATGATAACAGCTAATCCTGAAGTTACCCTTTCATAGCTTATCTTTACTATGAAACTTGCCGCTCAGTCTCCAGCATAAATTAGCTCGTAGTTGCTGACAGATATTAAGACGCACTAGAGGTTCTGTCTTAACACTAGATCAATCAGTGTTCAGTGATCACAACAATTTGTACAATTGTCGATTAACAATCTAATGAACACCGTGGATGCAAATTATAAAATCCTGCAACTCTGGAAAAAGCAAGTTAAAGAATTTTCTTTTCTTTTAAGAAAAAAGAAAGCAATCTTGACAGCCTTTTAAGATTGCATTTGAGCTGCTCAACCTTTATTTCCTGATGTTGGTTATTGAATGGTAAGAGAAAGATGCCCTGCATAAGTTCAGATCCCATTTATGTCAAATTGTACTGCATTGTCCAGACTCGAAATCTGGACTGGATCATGAACATCGGTCTGAAATGAGCCAAGAAACATGGGGAAAGCAAACTCAGGGTTGGTGGGAATGATGCAATTCTATGGCCCCTGGAAGGGTGGCCGAAGAGCCATAGGGAATATATTGGAGCTTCTTCAACAGAGGGGGAGATTCAACGTTGGGTTTCCCTTCCCTCTGCCACTGCAATTTCTGTGGCCATTAATTCCCAAACCATCCCAGAGCCCTGACATGCCTTCAAACTGGATTAATTCTCTCCCTCCTCCCTCCCTCCCATTATTTCTAAAAAGAACTTACCAGCTTCAGAATGAATGGAAGACCTTCACCATGTCAGAGCAAGTCCAGTAAAATGTTGGATGGGTGGTTTAACAGCCTTCAGGTTCCTCCACCATCAGCAGTCTTCAGCTCACACCCTAATAGTGTGTTTAAGTGTCCAAACCAATTGTGTTCTTTTTTCCACGTATTTAGTAACTCGGATGCCTTAAGGAAGTTATTGAAACATTAGGAGGTCTAATGTGAGTTAGAATATTTTTAGTCATTCCTCGGGATATTGGCAACAGTAGATGCACTAAAAGGAACCTTGGAAAGAAAACTAATTTTAATGTGATTTTATAATTTACTCCCACAACCTTTAGAAGAGATTCAAGACATTCTAATTCTTTCTGCCTTAGAGCATGTTCACATTTTTTTAGTTAGTAAATTCTTTGAAAATCCCAGCACACTTCCTAAATTTCAGACTTTAATTGCATGGCTGATATGATAGATGGCAAAATTTCAACATTTCTGAAATACTATGTAGTATTTATTATAGACTGCTATAAATTCCCTGCAGTGAAAAATCTCTCTATTCTGTTAAAAGACACACACCATCATTTTGTTGGCATTCTACTTATAATAATAATAATAAATTTCCATTACTGATTTTTAAGAAGCATGTTGACTGATATATTCAAATATGTGTTAAACATGTATTATACAATTATGTGTTAAACATGTATTATACAATTATGTGTTATTTCTTTATTTAACTTATTCAAATAAGTGTTGGAAATTTAAATAAAAAGAAGGTTCTTTTTTACCATATGTGGTGGTCTTGTAGCAAGGTTAAAGCTTACTGGGAAATGATATATAATGAATTTAAAAAGATGTTTAAAATAATGTTTGTAAGAAAACCCAGATGATTTCCTTTTGGGAATTACTGGGACAGAACTACCCAAACTGCATAGAATTTATTCATGTGTGCAACTACAGCAGCAAGAATGTTATTTGCCCAAAAATGGAAAGAAGCAGAAGTCCTAGCAAAGGAAGAATGGATACAAAAATGTATGAAATATGCAGAAATGACTAAACATACTGGAAAAATAAGAAATCAAGATAACAAACTTGTTATAAAAGAATGGAAATGGTTTATTGAATATTTACAAACAAACTGTAAACAGATAAGAACATTGGCAGGATTATTGTAATAACCTGCAGTTTTATAAGAGTATATATTTAAAGTAGATGAATAAATGAACAAATTAAGTTAATTTGGATATGCAGAAAATATTAAAAATAAATTTAAGGAACCACAGAAAGAGGGGGAAGGAAGTCAAGTTTTGAAATGTTAAAATGACTGTGAAATTATTGAAATGTATAAAACTGAAAATCGCAAATAAAATATAAAAACAAGTGTGTGTTATACTGTAGGCACCCCTGCTTGCTTCACTCACCAACCCCACCTACCTTCACCAGCTAAGCTAACCATCCCCTCCCTTTACTACTCACTAAAGCCACCCCTCTCCCTAGAGCTTTCCCAAACCACCCCTGCCGCCCCCCCTAGACTTTATCAAACTTCTGCAAATCAACTGGACCACTTTCCTGGGTGAGCCACACACTTTTTGGTTTGGACAACCTACCTAATTGCTGGCCTGGGCACCTGTCTGTCCACTTGCCCTGCTACGTGCTCTCAGCTGTGGGATGTAAAACACAGGAGCAGTCAAACACAACACTGCTAGAGTGGACATGAAGGGGGTCTCAGTCTGCCAGCCAGAACTTCCTGTTTATTCTGGGCTGGGATGGGCTTCCTCTGTGTAACTGGAGATGGGTGTGGCCTCACCTGTGCAGGTAAACACAAAAGCACCGGGCTGGCCACCATCTTTCTCTCTTTCCGACCATCTTTCAACAAAGCAATATGTGCTTAGGCAAGCTGCTCTCTTGGCTTCCAGCCAAGAGAGGAGAAGGGGCTATCTCTCTTAAGGAATAGTCTCCTAATGATGTATATACTATTTTCTAAGCTAAAAGTCTGCCTTCTGGGATCTGATTGTGAACAGATGATATCTTGTAAGTAAACTCTTTATATGCTTTTATAGAAGACTGTGTGTCATGCCTTATTTTAAGAGGGATTAAAGGGGGAAATACCAGGACATTTATTATAGAGGTTCTAGCGAACCTGAGCAAGCTATCTGCTGTGTGTGTGTTTAAAAGAGGAATGTGAAACTCTGCTAAGTTCCAGGACTTGTTAACACAAGTTGGAATAGGATATAAGAAACCATATATCCTCTCCTGCATCCCTAAACATTCCCACATCAGCATGGCTCAACCTCAATTTCCATTGCCTAAGGCAGGGATGGGTAACCTATATCCTCCCAGATGTTGCTGGAAACTTGTATCTGGCACACATGGGGATACAGTTTTCAGCCACAGCCAGTGCAGTTGTTGGTCAGATGTTATGGTAGCTGTTGTCCAACAGTATCTGGAGGGCTACAAATTCCCTGTCCTAAGATTACGTTAGCCAATTTCATAAACCTGTTTCCCTTGTCATCGAATACCTCTTCCAGCTTTCAAAGACAATATGTAACTGCTCAAACTGGAGATGGAGTGTGCATACATGATATATCTGTTCTACCTTGACCTTTCTACCTTGAACAGGAATGACTAAAAGAGTCTAATGAGCACATTAAGCTGATTGGAAACTGCAGTAGTAACTCAGAATTCCCAGTTCCAGGGAGACTTCTATGCAGATTCAGCCAAATATGCTTAGAACCTAGGCCTTTCCTAGGCTTTTCCACTCAATCCAGGAAGGTCATGGTGGATCATAAATTTCTGGCACACATGGGGATACTGTAACAGTTCTGGAATGCATGCGCCCAGCCCAGTTTCAGCCCTCATACTTTATTTTTGAAGCCCGATATGGGTATTTATTTTGTTGTAATGCATATGAAAAGGCTATCTTGAACAGCTTATACGATGTTTTAAAACCACAACCTACCAAATAGTTTAAATGCCCCACCTATGGACCAGTTTATCACACTTAACCTCACAGTAGGTCTCATTTAACTTAGTAGGATTTACCTCTGAGTAGACACACCTAGGATTGGGCTGTTAATATTCTCATTTTAATTAGTTTTCTACCTGTGCAAAATTTCAGATGGGATTTAAAGTGGAAAAGGCTATTTTAAATTCATTCTCCATCATTATCACAAAATGTATAAGCAGGGATTAGCAATGAATTTAATACCAAAAGCACAAAGAGCACCAGCAGTCGTAGATTAACATGGAATTCTATCAAAAAGAAGGTCAATGAAGTCCCCCACCCCCCGTTTTTGAAAGAAACTCAGAAATTTTCTCTGCCCCAAGGATCTGACCTTTTGTTTGATAGGTTAGTTTTTTGCTTATCAATGTTTAGCAATGGTTTAGTGTGTTCATTTGTACAAAAGTGAGAAAAAGTCTGTCTGGAGGAACCCAGAAGAGGAGGACTTCAGCTTGCAATATTTCTCACAAGTTCCACTGATTCTGTCTACTGCTGACTGGTGCTGCAGGTCAGAAACTATCCCTGAAGGGCCGAACTCTTTCTAAAAATGTTGATTCCTCTTCCTCCTTCCTTTCATGATGACTGATAACGTCAAAAGAGTTGGAGGAACATCAGGACTTGTAATAGCAGTCAGGAGAATGTGGGCAGGTGCAACACCTTCTATTACTTCAGTCCTAGAATGGGAGAAACTTTCTGTCCTGGCATTCTGCCTCTCGTGGAAAAACACACCCTACTTCTTTCTCTAGAATGCCAGCACATTTCTTGGAGATGGTTAAAACCTGCATATTATAAAACTCTGGGGAAAACCCAAGGCATAAGAGCATTTCCCCTACAAATTCCAGATGAAAGGCAACTTGCTTGTAAGGAGGGGATACATTGCAGATATTAATATCATGCAGTTTGAAGCAACTGGAAACATAAGAACTGACTCCTTTTGGAATAAATAATTGCCCAGACCCATAAAAATATTATGCAAACTTTTACTGGCAGAACTCTTTAAAACAAAACATAAGCAACAAATATATACACAATATCTTGTGCTGTCCAGCACAAGCTCAGCACCTTACAAAATATGAATTAATCCAAACAGACCTAAAAGCAAAGGTCTCTCTCCCTCTCTCTACAGCTTGCCTTCCAGCCTCCAGGCAGTTTACACTCCCTTCAGGAGAGCTTCTTTTTACATCTTCACTCCACTGAGTCTGGGTGAAAAGACTCAAAGGCAACTCCCTTCAAAAGGGAGATTTTGCAACCCAATACTTCTCACATGATCTAAGGTTACACTACTCACATGTTACCTAACAGAGAAACAGCAATCAGTTAGTTAATCATTAAATTAGCAAGAACTCAAAGTGCTCTCCCTGGCTTTAATAGAGCCCCCTGTGGAAAAGCTCCATGTTAAACTTTTTCACCAATACACATTTAGCCATTTTTCATTTCTGTGTCAATTAAACCATTATTCTTAACAAGGGGGACAGGAAACCAGCAACAAAAAGGCCATCTAATTTTCTTACATCCAATAGTAGCAGATTTACTCACTTAGTAAGTTGGAGATGTTTTTTGCAGCTTCTCACTGTGCCTTGAGATTGTATTTAGAATCTGTATAAATTAATAGTAGGGACCATGCAAACAGGACTAAGACAGTGAGGTTTATTTAAAAATCTCTACCCACCCATTGATTGCAATGTATCTAATGTCAATTATTTCAGAAATGATAGCTGATAAACTTCAAGTGATGGTTTGCTTGTTTTAACTCAAGAGCGCTTTTTATCTTCTGCTATCTGAACGTGCCCAGCATTGCCTGGGAAATCTAAGAACCCCCCCCTCCAAAAACAAACAAACAAACAAAACCCCTGAAATTTTTAAATGGATAGTCTACTTTGTTAGTTTTTGTGTCTGAAATCCTTATAATCTTGGTTTTTGCCACAAATGACTGGCTTATATAATGCAACATATAAAGCTTATATAAAGAAGGAATCTTCCCTACGCTTGCTTGCAAGGCCACCCCATTCATCTTCCACTGACTCCGTTACACAAGTGTGTGGTGAATTGCAGCCTTAACGAACACTAGTGGGAAATGCATATGTGAAAATGTCATTCTTTGAAAATGGGAAACTGGGGGGTCTAATTGCGAAGAGCAAGCAGATGCCGGTAGAACATATTCTAAATATTTGAAAATATATTTAGCGGATACTATATTTATATCTTCAAGACGGCAAGCTGTCACTGAAACTATGTGTGCACACATTCTTGAGAATTAAAGAGTTTCAAAGCTAAATTGTGGAGGTAGTTGGTTTCACACAACGTGCTATTTTTAGTTAACGTGATATGTCTTGCTCGCCTAGTCTGGTAATATTTGTAAGAAAGAAATTACACTACCAATCAATGCAGTTGAAAATGTTGACATTAGGACCCATGGAGGGGATGGGGGGAGGTATCGAGATTCAGAGAAATCTCTTTATATGGAGATGTATTTAGTTTTGTAATAAATTTATATTTGTAAAATCAAATATAAATTATTTTAAAAAATAAAGTCATCACTGAAATCAAGCATTGTACATAAATTTAACATAATTTTTTTAAAACATTGGGCCAAAAATCATATTGGCTGAATGAATGTATTCTTAAAGCCAAGTTATATGTGGCACAAAAATGACTTGAATGGGTCTAATAATTTTTACATTTTAAAGCAGTGTCTGACCCAGATTGAATTGGTGTTGAGGGAAGGCTGTTTTACTCTTCACCCTTCCACCATTTATCCAATTTATGGATGATGTTATTAGGCACAGCTGAGAAAAAAACCTCATTCCCATCTGGTAATACATGTATCAATGCAGGTGTTTGTAGTAGTGCCTACTTCGCAGGTAAAGGAAGAAATTTAAATTGATGAAGTGTCATATAAAGAAATCATTTCACCCTCCCCTGATACACACACACACACACACACACAGACAGTATTTTCCCCATGTATAAGATGCCCCCATGTATAAGACCTACCCCCATCCCCTCCATGGGTCCTAATGTCAACATTTTCAACTGCATTGATTGGTAATGTAATTTCTTTCTTACAAATATTACCAGACTATGCGAGCAAGACATATCACGTTAACTAAAAAGAGCACGTTGTGTGAAATGAACTACCTCCACAATTTAGCTTTGAAACTCTTTAATTCTCAAGAATGTGTGCACACATAGTTTCAGTGACAGCTTGCCATCTTGAAGGTATAAATATATTATCCGCTAAATATGTGGTTTGTTTGTTTTTTTAAAAAAAACCAAAATTAAGAAATTAAGTTGTTTAGCTTTTTGGGGGGTGGGGGTGGTCACTTCCGCCAATCACTCACCCGCCTGCCCACCACTGCTGATCGCTTGCCACAGCCACTGCCGATCGCACACCTCGTCGAAGCCACCAATTGTCTGCCCGCTCGCCACCACCAACAGCCCACCAGCCCACTGCCTACCTTGCCACAGCTGCCAATTGCCTGCCCAATTGCTGCAGCCACAGCCAATAACCTGCAGGCTTTGCCGCAGCCACCAATCACCCACCCAATCGCCGCTGCCAATCTCCTGCTTGCTGCTGCCATTAATCGCATGTCCCCCCCTCTGCATTCACTACCCGTGTATAAGACAACACCCAATTTTGGCCTTTTTTTTTTTTAGCAAGAAGCATTGTCTTATACACTGAAAAATATGGTAGATCTAAAAACAGCGAATCACAGATTGCCTACCACACATCTAGTTTGGCCCTTACTTGTTATGTTTGAAAATTGCACAACAGCACAGCAGAAAAATGCCATTGCCAAGTGTCAAATGAAATTAAGACAAGGATCTTGTTTCCAGTGTGTCAATTACAGAACTCAGTTTCCTTATCTTGGATGTGTGTTTGTCAGTACGTGAAACAAAATTGATGACGTGACATACTATTAATAACTCTGGACAGTGCTGTGAAGTTGCTCTTTTGAGTATTCTGTCGAATGCTGTCCCATGTTGGTCATTGCTCAGTTGAGCATGTGGAGGAATTCTGCATAATTGCTCAGTGCTCAATGTTGCATTCTGAGTAATGTAGTATGATTGAATTAGAAATGGAATAATAACTAGATAGCTGGGAGTTGTAGTCCAATATATGGAGGGGAACAAGTTTCCCAACCTTGCCTTGTGGACTGCTTGAGCCTGTATCAAACTGCCTGCTCATTAATACCAGAGAACAGAGCCTTTCTGTATGTTCCAACTAGGATGGATACATAGCAGGATAGGGCAAAAGAGAGGCATTTTTGGTGGCTGCACCAAGAACTCCTGGCCCCATGAAGTGCATTTGAGCAACTGGTTTTAATGTTCTGCCTGCAACTTTTGGTTTCCATCCAAACTAGACTCTCCAAATGATTTTGAGAGTGCATAGCTGGGATTGGATGGAAAGGACTTGAATTCCTGACCTAAACCATATTCTGAGCCACTGCTTCTGTGAGATGACCACTTAAGAACAAGAATCGAGAGCTTTAGCCAAGTTCCTAGGATTGTGCGGTTGCCTTCTGAAACACTTTCTGAAGATTACACCAAAAGAGCCGTC
This sequence comes from Lacerta viridis, assembly GCA_900245905.1. NCBI lineage: Eukaryota > Metazoa > Chordata > Lepidosauria > Squamata > Lacertidae > Lacerta > Lacerta viridis. The sequence continues at coordinate 86,028 of OFHU01004088.1, forward strand.
CTGTGTACAAGAAGCTGGTCGTCCCAGCAAGCCTGTATAAATTAAGCTGCCATACAGTTACACACCAGAGCAATACCTGTTTATATACTTGCACTTTGATGTGCTTTCGAACTGCTAGGTTGGCCGAAGCAGGGACCGAGCAATGGGTGCTCACCCCGACGTGGGGATTTGAACCGCTGACCTTCTGATTGGCAAGCCCTAGGCTCTGTGGTTTAACCCACAGCGCCACCCATGTCCCCTGAAGTTGTGGCCTAAATTCTGCCAAAAACCAAACCAAAATTTGAGTCAAGTGTCAAATTTTTTTTTTTAGGGGGGTGTTTCTGGGTCTGAACACTCAAAGGGTGTTTCCATGTGCTCTGGCTTTCGTCACAGTGTTCCGCTGCACCAGAAGTGGTTTAGTCCTGCTGGCCACATGACCCAGAAAGCTGTCTGTGGACAAATGCCGGCTCCCTCGGCCTGAAAATCAAGATGAGTGCCATACTCCAAAGTCACCTTTGACTGGACTTATCCATCCAGGGGTCCTTTACTTTTACCTTTACACCAGATCCAAACCCTGTTCAGCAGTGGGGCTGCTGCCACAGCTCTGTCTAAGTCTAGCAAAGGGAAAATAAGTGTTTTATGCTGGGTTTCCTGGTCAAATGTCTGAGCTAAACAGGCTTAGGATCCAGTCTAAGTCCCCTTGCTCTGGTCTTGCCACTCCCATACCCCTGTAGTGCCTTTGGGGGGACTTATACCACTTGGACTCAGCCAGGTGGGTGTGCAAGTTACACTTGCAAATCTTTGGCAGACCCAAGGTTGACACCAGCTAAACCAGGATTGACCTGGCAGAGCCTGAGGTCTGCTGCATCCTAAGCTGCTCATCCTAGCAAAAACTGGCACAGGATGCCCCTCAAGTCTGAGAAATGACTTTGAAGGTGCATCTTGAATCTCAAACATGGTTAGTTAAATTTAAATCTAGTTACAGGTGGGTAGCCGTGTTGGTCTGCCATAGTCAAAACAAAATCGAAAATTCTTTCCAGTAGCACCTTAGAGACCAACTGAGTTTGTTCTGGTATGAGCTTTCGTGTGCATGCACACTTCTTCAGATATCTGAAGAAGTGTGCATGCACACGAAAGCTCATACCAGGAACAAACTCAGTTGGTCTCTAAGGTGCTACTGGAAAGAATTTTCGATTTTGTTTTAAATTTAAATCTGTTTGCCTAGTTTTGAAATTGATATCCTGGTGTTGTGCCTCTAAGGCGTTGGAAACGCCTCTGAACAAATATTAATAGGTCAATAAAACCATGATCAAATGCAAGTACACATCCATTTAAAACAAAATGAAACAATAAAATGGCAAAACCATTAAGCCTGAAATGCACCATCATTTTACAAGCCAGATAAACTTGGTTCCTAACTTTGGAAGGGCTCGTTCCCAAAAGCATGGAGGAAGAGAGAGGTCTGCATTGATCTTTAAATATTTCAGTGGAATTGATCTGGCAAATGGACCTAGTGTTGTTGGTGAGGTTTGCTCAAGCCTAGCTCAGAAATCCATTTCAGAGGTTCTTAAAAGCCTGCTTCAAATGAGAAGCAGGTTTTTAAGCTCCATAAAATGATCTCTGGGTTGTATAAAAATCTGAGCTGGAGAAAGATTCCTGTCTTGCCTCTTCCCATCCACCAACCTTCTCTGTCCTCATCACAATCCACCACAGAAAACAGCTTCAGCATCCTTCTTTTTGTTACCAGCAATTTGAGGCAGCTTGGCAGAAGTAGAAGCAAGCAGGGGAGATAGGATGTTTTTCTCCCCTTGCTCCAGATCTTGCCATTGTCCTGACATGCTACTGAACATTCTAGGTTTCAGTGTAATTTTGCATCTGCTTAACATACCAGCTTCTTGTGTATAGCATTGCTCCTATGTTTGTTACTTTTTATATTTGCATTGACATTATAAATGTATATTATTAAATCACTGTTATATCAGTTTCCTTAATATAATTGTTGTTGCTGTTTTGAATTTGGATATATTTTCTTTCATTTAGTCTTTTCTTCTGTAAGAACTTTAAAAAAGTAAAATTCAGCAGGTTTCCCCAGAGGTGATTCTGTTCACTTTCTTTCTTTCTTTGATAGGGTGGTATTCAATGCCAGAACTATTCAGAGTAGACAAGTTGAAATTAGTGGACATGACTTAATTAGGTTCATTAGTTTCAACAGGTCTATTCTGAGTAGGATTTAGTTGGGTGTATTTATACAGGTGAAACTCGAAAAATTAGAATATCGTGGAAAGGTTCATTTCTTTCAGTAATTCAACTTAAAAGGTGAAACTAATATATGAGATAGACTCATGACATGCAAAGCGAGATATGTCAAGCCTTTATTTGTTATAATTGTGATGATTATGGCGTACAGCTGATGAGAACCCCAAATTAACAATTTCAACTTTGGGGTTTTCATCAGCTGTACACCATAATCATCACAATTATAACAAGCAAAGGCTTGACATATCTCGCTTTGCATGTCATGAGTCTATCTCATATATTAAACTCCAGTAGCTAATGAAAACAATTGCTTACATAAATGGACTTTACCACGATATTCTAATCTTTCGAGTTTCACCTGTATATATAATTTTTATTAAATTTCTGTTTTACAAATTCAGATAAACATTTTACATATTTAAGATATCAGTGACTTCCCTTCTTCTCTTTCCATGGTTCATTTTGCATATCTTACATTCCTGCATATTTTACAAAAACTATTCCAATTGGTTCTCCATTATTACATCCATCAAAGATTATTTACACTGTTGAATTTATATTAACACTACTCGAGTTTTCAGCTGTACATGGTTATTTTCCATGTACTCGATAAACATTTTCCATTCTTCTTTCAACGTATGTTCTCCTTGCTCTCTTATTATGTTAAGTCTGCAAGTTGTGCATATTCTTTCAACTTAAGTTGCCAGTCGTCTTTAGTTGGGACCTCGCTCACTTTCCATTTTGGGGCTAACAAAACAAGGGCCACAGTTGGTACATACATAAATAACCTTTTCTGACACCTGGGGATTTAAGTCTGAGTTATCCCCAAAAGAAAGGACTCTGGGTTTTGGGGAAAAGTAATTTTAAACATTTTAGTTGGGTGTATTAAAACCTGCTATTTTTCTGGAAAAGAAATTTTCTGAAGGAGATGCTTTCTCATCAACCACATTTCTCTCTCTCTCTCTCTCCCTCTTTTAACTGTAAGATCATTGCCCTCAAGCTCATTCCCTCCCCCAGTGGTTTTAAGATGTGTTTTTGTGGAGTTAAACATATCTGAAGCCCCACAAGATGAAAAGTTGCAACAAAGATCCTGTGCTTTGGAGAAGGTTTAAGTATGCCCACATTGTCATTTTTCTTTTGAGAAATTGTTTCCTCAAAGCTGCTTTTTCATTCAAGAATCAGGAAATTGAGATTGAATTCCATGGGGTTTGCATACCATATGTGATTTGGCACATAAGCATAATAATAATAATAATAATAATAATAATAATAATAATAATAAGAACAATCCAAACCCAAGATTTGAACAAAGTTCGGAATTGGTAGATCTCTGGCTGAGCCTGGGCACATCCAGGGCTACACTGGCTCATCCATGTCTCTCCTTCATGCTCAGCCAGATATATCCCACTGAAATTGCTCCATCTTGGCTCATCCATCTCATTTGAAGCAAGTCCCCAAAGAGGGGTGTTTCAGGAGAGAGGTGGGATAGGGCATGGGGAGACCTGCCCCTGTTCCAAATTCTGTTCAGCTTGGTCATACGGCATGGCATCCCAAGGAAAAGGGGATGGTGTATGACAAACACTTTGTTAATGGGCTCCCCCCCCCACCAGCCATCAGCAGCCCTATGGTTGCTCTGTTACACATGGTTTAGATAGAATTTATGACAGACTTAATAATATCCACAGAGAATGCTACAAACTAAGTGTTAAACCAATGAAATATATAGGATAGTGTTCATTTTGGCTCAGCTCCACTTTTATTCCAGGCTATAAAAAGGTAAAGGGACCCCTGACCGTTGGGTCCAGTCCCGGATGACTCTGGGGCTGTGGCACTCATCTTGTTTTATTGGCAGAGGGAACAGGCGTACAGCTTCCGAGTCATGTGGCCAGCATGACTAAACCGCTTCTGGCGAACCAGAGCAGCCCATGGAAATGCCGTTTACCTTCCTGCCGAAGCGGTACCTATTTATCTACTTGCACTTTGACATGCTTTTGAACTGCTAGGTTGGCAGGAGCAGGGACCGAACAACAGGAGCTCACCCCATCATGGGGATTTGAACCACCAACCTTCTGATCGGCAAGCCCTAGGCTCTGTGATTTAACCCACAGCGCCACCCGCCTATTCCAGGCTATAGGAGTACAATGCAAATGGATAGGAGATCCGTCAAACTTCTCTGAGGATAACATTTAGCTTTTGGAACTGAATGCACTGGTTTAAATTTAGGGCATATAACTCAATAGTATAGTGTTTTGCACATGTGGCAATCTCCTAGGGTCCATAGGTACACACCTCCACTTTCAAAGGGCAGGGAAAGAATCAAAGACCTTGAAATGTTGCTGAAAATGAGGATAGATGTGCCAAATTCTTGCTGTAAGTGCATCACAGCCCAAGTGGGGGAAAGCACCACACAAATGTGCAGAAAGTAAATCAAAGTGCCTTGTAATTATGTTGAATTTCTAACCTTTGGGGAAATCTTGTTTAGATGGGGGTGGCGGGCTTGGCGCTAGTATTCAGTTGCTTTAAATAGATATTATCATTAGAGAAAGCTGGTTGTGTGGCTCTGGAATAAGCAACCAATATAGCAGCAGTAGTAAAATGCTGACATTTGTTCATCCCAATGAAGCCATAATTGCCACATTCAAGAGTTTTAATTACAATAGAATGTGGCTTTCTTTTCCCTGAGTCATGCGATCAGTTCCAGTGCTGTCTTAGTCCATCTGACACTGTTTTCCTTCAGATGAAATGTGTTTAATGTTGTTTACATAAACAACATTTTTAAAAACTGTCCCTGCTATGGCCCTTAAAAATCCCTTCAGACGCTTTGTTGGAAATGAACTCCCAGCGATCTGCTCAAAATTCAGGTGAGATTGGGTACCGGATGGATATTGGTAGAAAGAGATGCCACTTCTTTGGATCAAAGAGAATGATAGCTTTTAGACCCAGGTGTCCAAAGAATTATTTGTTGTGTTATTCCAGGGGTAGGGGGCCCTTTTCAGGCTGAAGGTCTCATCCCCTTCTTCACAGGCTTCTGGGGGCCACAAGTCAGCAACATGGAGGGCCAGAGGCAAAAGCAGTACATGTGAACATAACCTTTGCATACTAGGTGAGTTTCTATACCCCATGATCTATAATCTATATATAGCAAAGCAATAAGCATCGTCAGAGTTCAAGCACACTATTTGGTCATGCAAAAACACTCAAAGAAGTTGAAGAGTAGGCCTGGTAAGGGGTGTGGTTTGGGAAGAGGGGATGTGGCTAGGGAATGGATAAAGCTTGGGGAGAGTCCCCTGCCTGGGCTTTGGTGCCCAAAGGTTCCTCATGAGAGCCAGTGTGGTGTAGTGGTTAAGAACGGTAGTCTCAAAATCTGGTGAACCGGGTTCTCGTCTCCGCTCCTCCACATGCAGCTGCTGGGTGACCTTGGGCTAGTCACACTTCTTTGAAGTCTCTCAGCCCCACTCACCTCACAGAGTGTTTGTTGTGGGGGAGGAAGGGAAAGGAGAATGTTAGCCGCTTTGAGACTCCTTTGGGTAGTGATAAAGCGGGATATCAAATCCAAACTCTTCAAACTCTTCATTACTGGGTTATTCCCTAGACTTATTTCACTTGTGGGACACGGGTGGCACTATGGTCTAAACCACTGAGCCTGTTTGGCTTGCTGATCAGAAGGTCGGCGGTTTGAATCACCACAATAGGGTGAGCTCCCGTTGCTCTGTCCCAGCTCCTGCCAACCTAGCAGTTCAAAAGCACACAAGTGCAAGTGGATAAGTAGGTACTGCTATGGTAGAAAGGTAAACGGCCTTTCCATGCACTCTGGTTTCCATCATCGTGTTCTGTTGTGCCAGAATAAGTTTAGTCATGCTGGCACACAACCCAGAAAGCTGTCTGTGGACAAACGCCGGCTCCCTTAGCCTGAAAGCGAGATGAGCTCCACAGCCCCATAGTCCCCTTTAACTGGATTTAACTCTCCTGGGATCCTTTACCTTTAACCTTCCTAGACTTATTTCATTCTGATTTAAGTGTCACTCCACCTTAGTGACTTCTCAAGCTATCTGTGAAAATGGAAAGAAGGGAAATTGACCCAAGGATGGGAAAGGAGCCACAGGTAGACTGCACTATGTCACAAGGAATAGGTATAACGTATGCCCTCATGGAAAATGGTGTCTTTTGAGCTTTTGGGCTGGGAGCCACTGAGGACCAGCATTTCATGGTATGATGATTTCCCACCTAGCCATTTTGACACTTTAGCCCCATATTTGCTAATTTAACAATTCCAAAATACAGACACATTTCACTTTTGTAAGATTGTGTATACTGGCTTCGGCTTTACTTGAGTGTCAATTTCAAAAAATTCCACTGGAAAAAATGGTTATGTCCATGTGGAGATGGCAGTATTGAGTCAGTGGCTCATGTGCTTCTGGCTTGCACTGTTTGAGGAGTGAGGTTATTACCCCTCTATTTCTGTCCATTCCAGGTTGGTCAACCATTGCTGCTGTGTCCTTTCTTCTAGCAGATCTAGATGATCATGTGACAGCAAAAACTGCAAGGTTCTTAGCGGGGGCAATTAGAATAAGATCTGTTGATTATTGATGTAAACCTCCCCCCCCAAAAAAAATTATAGTTCTCTATCTTCAGTACATTTTATTTTATTTTATTTTATTGCTATGGCTAATGGCTGATACAAATAAAGATTCTTCTGATTTTTATTTCTTAATTCCCATTTTGCTTTTTTGACACAACATGAGCTGATAGGCAAGATGTGTGCAAGATTATGGTATTATTGAACTGACTTTCATACATTTCTTTGCCTGCTGAACTGCATTTCTGAGATCTGAAATAAGTACCAGAACAAAGTACAGTGCTACCTCAGGTTAAGAACTTAATTCGTTCTGGAGGTCCGTTCTTAACCTGAAACTGTTCTTAACCTGAGGTACCACTTTAGCTAATGGGGCCTCCCGCTGCCGCCACCACACGATTTCTGTTCTCATCCTGAAGCAAAGTTCTTAACCCGAGGTACTATTTCTGGGTTAGCGGAATCTGTAACCTGAAGCGTCTGCAACCTGAAGCATCTGCAACCTGAGGTACCACTGTATGTGATTCCAGGCGTCATAGAATTCTTTTTGATACTTAAACTAACTTTCAGCTACACTACACTCATTAGCCCCCTACTCTTGCTAATCGCTGCAACACTCTTTCTGCTTAGCAATTAACTCCCACTCAGATCCACCTCCTTTTTTATGTGGACTCATTTGGTTGCTGTTTTAATCACTTGCTGGATGACTCCCTCTCGGTTAGTCTGCAAGAGGATGAGTGGTCTTCAAGTAATGAGTGTTTCTGTTTCGGGTGGTGGTGAAATTCCAAAAGAGACTAGGATAGAATCTCTCACCAGCAAGACTGCATTTAGAGTTTGACATTTTAACGTCGAAGCATTTGGATATCTGTCAGCAATTAAACTCGGTAATGGATTTACTTAAGGTAGCAGTTTGAAGTTAGCCAGAGATGCATTCACTTGAGCATTTAGAGCAATTGTCTGAGATGTTAGCATGCACTAGGTTCTGAAATAGTGTACCTATAATCATAGAATCATAGCATTGCAGAGTTGGATGAGACCCTGAGGATCATCTAATCCAACCCCCTGCTAGGTAGGAGAGATTCATGTGTGAAAGATTCATGCAGCCAGTATTTAAAGGGTAATATTGCTATGTTTTCAAATGCAGAATAATATATTGGGTAAAATCATTTGCCCAGGCAGGCACATTATGTGACCCATGAGAGCAGCAAAATAGCCAGATTGTGCAACGGTGGTGGGATAAAATCAGGCCAGTTCTTTATTGACAGTAGCAGGCATGGCAAGGCTTGGCATGGCATTGGGTCCCAGAATCAGTTCATCATTCCACAAGCCCCATGTTGATGGAATGGATCCGCTGGTTTTGGATCACTACAAACCTGTACAACAGGAGTCAGCCAATGTTGAACCTTGTCGTGGTGCAAGCTAAGCAAGCAAGGTCTCAGTGGGGTGCAGATTCCAACCAGGCAGATTCTGAACCCATGGTTGGATTTGCCATGGTCAACCTCCCCTCAGGCCCCTTATGGGGGAAACCTATACTTTGTTGATCCTGTCATATTCCATTTCTGCCCTCATATAAACAACATCCTTCTGCCTAACAAAGGAAGCCCATAATTTCACTGTGGGAAAGGACGGGGGGGGGGACCCAACCAAGTGCCCATCAAGCTGAGAGGAAAAAAATTCATTTCCAGCCCTGTCAACCAACAAACCAAAATTGCTCAGTGAAGGCTGTAACCCAAGGGTGGGCGGGAAACTTTCAAAGCAAAATGGCTGTGAGCTCCAGGAGAAGCAGCCTTATATAGGCTTTCCTCTCCCCTCTGCAGCAAGGGCTCATGGGACAGCTTTTTCCCATGAGCCCATCACACATAGAGGATACTGGGCAAAACCTTGCCCAATATTTTGCTGCAATCTATGGGCCATAGCGCTGCCAGACAAAGGCACCATGTGCTTATTGGGCACTGAATGGGGCCTAATGCAGAAGAATAATATATTGGATAAAACCATTTATTGAATATGCATAACTATGGGCTGATTCATTCATGCTTCATTAGTGGCAGTATTTGTGGATTGAAGCCAGGATCTATCCATGTCTTGTGCCCCTCTTTGTGCCCCGACTGGGCCAGGCTAGAAGACTGGAACACCTTCAGCTCAATCCGGATAACTGGACTCACTACAGTGTGTAATGAGCACCTTCACTAACTCCAGAAGTCTAATAAATGCTGTGGCTATGTTAACTTGAAACAGTTCTTCTTTATTTCTACAAGCTACAATATATACAGATTATACAGCCCGTGTGGCTAAGTTCCTTCCACACACCTTATCTATAGCAGAGATAGAATAGACTAGACTAGACAAGCCTGTCATAGCATAGTACAGAGAAGTTAAATAGGGAGATCAAAGACTCAGTTCCCTCCTCCTTCTCTCAGACCACAAGTTATATGATTCTCACAAAGGGAGGGGGTGAAATACTAACAGTATTTAGTTACCTATTAGGTTGCTTGCTTCCTTGCATCACACATGTGGGCATGGGAAAGGACACGGGGGGGATGTTTGAGAGAAGCTAAGGGGATTTTTTATAAGACTAGTGAAATTTGGAAACAAAATAATCCTCACATTCCAAAGCAGTCACTCTACTCCATCTATGATGAAATTCAAAACCAAACAAGAGGATCTTCATCAGACAAAACATCTACGTAATTTCAAGAGAAGTCGAAAGACTAGCGAAATTCCCCAGTTCTGCTTATTCCTGTCCTGATTGTATATTTGAAAGAAGAAAAATGAATGAGCTGCAGTGAGCCTGAAAGTTATGTTATCATCAAGTCCCAACATATGTTGTTCCTTCCTCTTTCCTTGTTATACAAGTACTACCTAGAAGTATAGCCTGCATTAAATATTCAGGGACTTCTCACAAAGAAATATACTATATTTACGTACATTGTGCCAGATAGCCACAATTTACCGACCAGTTACCAGTGATATGTGACAGCTGCATACAATTTGCATTAAGATATCTACTGATACTTGTTGGCCACACATTAATTCTCCTAACTTGGACTTTCCTCCTGTAAAATATGTGGATTCTATCTATCATTATTATGTGAATTGGGAGTTATTCTGGCTCCTGTTACATGAATCAGAAGTACCTATTTTGTGAAATGGGGAGTTATAAAGCAAATCATGAAGGAAGCTTCTTTCTGTAGAACGTTGGCTCCATTTTTTTCCTATATTAAGTTCCTTAACTCCATAAAAATGTAAGATTTCTGCTGTTTTGCTTTACATAACAATTAGGACAGACATTTTAATCCTCTTGCATTTTCCCATATTTTTGCAACTTATTAGTTGGACTGGAAAAAATGAAACGCATCCTACTTTGGAAGCCTGTCAGATTGGTAGATATACAAAGATTTTTTTATTTGTAGCATTTTGCCCAAATACGTTCATAAAATACAAGAGCAAAACACCACCTTGAACATGAGTTGTTAGAAAGGAAACAACTCTGCTTTGCACTTGTCTTTAGTGGTTGGACAGCAAAATGCTGGCATGTTTTGGTCTTCCCCACCCCCAATGAACAATTGCAGTAAAATAGATGAGAAGTGACAAACCTCTATTAATGCTGTCAGTTTGCTTTCCTTTGTTCGAATCCCCACAATGGACTAAGCTCCCGTTGCTCTGTCCCAGCTCCTGCCAACCTAGCAGTTCAAAAGCACACCAGTGCAAGTAGATAAATAGGTACTGCTGTGGCGGAAAGGTAAATGGTGTTTCCGTGCACTCAGGTTCCTGTCATGGTGTTCCGTTGCGCTAGAAGTGGTTTAGTCATACTGACCATGACACAGAAAGCTGTCTGTGGACAAACGCCTGCTCCCTCGGCCTCAAAGCAAGATGAGCGCCGCAACCCCATAGTCACCTTTGACTGGACGTAACCATCCAGGGGTCTTTTACCTTTACCTTTTTGCAGGCATGGGAAGTTAACACACAGCCTACCCTGCCCAAATGTTTACTTCCTTTCCAGTCTAGAATGGAATCCAAATGATTCACTTCACACATAAATCCTGCTAGAAGCCGTGGCCAACTAGAGATATTTTAAACAAAAATTAAGCACATCTAATCCACGTTCTCCACAAAATGCATTGCTAAAACTGACCCTATTCCAAACATGTAAGAAAATTAGATGTAAATTGCATAGGCAAATAAATTGGTCTCTCATCACTAAAATTGGCTGCTCACCCTTTATTTTAGGAATACACAAGCCCTGCCATTTTATTTTGATGAACTGTGGTGGTGGTTGTTTGCCTGCCCACTTGCTGGCATCATACATTTGCAACACTGAGCATAATGTGTGGGTGTGAGATTTTTGCAATGTAGTTGGACATCATGCTTTTTATTATTTTGTTCAGCCTTTGGCATTGTGGTTCAAGTTCTCTGTTGAAAAGGTCAGTCATCACTCTTAGTTCTAAGCCACTAGTTTCTAAACATATGTCCCTAATCTGATGCTCATAGTGGTCAAGTTTGCCAGGGTGGGGATAGCAGAGAGGCTTATCTGTCATTACCAATCTTTCCCAATAGTATGTACCTGCAAGCTTACACTGGAGGTATCATGGGACCCTCTCGAGCACTCCACACACAAACAGAGAGTATTCTGTTCCAGGTAGGTAGCCGTGTTGGTCTGCCATAGTCAAAACAAAATAAAATAAAAAATTCCTTCCAGTAGCACCTTAGAGACCAACTAAGTTTGTTCTTGGTATGAGCTTTCATGTGCATGCACACTTCTTCAGATACACTGAAACGAAGTCACCAGACCACCCTTCTGAGTAATACCCCTCCCCACTCCCTCACTATATTTAAGGGTCTGGTGACTTCCATTTCAGTGTATCTGAAGAAGTGTGCATGCACACGAAAGCTCATACCAAGAACAAACTTTAGATGATCTCTAAGATGCTACTGGAAGAGAGTATTCTGTACAGCAAAATCCTTTGCAATAGAATTTTATTTATACATACATACATACATACATACATACATACCCCACCCATTCTGGCTTGCCCCAGCCATTCTGGGTGGCTCCCAACAGAATATTTAAAACATGATAAAACATCAAACATTAAAAAACTTCCCTAAACAGGGCTGCCTTCAGATGTCTTCTAAAAATCAGATAGTTGTTTATTTCCTTGACATCTGGTGGAAGGGCGTTCCACAGGGCGGAGGGCGGGTGCCATTACCGAGAAGGCCCTCTGCATTCCATGGCAGAAATTAAGGCTTTCCTCTGCAGATGAATCAACACTGGCGATTTCATGTTTGGGTTCCAAGAATAATAATAATAAAAAAAATAGAATGAGGGATGACACAAAACACAATTCAATCTGTAGAACTCAACAGTTGCCTAACCTTCAAATTTTCATCTCTTTTAACTTATTCTTGCAGTGCCAATTTCCAGAATTTTGTTTGTAGATGTGATAGCAATTGTGCAAATTTGACTCCACATCACAGATGTTCGGGGCACCCCCAACAAGTTTCTTTACTGTCACTCATATGAACAGCCAAAGGTGGATTATGCCAAGTCGGACTGTTAGTCCATCAAGCTCAGTATTGGCTTTGCAGGGTTTCAGGCAAGGGACTCTCCTAGCCCTTTCTGGAAATACTAGAAATTAAAATTAGAACATTCTGCATGCAGAGCAGATGCTCTACCCTTGAATTTCTACATTTCATAATGAATAATTCAGCCTTCCCCAACCCTTTGGATATTTTGGACTACAACTCCCATCAGCCTCAATCAGCATGGCCAATAGGCAAGGATGAAAGGAGCTGTACATTTGAAAAGCACCAAGTTGGAGAAAGCCAGGAATATGGGATTGAAGTGTTTTCCCTCCCAAAAGTGGAGAAGGGTTTGAATTCTTTGCTCAGATCTAACACTGTATTGAATATGAAATATGTGACCTAAATTTCCAGTGCCTGGAACTCTTTATTTACCGGTTATCAGTTTTGCTGACATACACAGTTCCAATGGCTTCAGGATTTTCTTTTCTCCCTTTCTTTGTACATTATGAAACTCCAAAAAAGGTTAATTAGATGTATATAGTGCACTTTCCTGAAACTCTACAATGTAAGGGGTTATGAAACTCGCTCATGAGTCAGAGGTGCTGTTGAAGCCTATGCACTAGGCACAAGCGATCAAAACTAGCTGCTTTATAAAGCATGTCACTCTAGGACTTCTGTGGAAATTTCTGCAAGCTTTTGCAACAAATGGCTTCTTATGAGGTCGGCTGTAATAGACATGCTTGAAAACAGGTCCCCAGTTACTTGAATAGGGATTAGTGCAGTCTACCAAACATTTTTTTTTATAAGAAAAACCCTGCCAAATTTATTTTCACATGTTATGTAGCTGGAACACCAACTGAAGTCAAGTGGAAGTTCTAGGGAGCAATATGAGGATTCAACACACTGCAAAATTATTTCTTTACTTGGTGAGTTCTTTGCTATACAGACCTTTCCGTCACTGCAGTTGGGGACATATTGTTGCATGCCACCCAACTTTCTGAGCGGTGTGAGATTCCATGGTTTCCCTTGAGCTTACCCAGGGTTCGTGCTTCCTTTTGGAAATGAGGCACGTTGGTGTCTTTATTGCAGATGGTTTATTTACACATATAGCCTACAATGGAGGGGTTCACAGCATTAACACTCCAAAAGGGTCTGGTTTCTCCCTTAGCCTTGACTTCAAACAGAAATCAAACCTTACTCTGAAAAGTTGTTCTGGGGCTCTCCACAGCTCGCTGCTTTAGGTCACATCACTGAAACTCAACGCTCAATTCTGGCTTTGTCCTTCTAACTAACTGTGAGCTCTGTGATGTCTCACACGGACACCCTTTCCTTTTGTTTCCCTTAATGGCTCATCACCTGGGTTATCTCCTCAGGAAACTTGTATTTCAACAATTGCTGTGTCCAGGGTTCCAGATTTAGAGTTGGTATGTGGTCTCGCCTATCCTATATGTATTTTATTTCCCTGTGAACACATCCCAGTCCCACATCTCTTTCCTGGTACTACAATTTGGATTCCTGCATCGTCCCTTCTGTTGTACTAAAAATTGCAGCATGGGTGCAATTATGAAGAGAAGAGCTTCTGCTTGGAAGGCAAGGAGCAAGAGTATTGATCCAATCACAAAGACAAAATATACAACCGATTGCCCCGTTGGCAAATGATAATATAAAAGTTATGCAACATGCAGCTACTTTAACTATGGCTATAGGAAAGCTACATCAAATACATTTTGATTCCCATGCCATTTGTTGTGATTTGGATAACTGAGTTATCAAAATATGCAAAGGTGGGAAGCACTCAGTTCCTCTCCAGAAATGTTTTGGCAGACATGTTCTGGAGTCTAAAACAAACAAACAACGCCCTGCAAACCTGATTCCTGAAATCTACATAGGACTATTCTGAGTTTTGTTTTTAAAGCTATTTCTTAAAAAGTGTGGCATCTATTCTAAAACAAACACTTTCAGTACTGGATCAATTGTTAACCAATTCAAACATCTGACATGTTTTTTAATAAATTAGCCTTCGTATTGAAAGTTAGATTCTGTTAATTACCTGTTTGGGCCTGCCTAGCCAAACAATTACTGTGTAACACAGATGCTTGCCTGTCCTCTAGATGACTCTATAATTACCTAGTAATTACAGTTCTTAGTGCTCAAGAAAACATCTTTTCTCCTCAATAGCACTCCTACATCAACAATACGTTCTGCTTAGGCACCAACAAGTTAAAGAAAGAGATCACACGATGCAGAGTTTTTAACATGCATCATTTCGAACCCTATCTAAAAATCCAAAAACATCCATGAAGCGGTTTTTCCAAACTTGGGAAAAGTGTAAGTGTGCTACCATATGTCAAATGCTGAAGCCCCATCCTGCTACAGGGTGATGGGTCTCCTAGATTTTGACAGGTGATGTCACACGATGTCACACCCTGGAACCTTTCCTCCTGAATAATTACAGAAGATTAATGCCCAGTCAGAAAAAGGGTACTGGATTGGGGGGAAAATCTAGCTACAAAATCCTGGAATAGGAGAAAGGACAATCTAGTGACCCAGTAAACCCAACAGCTGGATAGCTGCATCTGAGCTTTGCGAACCTGCGTAGAAGAATGGATGCTAGTGGCTTTTACATGACCCTACCTAGCAATGTGTGTACAGTTGTTTCCCCACAGAACATTAGCTCGACCTTTATTATCTGCTTGGCTCTACCGCAAGTGGGGCTAGCTGAGATACAACACCCACATGGTTGGAACAATATAACAGCTGATGCATGATTCAAAATTGCTATTCTAGAAAAAACATGGTCTTCTTAGCTGCTACGTGGCTATTACCCAAGCACACCAGAACTACTGGAAAACATGAACAGCAGTCTTCACAACAAATTCTGGGAACCGCCAACTGTTGCCCTGCACTCTAACCAGATGCCTTTAAAGGTTAGACTTAAATCACGACTTCCGGCGGCAACGCCATTGCGGGTGGTCGTGGGCTGCTTCGGCTGCGAAGCGCCCAGTCCATCCCGGGGGTTGGAGCCCCGCTACCGCAAAGCGGGGCTCCGGTGGGGTGCGGGAAGAGCGTCCCGCACCCTGGGCTCCCCGGCTGAGCCCGCTTGTGGCTCCGAACCCTTCCCTCGCTCCCCCTGTAAAGGGGGAGTGGGGGTGAAGGGGCAACGGAGCCGGGCTATAGGGGACATGCCCCAACCGGGATGTAAATGCGGCGACAAATCCCGTGACGAGCGTCTAAGTTCTACCTGTCTTTAACGATCTAAAAGAACCCGGTGGTTGTGAGTATTTGATTGACTTTTATATTTTTGTAACGATCCGGGGAAAGAGGAAAGGGAGCCTGCCTCTTTCCCTTCGGGAGAAAGAAAGAAAATAACCAGTTTAAGTGACTGCTGCTACAATAATGGATATAAAGTGTTTGAAATTTGAAGACTGAGACTGCTGAGATTTCCCTTTGGGGATTAAGTGGGTAGAAAATATCTCCGTTTAAAAGTTTTGGTCTTTACGCTCTGGCTTCAGAAAAATGGCGATGGAAAATTTGGACTGACGTGGGAAACAATTGAAACAAAGGAAGGAAGAGACAGGAACTGTAATTTGACACTCACCCCTTCCCCCAACATGCTGCACTTTGTGCTTCAACTTGTTTTGAACTCTGGACTAACGGACAAAGAAATGCTTACTGTCTTGAAACTGGAACTACTTAATCGGAAATTGAAAGTCTTGAGTGGGATAATAAATAAAAAGAATTTACTTTCCACAGAGGAGGCTTTTCAAAAGTTTTATACAATCGAAGAATACCTTGGCAGAGAGTTAGAAGGGATGCTTGAAGGATGGTTGGAAATGGCTGGGCGACTCCGGGAAAAAGACCCGTTTTTTGGGGGTTGTCAATTATAAGTTTATAGTGAATAAGTAAGGAGATATTGAGATCTTATGTTAATAGCAGCATGATAAAGGAAAGAAGAAATAAGTTTAGATTTTTTGAGAATATTTTGTTAAGATTTATGATAAAGTAAGATGATTAAGATGATTGTTTTATTTTTAACTAAAGTTAATTTTTAGAGAAAAGTTGTTATAAAAAAAAGAAGATTGATTTAAAACCGAAGGTGAATAGGCAGGGGAAGTCATGTGTCAAGACTCGAAACAAGAATTTTTTTTTTATGGATATAAGTAAGAAGAAAAACCTTGGCTATGTTTGTATTTCTGTTATATATGTTGGTGTGGGTGGGGTTTATGTTGTGTTATGAAAAATGCCAATAAATTCTTATTAAAAAAAAAAAAAGACTTAAATCACATAGGGCTTACATGTTTCAACCCAGTAAAGGTAAAGGTAAAGGACCCCTGGATGGTTAAGTCCAGTCAAAGGCGAATATGGGGTGTGGCGCTCATCTCGATTTTCAGGCCGAAAGAGCCGGCAAAACTTATTGGAAGAATAAGAAATCAAGATAACAAACTTTTTATAAAAGAATGGAAATGGTTTATTGAATATTAACAGTTTAATTGTAAACAGATAATAACATTGGAAGGATCATTGTAATAACTTGCAGCTATTTAAGGGTATGTATATATAAAGAAAATAAATAAATGAACAAGTTAAGTTAATTTGGACATGCAGAAGATAGTAAAAATAAATTTAAGGAACCACAGAAAGAGGGGGAAGGAAGTCAAGTTTTAAAATGTCTAAATGAAATGTAAAATCAGTGAAATGTATATATCCGAAAAGTATAAATAAATAAATAAATAAATAAATAAACCATTGTTAGCCAATCCAAACATCTGACACATTTTTTGTTTTTTGTGTGTTTTTAAATAAATTAGCCATTGTATTGAAAGTTAGATTCTGTTAATGACCTGTTTGGGCGTTTCCCACGTCCTCACCAAGGGTGCATTTGAGGGTGATGGGACTGAAAAATTGCCTCCCCTAAGGATCTCAATATCTGGGCAGGTTCGTATGAATATGGTCTCTCAGATCGCTTGGACCTAAGCATTATTTTGAAAGGTACCTCAAGTGTATGGAACAATTATGTGTGATTCAGTACCTCTTAATGATGGTCTGCTCTTAGCAGCAAATCAGGTCCTCCCTCAAAGAGGGCACGTGCAAATTAAATTAAAGAGGAGAGTGCAAATTATGGTCTGAAGCTCAACATCAAAAAAATTAAGATCATGGCCACTGGTCCCATCACCTCCTGGCAAATAGAAGGGGAAGAAATGGAGGCAGTGAGAGATTTCACTTTCTTGGGTTCCATGATCACTGCAGATGGTGACAGCAGTCACGAAATTAGAAGACGCCTGCTTCTTGGGAGAAAAGCAATGACAAACCTAGACAGCATCTTAAAAAGCAGAGACATCACCTTGCCGACAAAGGTCCGTATAGTTAAAGCTATGGTTTTCCCAGTAGTAATGTGAGAGCTGGACCATAAAGAAGGCTGATCGCTGAAGAATTGATGCTTTTGAATTATGGTGCTGGAGGAGACTCTTGAGAGTCCCATGGACTGCAAAAGATCAAACCTATCCATTCTTAAAGAAATCAGCCCTGAGTGCTCACTAGAAGGACAGATCCTGAAGTTGAGGCTCCAGTACTTTGGCCACCTCATGAGAAGAGAAGACTCCCTAGAAAAGACCCTGATGTTGGGAAAGATGGAGGGCACAAGGAGAAGGGGACGACAGAGGATGAGATGGTTGGACAGTGTTCTCGAAGCTACTAACATGAGTTTGGCCAAACTATGCGAGAGGCAGTGAAGGATAGGCGTGCCTGGCGTGCTCTGGTCCATGCTGTCACGAAGAGTTGGACACGACTGAACGACTGAACACCAACAAAGAAACCGACACCCTGTGTTGTTGGTGGATATGATTGGTCAGCCACAACACCTGATTGCTGGGTTTAATTGGACAAATAGGTGCAGTCCAAATGGATCTAGGAATATATATATATATATACCCATACCCATGACCCAGAGCTTCCTCTTTCGGTGCGTGCATTCAGAACAGCCACCCACCTCTCCCTACTTTTAGGGCTAGTGTGCTTGACCTTGTTATGTCGTCATGTGTCGTCTGTCATTGGGACAGGGGCATGGCAGGAATTTTCCCCACTTCGCTGATTGGCTGTTGCCATTTGGGTTTCGCCTGCCCTGTAGCAAATTGTCACAACTTGTAAGGTTGCGGATAGGCTCTGGTTCAGGTGATAGGGATGGGAGAACGCTCTCGCCATCCCTATGTGAAGGGTATTCCGTTAAAGGAATCCAGGGACTCAATGGTTTGGTCAACCCCTGAGAGGGGGTTGTGCCTGTGCCTGAGTCCAGGGGGACATTTGGGTGGCAGACATAGCCTGTTCCCGGCTTTCCACTTATCCAGGTGTTCACCCTTGGCTGACCTATGCTGGAACCCTGGGTCAGGGAACTAGTCAAACCAGAGCCTATGCAACCAATCACATACTGTAATCAATAAAGTTGTGGCCCAAATTCTGACAAAAATCAAATAAAAATTTGAGTCAAGTGTGAATTTATTTAGGGGGGAGGTTTCTGGATCTGAACACACAATTGCTTTTGGCTGTTATCACTAGATACTGTAAATGACCTACCTCTTAGGATTATTATATTTTTGCAAAAGCAAATGAAACTATGCAGTCTCCTTAGTACTCTTTTTCTTATGATGTTTTGGCCAAAGAGAACCTCAAGATTTTGCTTAGGTGATACTTCATCACACCTCTCACTTAGATATTTCTAAAGATTAATTTCAACATCTGCATATCCACTGAAAATCTACTGTGGAAGGTCCTCTAATCCTTTTATGTTGAGAATGCTCAGAGCAGTGCATAGGGGAAGAGGAGAAGAGGAATTTGCATTGTTCTGTGAACCACTCTAAGACCTCTAGGTATACGGCAATATATAAATTCAACAAACAAACAAACAAACAAATTGTGCAAGGAAGTCTGTTGTGTGAGTGGAAAATTAGTGTGGGATACAACTCTGTCTGACTTTATGTACTTTATCAAATGATCTCTTTTGTTTGGCATCTGTAGAACCAACTTTATAGTAATGTGACCACTGTGGGCAAAATATCTCATTTAAGAACACTCCACTCTTGATTTTTATTTCATTTTTCTTTCTCGCCAACATAATTGCCAACATATAGCTCCTATTTTTGATAGCCTGGGTGAATGAAATGAATCAGAAGTTATTAGGCATATATGACAAGAGATTCTGAAAAAAAACATGTAATAAATATATTTTTCAAATTTCATTTTCAAAGCCCTTCTGAATTCCACTTAAAATGGAGAATACAAAAGGTTGTCCCAGAATAGCAGCATTTCTACTCTATCCTGCTCCTCAGGGTATCAGCTGTACAAGGTATCAGCTGGGCAACTACAAACAAGTAGACATAATGAAACTACCAGCCCAATATTGCTCAGCTGTGACATTTGTAGTGAGAAACTGGATTGGGATCTGATCATTATTTGTATTTCTTTCAAACTTGTTGTCAACCTGATTTTCTTCCTTCCTTCCTTTCTTTTTTAGAGCAGCGCTAGAAAGAAACATTTTCCTCATGAAAATGGACTGCCAACAGTGAAAACGAACACATTTAATACAGGTGATACTTTTCACCTTAACAAAAAATAATATCTTGGATGGTCAAGTTTAAAAATGCCCCCTTCGCTATTTTTCACCATGTGATTTGAAAACAATGCACTTGACAGCACTTCAAGTTGTTGCTGGAAGGTGCAAAGCTACTTTGGATGAGAAAGTCAGCTCCCCAAAGGCCTACAGTATAGCCAAGCTTTGGCAGAATCTGAGAAGACAGGGGGAAATAAAAGCAAAACAGTACCAAGCAACAGGTTTCTGTGTTACACATACCATTTATGTAGTTGTTTGTTTGTTTTGTAAAGCAATCCAGTACTCTAATGCCCAGGTAACATGGAATAGCTACGGTACATTGCAAACTGACTTCAATTTATGTTGATAAATAGTATACAATTCAATTTACAGTGGTACCTCTAGATACAAACGAGATCCGTTCCGGAGCCCTGTTCGCATCCTGAGAAGTCCGCAACCCGCAGCGCCGCTTCTGTGCACGGGCGGGTCGCAATTTGGCATGTCTGAGCATGCGTGTGACATCACTGCGTGCGTCTGCGCATGCACAACCTGCTGAACCCGGAAGTAATCCATTCCGTTACTTCCGTGTTCGGCAAGTTCGTAACCCGTGCCGTTCGCAACCCGCAGCGAACACAACATGAGGTACGACTGTATCTGAATTGGGCACTAAATCTGAACATCAGCCTATAGCAGAACATTGCCAGAACACAGAGAATGTAGCAGAAAGCTGCTGTATTGCAGTAGCTCTTACAAACACTGACAAGTGCTATGGAACACTGATAGTTCTGCTAGTCCATAGGGCAAGACCTATGTTGTTTTGGGAGGTGGAATTCTACAATGCCTTAGCATTTTAGGTATTTAATTAATTGATTGATAAATGAATATAGAAAGGCAGTATTAAGACTTTACATATTCCAAGGCTCAGTCATGCAACTTATTTCCTAGGGATATGCTTAGGGTTTATCCCAAGGAAAACACTGATATTATATTTCATCTAAATATGGAAGAGTATATTTTGTTCACATAGCCAGGGAGGGATTTGTGATAACAAACACTCAGTTGATTCCAATTGCACTAATGCTCATTCCACTGGCCCAATATCTAAAGTAAGCATTTTTGATAGGGTTACACCTAGTAAAGTTCTGCTGTGTGTTTTTAGAGAGCATCGTGCCATTAACATGCCAACCATTTCCTTCCATCTGCCAGTTAATCCTTACGTATACAGCCATTTCCATCACAGATATTATTAAACACCTTCTGCGTATTGCAAACTAAAACGTTTAACGGCAGCAATGTATGCAGCTTTTGAAATACAAAACAGATTAAAGGCAGTCACAGAAGACATGGGCAATTGCCTGAAGCCAGCAAAAGCAGAAATGTGACATCTAGAAACAACATTAAAAAGAAATTGGAAGAGGAACATTAATAATTACATCCATATTATTTTCAGATGCCATTCAAGCTTTTCATTCTCTAAAAATAAACATCTGTACTGAAAGTGTGCATTTTTTCAGATATTTGTGAAGGCATTAAAGCAAAATGTTCTTCTCTCTTCCTACTGTAAATGACTTTAAGATTCACACTAGGTATGGCACACAGTCATAAGTGTGTTTCATCTCAGCTGTGGTCTAAACCACTGAGCCTTTTGGGTTTCTCGATCAGAAGGTCAGCAGTTTGAATCTCATGGGGGTGAGCTCCCATTGCTTTGTCCCAGCATCTGCCAACCTAGTAGTTCAAAAGCACACCAGTGCAAGTAGATAAATAGGTTCTGCTGCAGTGGGAAGGTAAACAGAGTTTCCATGTACTCCAGCGCTTTTCACGGTGGTTTAGTCATGCTGGCCACATGACCCAGAAAGCTGTCTGTGGACAAATTCCGGCTACCTCAGCCCGAAATGAGCACTCATACTATATTGTGGGTGCCTTTTGTGGGATCGCATGCCGTGCTACAGTTCCCAGGGAACTTGCTAGTAGAAGGGGGCCAGCCCAGCCTCAGCTTTAAGTTTCATTTCCTGGGAAGTGGGGCCAGGGGCGTAGCAAGGTAAATTGGTACCCGGGGGCAAAAAAAAAAATGTGCCCCCCCCCGGCATGGGAAGGTCAGGTGGTACCCAGTGCAGAAAATTTCTTGTCAACCCCCCCATTGATTTCATATTTTCTTACAAAGGAATAATAACAAGTAATAATAAAAAAAACTTTTATTTATATCCCACCCTCCCCAGCCAAAGTCGGGCTCAGGGTGGCTAACATCAGATACATAACATTGGTATAAAATCAAACAATAATTAAATTACCTCCTAAAAACATCTCAAAATCAAATTAAAGTCTAATTAGATGGCTTTCCACAGGGTTAGGGTTGGGAACAGTAAGTGTTCTCTGAACTGAAATTTCAGCCTTCACGACATAGGAAAACAGCCAAGTGAACAGCTATTTTGGTGGAGGAGGGTCAAGATATTAACCGATATGCATGAAATTTCATATATAGCTATATAATCCCTAGTATAGTAAGATAAGACCTTCGGAGCAGGCATTTTAAAAAAAAATTCAAAAAAGAATTTCAAAAAATTTCAAAAAATTTTTTTTTTCCTTGATAATTTGTCACTCCCTCCATTATGGAACCCGGGGCGGCCCGCCCCCCTCGCCCCCCCTTGCTACGCCCCTGAGTGGGGCCAGATTCATTATAAATAGGGGGAGGAGCCAGTATTAGCCAGGAAGACAGCTCTAGAGATTCACCCTCCCTACCCTCCCTTTGTTTAATGTTTTCTTGTTTGCAGGTTAACTTTTTCTTCCTGTTTAGCGGGTGCTGCTACGGTCTTTGACTGGTTGCTATTGAAGGACTGGGAAGAAATTTCCCTGCATTGGCAGGTTTTGTCTTCCCCGTAGCAGTTTGTCACAACTTTGGCGGTTATGGTCTTGAGTGGAATCCTTTAGTCTTTTCTTCCCTATGATGGGTGTGTGTGTGTGTGTGTGTGTGTGTGAAGTAGTGACTCACCCCCTGCAGCGGCGATTTCAGGGTCCCCTCTTAAAGGGGTTACATAAATGGGTATCTCTGGCCATACACTGAAAGGTCGTCAGTGAACTACCCTGCATGTGGGGATATGGGCTGGGCTGCCTGGTACACTTACATCTCACAGAGCACCCCCATATCCAATTTACCCTGATGAGCCCCAGTTCCCCCATGCTGGGGGGCTGGGAGGGATACACGCCCAAGGCCTAAGCCAAGGTCTTCCTACATTCGGAAGTTTAATAAAGCTGTGGCCTAATTTTAATTCCATAATGTTGTCAGAGTCTTTATTTCCTTTCCCATGTTCCCTGGGGGCTGGGGCTGTCGCGCCTGGTCATGCAAAGCAATATGAGTGCCACACCCCATAGCTGCCTTTGACTGCACTTAACTGTCCAGGGGTCCTTTACCTTTTACCTACAGTTATACAACACTAATTTGTGTGAAGTTGTACATCTCTAATGAGAAAAGCAAAACCAATGAGGTGCAATAGTTATTGAATAAATAATTACCAATGAGTATTACTGAGCTTCATCAGTGGAATTAGTCCAGCATTTTCTGATAAAACATGCATAGAGAAGACACATTTTTTAATTTTGATGTGATCATTTATCACCTGTATTTCTGTAAAGCTCACTATTTCTATGCAAGCATCCCAACCCATCTCTAGAGGTTGTAGAACATTAGCAAATACAAATTTCCATTTCCATTCTGGACATGGAACAAATAAGTCAACAATGGCAATTTCCATTTTCAGAATATTTCTGTTAATCTCTCCCCCCCCCCCGCACTGTGTCTGTGGAATGATCTGCTCAGTGCAATCAGGAGTGATTGTAATGATTAATTAGTAGTTAGCCGGACGTCCCTGCTGTGTTTGATCAATCACTGGGAATTAATTCAAAATTTAAACCGTCTAATCAAAAAAGTTTTTCATATAAAAATGCAGCGATGATTAGAAAACGATCTGTTTAACAAGTTCAGCAATTTGTAAGCATTGCCTTTGTGAGCAAATATAACAACGTGACAAATGCTTGTTTACAAATTATCAGGCTCAATAAAGAGCCCTTAAAGGCAACTGGTTATTAAGGCATCCATGGGGGAAATAACACCCCCTCAGAAAAACACTTATTGAACAAATCAGCAGACAGAGAAAAACAACCTAAAAGGTTGACATGTGGAAAATAACACAATGAAAGAAAATTCAATTAATGTGCTATCATAGAAGGACTTGCCAATATTTGTCCTACAGACGTGAAGCATATGATACCACAACATTTGTGGGTTGTTTGTTTTTGTTTGTTTGTTTTTTTTTTTTAAGAAATGCATGTTTGAAAAAGAGATAGAGCTCTTGGATGATCATTTTAGAACTTTTTTTTTGTAATTTCTGAGAAATCCTCATTTCCCCCCTCCTAGAGATATGCAACAAGGATACCTACCCCAGGCTCTGGATCTTGACTGGACTCAGAATGCAGTGGGGGAATCTCAGGTCAATGCACAATTCAGTCTGTTGAAAGTGTGGCTGAAAGCCATTTTCCCTTCCTGGGGAGATGACACTGCGGGCTGGGAACAAGGGATAGCCCCTGTGCCAATGGTTAGTCCTTCGGCACGTCATCCTTAGGCAGTCCAACCCGGACGGTCCGGGAGCGTGGCATGGGCTATTTAAACTGCCCATGGCCGAGGACTCATCCCTTTTCCTCCCTGCTCAGTCAGTTCTGTCCCCTCCCTCCCTTAGGCTCTTTATTTCTTGACCTTGCTATGGACCTTGGTTGGTCGCCTTGGTTGTTCAAGGGGCCTGGAAGGATTTTTTTTCCACTTGGCAAATTGGCACCGGCCATTTGGTTTTTCGCCTACCTCGTAGCAAATCATCACAACTTTGTACGGTTTGGCAGTTAGGATTGGAGTATTAGGTTGAAGGGGAGGAGAGGTAGTGGCCATCACCTACCCCTCCTAATTCAAGGGTGTTACGTTAAAGGAATCCAGGGGTGTGGCCTCTGTCCGAGGCCCCAGACAGGGGGCTAGGGCCATGTCACTACCCCTAGCAGTGACCCTGGGGGAGTTCCTAGTTGATGTGCATCAGCAGGGCTCCCTCTACTGGTGGTTAACCCTTCCACAACTCCTGCAGATGGGCAGGAGTCAGATATAGTTGTGTGGTTTCCAATGCCTAAGTCAATACCACTCACATTCTGTAACCAATAAAGTTGTGGCCTTTTTTCACCCATTAACCTAAAATACTGTTTCATGTGTCTTTGTTCCACTTCCTGGGTGGGTTTGGGACCTTGCCATGAAACAGAGCTGCCTTCAAAATACAAAGATGGTTCTATTTCTTATCCTTCACTCTTAAAGGTTCACACCACTAGGGTGGAAGTTAGGGCCGGTGGAAACACTTGTGTTCTTCCATCTGTCCCCACCACCTTTCAGGAACAAAGGTGTTTATAAACACATCTAAATTTCAGCCCAGTTTGGGGATCAGGGGTGTCAACTCAAATAAAACATTGGGCTGGGGGGGGGGAAGTAAGCCCCATCCCGCACAACTGATCACATGACAAGCTGCTCACACACCATTTTATTGGCAATGCCCATCAACTTTGGGGTGGCTGGAGCCCATCAAATATTTTATGGGGAGGGGCAAAAGGGGCATTGGTCCCTAGGAGTTGGCTCCTATGTTGTGGATTTAGTATATAGACTCTGCTTATAGGACATCATTAGGGGAAGTCTTGGATTCCTGTGTGTTCCTGACTGCCTGCTGGACATAATTTATATTTTGTGCATAGGAAGTATAGCCTATATCTGCTTGCCATAAAAGGGTGGATGCTTCTAGCAGGGCAGGGCCACACATATGTGAGGATCTATGTGTCCATGAACATAGATCATGCACAATGCTCACTGAGGGGGGAACATATTATGACAAAGCTTGTCCTTCTATGGATGTGCTGAGACTCTATAGCACAAGCAGTCACGTGAATTTGGTCTTTATTTACCTTATCTGCTGTGCTGTCTTAATTTCAAACCCTACCATTCCCTTCAAAAGTTGCCCCAAAGTGGTAAATATAAAACAGTAACATACTCTTAAAAGCTGTTCAATTAAAATATATAAATTAAAACTACACAATATTTGTTTTTGGAAAACCCCTGCCTCCCATTTTCAAACATAATCTTGAATACCCACCTTCCAAATTATGAACCCTAACCCTCACCTTCTAGTAATTATCTCTAACAATGTGAACATACATTCTCTGTACTCCCTTACATAATCTGCACACACACACACATCTTTAAATCACTCTATAACACCACTCATTTCCCTCCCCCAAAGAACTGTCTGATTCTTATTTTACACACGTTCAAACCTGTAGGAATAACTCATGGTTACCATTGATGACGATGTAATGCCTGAAAGGATTTTCTTTTTCAAGGGCTGAAGAAGTGCAATGCCGAAGATAATGGGACATGTATCTTATATAGCCTTTGCTTGTCTTAAACCCTTCAACAAAGATATATACGGGGGGGGGGGATAAAATATTTGTGAGAGGTCATGTAGACTAACAGTCAAGCATATTCATGTGCACTCATGATTAAGCCTCATTTAGTTGGACTTTCTCCTGTGTAGGTGTAGATAAGATTAAGGACACAAAAAAGAGCCCCACAGAATCAAACCAAAGGCATGTATAGCCCAGCATTCTCTTTTCACTGTGACCAAAAAGGATACCTAAAGGATTGCAACGTAAGAGAGTAAATTAGGAAGCAGAAAGTCCCTGGTTTGACTTTGACACCTACAAGGGACTCATTAGCAAGCCTTGGGAAAGCCATCATCTCTCAGCCCCAGCAACGCCATCACCGCATCTGCCCTTGGGGAACGATAATGCCTTCAGGGTTGTTGCAATGACTACTTGGGAAATGTATTTGATCACTTTGAACATCCGTCCCCCTCACAAACCTGCTGTATAAATGAAATTGTTACATTTCTAGCAGCACGGCTGGGGCAATGCAAAGACTCTGGCGGTTGTTAAATATATTTTCCTTAAGGGCAATTAGATACAATACCCTTACAAGTGTATCACAGAAGAAAAGGGAAGCACCGAAGAGCATGTGGAAAACCGCTTAGAGGAAACCTATCTCTGTAAGATTGCCAATAGGATACACAATAGGTAAAATTTTGACAAATCACTCACTTTGCCTCAAAAGATCCTGTCTATATGAAACTGCACAGTGGGCTGGTTTCAGCATTTGACACGCATCATCCCAAAGATTCGGTTGTCTACCTACTGTGTCAACAATTGGGCTGATGATGCTATCAACAGGAGCGAGCTGCGACTCATTGATCACAGAGGTTTGATATAAATTTTGAGGCAGAGCGTGCAAAGGTTTTTCATTCCTTAAATCTGCTGCCGAAGCCCTGGAGGGACAGCAGAAAGCTGTGAAGAATGATTTGGCAGCATGGCAGGAGTGTTTTCTCTTGATCCCAGGGATGATCAGAGTTACACATGGAAGAGAGTGACAAAAATATATTCTGTCAAATAAGATGCACAAAGAAAGAAAAATGTCTGTACGCTCAAAGAACTCCCATCAGAAAACACAATTTCTTGCCATGGTGACCACTGTACTTCCATTTTAGCACCGATGTGTCAAAAGTTGAAGGAAGATTAAAGACGAAAAACAACAACCCAACAATACTTCTGGATCCAGATTATTATAGCGGTCTGATGGAGAGAGAACATTAATTATCAGTATTTTAATGTATATATTTGATGTAAACCTCTAAGAGGTTTTGATGATTTAGTGGTGCATACATCCTGTTAAGTAAAATAAATAAAGAAGGTTAGCCTTCCCTTTAATAAGAAAAATAAGATACCCACCAGATGAGTTTGAAGAAAACAAGAAGTACTAATTCCTCATGGTTTTTGCTCTGTCAAATCACATCTCATAATAGATCTTTTGCACTTTCTGCAAGGGATCCTAGGAGTCTGCTCCCATCTCCCTACTGGAGGATATGGGAAAGATTGATTTGAGATCTTGAGATTACAGAAAGGAACAGGAAGTAACATCACACTTCCTGCTATATTAGCATAAGCCATACCTCTGAACCTTTTACAACTTTCCTAATACTGTACTTCTTGTTCGTGTTTTTAGCTCTATTCAGCTAATATAGTAGTCTGGATCCAAGTCAACCTCCTTTCTCCTCAAAGCCTTCTTCATACCTTTCAACATTTCTCGATAAAAATAGGGATGTCCTTTCAGCCATTAGGCAAAGTCTACCCTACTGCTACACACACACACACACACACACACACACACATGAATGATGCCCAATCACCAGATTTAATGGTCATTTCAGTCAGGTTTCATATGAAATAAGTGTGTGGAGGCAGGTAGATATTGTCTTGCCCTTCACCTTAGGTGAAAAAATGTATTGGGTTGGGTCTGGTTTCAGCTATTTGGTATGTAACTAAATCCAGCCTCCACCACCCACTAGTCAGTGTTGCCACCAATTTTCTCTTGGGGTGGAGGACCTACAGTTGTGGACATGCATGGAGCACCCATTTGTGCATGCAATTCTAGACTCTCCATGTCTCTCTATTTTCCGGTCCTGGATTTACAGAAGCTGTCCCAGTTTCTGATTTGATCCCAGAACGTCCCGCTTTTTCTTAAATTGTCTCTATTTTCATCGGAGAAATGTTGGAGGGCAATGGAGTTATGCAAGCCCTGAGCCAAGAAGATAAGTAACTATACAACCTTTAGAAGACACCTGAAAGCAGCCTTGTATAAGGAAGGTTTTTTAAAATGTTTAATTATGTTTTTTAATGCTTAATTATTATGTTTATATGTATGTGTCAGAAGCCACTCAGTCAGATGGGTGGGGTAATTAGCATGGGATAAATGTTGGAGGGTATGCAATTCTTTAACCGCATGCGCAGGACTGCTTTCATTCCAATACGCTTTCTAGCTACAAAAAGGACACAACCCTTTAGCAACATGTATGCATGGGGGTGTGGGTGGGGATGCAATGCCAGATATTATTCCTAGAAAATATAGCCTCGTTCTACAATGTTACAGTTCCTAGTTATTTCTCTTGCAGTCAGTGCAAGGTCTGAGCTTTCGCTGCGTTGTGTTTTCTGACCTACTACTGCAGCCCTTAAGCTCTACTGATAGCAGCTGTTTTGTTCAGTGAATGTTACATGAGAAGCAAACAATTTTAATTGGGAGATGGTGCATTCCCATAGGCATTTTCCGCTGTTAAATGTTTTCTTCCTTTTCTTTTTTAGGGTTTCTTTCCCAGCCATCCAGAAAACATTGTGATATAACAAGGCATTTTATTTAACCCAGTGGTATCCTGAACGGAGCATTTCAGGAAGGTGAAAATACCCTGGTAAATGGCCTCTTGCTGTTAGAACATGTTGCTTTTTCGTTTTTGGGAAAAGTTCATTTACTGCATAGCATACTAGCATCTCTACCAAAAATGAATACGATAAAAGAGAGAGGAACTTACAGGTGCATTCAAACACCCCCCGAAGTACCACATAGGCTTGCCAATAGGCATATAAGCTAAACATCTAAACATCAGTTGCATTTATCGCATACTTCAGAAGCTCTAAATGGACCATTTAAGCTGCAAATAATGCTACTTTACTATCGGAATAACATTATATCATCAGTTGTGGAAAGCTCTTGTTAGGGAGATGCACTTTGTGCTATCCTTGTGATACCAGGGTAAGACCTTTTTGTTTGCTCAGGGTTTTGTTAATTAAGTTGCCTCCTAAAGGTAAAGGTAAAGGTACCCCTGCCCATTAGCTCCAGTCGTGTCTGACTCTGGGGTTGCGGTGCTCATCTTCCATTACTGGCCGAGGGAGCCGGCATACAGCTGCCGCGTCATGTGGCAAGCATGACAAAGCCACTTCTGGCAAACCAGAGCAGTGCACGGAAATGCCGTTTACCTTCCCGCTGGAGCGGTACCTATTTATCTACTTGCACTTTGACGTGCTTTCAAACTGCTAGGTGGGCAGGAGCTGGGACCGAGCAATGGGAGCTCACCCCGTGGCGGGGATTCGAACCGCCAACCTTCAGATCAGCAAGCCCTAGGCTCTGTGGTTTAACCCACAGCGCCACCCACGTCCTACAGAGATGGAAATCCTTTAGTGAGTGAGCAGGACGGCCTTATTAAAAATGTTACTGGATGAGCATTTCGTGTATTAGGTATAGTCCTCTATTTTATTTTTTTCTGGTTTTAAATCTTTTTTGTTTGTGATACACATGACACCCCATTTATGGGGGGGGGGCTATGTTCCAAGCCTCTATGCACATAAGTGAAATACATGTAAGTGGAGAGCCCACTGCAGTACATGCATCCAACAGCTGTTTAAGGGGGTAGGATGGCAGCAGCAAGCACTTCTGCACACCATTTTGGAGCCCTCACAATCTTTTTTCTCCTGGACTTTTGGCTCACTGACATCTTCTTCAGGCTTTGGGAAGGGTCTTCTAGTGAGCCACAATGACTTTCCGGCTCTCTCCTGCCATTTCAGGTTAGAATATATTCATTTATTTCCTAGCACCACATATATACATTGTCAGGTGCGAGTCGATTGATCATAAATGCCTGCATTTTATCTTGTCATGTCACTTTGAGATTATTATTATTTTTTGTATCAAGTGAGTGTAACATTATAAGGTTTTTTGGGAGGGTGGGGGGAAATAGGCCGTACGTGCGATCCTCCTAACCTCTGGATCCAGCAACTGTTAAAATATAATCCAGGCTGGCTTCTTGTGTTTGCCTGGGTGATTGCCTGGGTGATTGCCTGGGTGATGGGCCATTAAGGGGGACAAAGAAAAGGGGCTCTTTGGGAGATGGCAAATGGGTGGAGCCAACTCCTCAACTTGCAGTTAGTTATCATAAGTCCACTCCAAACATGAATGCCAAAACAGAACTTGTTTGTTTAACTAAGAAAAACCCTAACATTGGGTATATCCAATGTAGTGCTATGTAACTTGTCCTGTCAATGCAAGGATACATGGTAATTCAGTCTAACTTCTCCCTCCTTCTCCTACCCCAGTGCACCCCCTAAATCTGTTTTGGGTTTCCCTCCAGCCTTATGGAGCAGATTTGGTGAAGGTTCAGGGCTTGAGTAGAGGGAGAAGAGGGGGGACACATTCTGTTGCACAAGCATAAATCCTTGCACTGGCAGAACATTGAATGCACATTCATCCTCCAAGTCCTGTCTTCTAATTAACATGTTAGACATTTACACTTGCAGATATTAGCCATAGTTCTTTACAGCTGAAAAAAACAATGTGTGAATGCAAGAAGGTTTTGGTTAATTTTTTTAAACACACACAAGCACCAACGTCTGCTGGTATTCTATTAAGTGCACAAAACCACATTCTATGGTACTTCTATTCAGGTGGGAACACAAATTTCAGGGCTGTATCTGGGTCATGCTGTTAAGCTGGGGAAAGTGCTAATGGTTTTCTGTCACAGACCACTGATGGGCTCCCCAAGTCCTGAGAGTTGTTAAGGCTACTGTGTGGGCTAGACATTGTGTGGTGGTTCCTTTGTGCTAGCGGTTGCAGAGTCCAGGTGAAAAGTGGAACAAAGCAGCACTGCTTGAGCCAGTTATAATTTGACAGTGTCTCTCTGGAAAGAAGAGGGAGGGAGGGAGGGAGAGATTTCTCTGAAACAGGTGGAAAATCAAGCTCTTCTGGGGGAAAAGAAAACCATCCTGAATTGTTGTATGCATACAGATTTATTCCGTGCAGCATTGAAGCATATTGCAATTTAGTGACGATGCTATGAATATTTCAGTCACATCACGAAAAAATTCCTGAATCCCTTGTTTCTTCTCTAGGCAAGAGCATCAACTCAATTTTTCACGTTCCGTACCATTCAGACAAAGTATTTTAAAATAATGATAGTGATAATAACAATAATTTTAACCTGCCCTTTATCAAACTTGTGATCCCAGGGTGGGACTACATCAAATATAAAATCAAACAATATAACCACTCCAGTAAAAAGTTTAAAATGATATAAAATCAATCAATGTGTGAATCAGATTGTATCCACAGCCTGTCCATTTCTTTCTGGGAGATGTAGAAATGAACTTTCTTAGATTTGTTCCTCCTTGCCCCGAGGTTTCATTCTGGTCTTCACATCTGTGTGGTTGGGGCAACTGCCTTAGGGAGCAAGTAACTGCATTTTCAGGAGCTCTGTGGACAGATTGTCCACCATTTTTAAAGGTTTGATCAAAAGCATATTCCTCCTCAGACTGATTGGGGCTATATCAGTAGTGGGGAATTATGCCTTCATACATCTCTTGTCTCCATCCATCATGTGTAGTTTAGGCCTAATAGTGATTACAGGCGGAGATGGTTCCTAGAAGCGTTTATCGGCCAGCTGAGAGAGGCTTCTCCACGAAGGCAAAGTGGTCTGTTTTATTATTACGGTAGAGTTGCCAAGCTGAATACTACTTTTGATTAGTATGTAGAATATTGGCATTTTAATAGCTTGCTTTCAGTGTTTTCTGAAAGCAACACACATTAAACTAATAGCAATCGCTAAATTACATAGCATAACACATAATGTTTGACACTGAGGGATCCCCTAATGAATTCTGAGTCCTTTATAAGGAAAGGGAATGCAAACCCTCTTTAAAGGGCAAGATGCTTTATTTTGCAAGAAACAAGGATCCAATATATTATTCATTATTTTAGCCCATTTACTTAGAAGCTGAGTGGCTATCAGATCAAAGAAGATGCCTCCTTCAAATCCCTGTATAGGCACTTGTCAGCAAGCAGAACTTGGGATGCACAAATTCAGTATTGAGAGCTGAAGGCCACACTAGTTCAAAGGCTATTTGAACTCCAGCAGTGGAGAAGGCAATTTAGTGTTTGCTGCCTTGCATGTTTTTGAGTCACAAGATATTTCTCAGTTAGTATGCAATGCCCGAGTTAGGGGTGAGCTGTGGGAAACTCCGCCACAGAAGTAATTTAGAACAGTTTAGAAATTTAGGCTGCAATCCAGGGCAGCTGTCTACCAGGTACGCAGGCTGAGACCCTACCTGCCCATGGACTGACTCGCCAGAGTGGTGCACACTCTGGTTATCTCCCGCTTGGACTCCCGCAATGCACTCTATGTGGGGCTACCTTTGAAGGTGACCCAGAAACTACAATTAATCCAGAATGTGGCAGCTAGACTGGTAACTGGGAGTGGCCACCAAGACCATATAACACCGGTCCTGAAAGACCTACATTGGCTCCCAGTACGTTGTTGTTGTTGTTGTTGTTGTTGTTGTTGTTGTTGTTGTTGTTAACCCCACTTATATGGGAGTAAACTCCACTATATTCAGTTGGATTCACTTCTAAGCAGACATGGTTAGGAATGTGCCATTTCTTGTTTGTTCAGCAGCCATTCTTAAATTGGAGAAAAATCTGAATTTCATATTATCTATAATTGGGCCGATTATTTGAAGTTATTGTATTTGCTGGTGGCCAGACCAGCAGTGTTCAGAACGCTGCTGGTAAGATAAAATCAAAATGTTGGCAAACAGGTTACAAAAACCTCAGTAGGCCCCCGAACTTCTGGAAAGATCTGGGAGTGTGTTTCTTCTCCTGTCTGTCTAGCAGGAGTGATTCCTAACTGCCTCTGAGCACCAGTGCACATCTACAGGCAGCATATATTCTAATATTTGTCAAATATGGAAGCATTTTGAGGGCTTCTTTGCCATGAATAGGTTAAAAAAAGCCCTTGATAGTTCAAGAGGCAGGATTTTTATCCAAATGTGCAAGTGAAAATTAGTACTACTATTGTGTTTTTTAATAGAAGTGGATAGGCTCCCGCTGTAATTATTTCATGAGGATGCCCCCATCTATTTTCCTCAATAAGAATTATATGGCCAGAAACACCCTGGGATCATCCTCTCTGTGTGTATGATTCCATTTTAAAAAATTGCGCACCCCCAATAGTCTGCTTTGCACCCGCTTTTAGTGACATCAGTTTCTCTTGTGAGAGTTAGATCCAGTTTGACGTTGAAGTGTAACCTTTATAGAAAGAGACTATTTGTGTTGGCGGTTCCAACGGGGGACCAGGAAATATCCTTTATGCATCTCTGAGGTTCTGCTTCAACTGCATGGTGCTGAATCTTTGCATAGAAGGATCCTGTTGTTCGGTTCAGCACACTGGCAAATGTGCTTTGGAATTATTTATAGTCAATGCTACAGGGCAAACTTGGCCTTGCACAAAGAGAAGCAAACAGTTTTGCAAACATGGTTTCTGACAGATTGTATGTATATGTGCCGCTGCTGTGGCTTCAACACTAGAATTGCACTATCATGTAAACAGTAGCTGCTGTTTGCCAAAAGATTCTGACAGGGTGCCGAAGGCCTTGTATCTAATGTATGGCAGTTCACAGTGCTCAAAGAGGTTGGTTTGGAGACAAATGAAATGCTTAGAGACCAATTAGCAGGGAGATGATACCACAATAAATTACAAAAGGCTGCAAGTGTGTCTCATCTTCTGCTGGAGATCGTTCATGTTCCAGTAGACTGAAATTCAATCATTTGTTAATAATGGAAAGCTACTTGCTCAGTGAGAGGCTCACTGGTAAAAAGTGACATGTGCCTGAAGGGTCCAGAAATCAGAATTCCAATAAGAGATGCACAATGGTTTTGCTTTGTTTTTAATCTCCCTGCTTGCAGGAAGAAAGGATAGGGAGAGGGAGAGGATGTGCTTTTTGCAGCTTTGCAAATTACTGCAGCCATGTTTACATATTACATTACAAATTAAATCCATGCAGCTGCCAGAAGATCTGAAGGGTTGCAACTGAGTGAGTGTGTCCTTCATAGACCTTAGGCAGATTTCCATGGTGTCTGTCCCCAAGATTATGAAGCATTTCTTTCCTGTACTTCTGCCCTATTTGTAGATGCAAACCGGGAACCTTGCCTTTCTCTCCCAGAAATGAAGGGCAGAAGTGGCAGTAAAGCCTCCCCTCAACACATAATCCAAGTTTCAGAGTCCTTATGGTCTAGGAGCACCTGTATTTCTGGCTTTTATGCACCTGTATTCTACTGGTTTTATGTAATGATTGTCTATCCTTTGGGATCTGTGCCCGGTTGGGGGGATCTTTCTCCACCTGAGGGTCACATTGCCACTTTTCAGGGGCTACACGAGTGGAGGCCAGGGGTAAAAGTGGGTGGAGCAATATACTGTTACCTTTGTAAAGCAGCTACAGTCCAGCCACTCACAAGTCAGAGGTCCCTACTCACCGCATGTCAGGGACTGGGCAGAGCTGGGAAATAATGGGAGAGGAGGAGGAAGAAGAAACATCAGGGAGGCCACAGCTGATAGATGCAGTTTTTAGAAAGCATTCCAGACCCCCCTCTCCCAGAAGCCAGCGGGCATTGAAAGTAGGAGAGCAGAGATCTCAGAGGCAGAGGGCATGTAGTAGCACCCATAGTGATGCCGCATGAAGAGAGAGGGAGGGGTGGAGACTCACTCAGGGCAACACCATTATGCCGAGATGCTGCTTTAGCAAGCCTCTCTCTGTGAGTATTGAAAAAAAGAAAATGGTAAGGACTTTCCCTTGGCTTGTACGATCCTGGCAACCAGCCACCTGACAGCTGGTGTTTGTCCATTGGAGTTGCCCCTATCCACCCTGTGGGTGATTCAACTTCAGTAGATCCCACTATGATGTGTGCTGACAACCTCCAGAGAAGGAACAGTTAGTCTTCAACAGAAGAGTGTTTCTTTGAGGTGCTGAACACATGACATGGGTCCATCCATTTGGGTCCTATATGTTTGCTTTTTTAAAAAAAAGCAAATATGTTTTGCTTGATGATTCTACTGTATTCAAATGCTATTTTTCTTATTTGAGTACAGAGTTGTTGTTGTTGTTGTTGTTTATTGGGTGCTTCAGGGGTAAGGAACCTCAACCCTGGAGACCAAATGCAGTGCCCTGGTATCTCATCCTGGCTCCCTCAGGCAATGCCCCCCAGACCACACCCATTCTTCCCAGACCCATCTTTCACTGGCCTTGTCCCATGCCCTCCTTGAATGCTTTTACCTGGCCAGAAGTGTAATTGATAATGCTGTATCAAGCAGAAGAGGAACCAACCCCCACGGCAGGTTGCCAGGAACGGACAAGACAAGGAAAAGTCCTTACCATCTGCTTTTATTCAATATTCACAGAGAGAGGCTTAGAAGTGCCTTCTGCCTTTGAGCTCTTTGCTCTCCTACCTTCAAGGCTCGTCGGGTTCTGGGAGGGGGGTGGTCTGGAATGCTTCCTAAAGACACTGTGTCTGGCAGCTGTCGCTCCTCTGGTGGTTCTTCTTACTCCTCCTCCTCCTCTCCCATTCTTTCCCAGATTTTCTCCTCATCTGCTTCTGAGCTGTGATCTCCCTCAGGCTGGGGAGGCGGTCTCCACCATTCCTCCTCTGCCCAGTCCCTGACACCAACCTGCATTTATTGTCTTTGGCTGCCAGAGCACAGCACAACCCACTATGATGTGGGTTCACTGCCTCCAAAGAAGGGACATTATGAAAGTGGTTTTTGTGTACACTTAAGTCTCACTGGTATCATTTTGGAAACAGCTCACAGGACTGAGTCATAAAAGAATTTCTCTTTTGTCACATAGCTTGTATTACCATGGTTTCA
The DNA here is from genome assembly GCA_900245905.1 of Lacerta viridis. Lineage (NCBI taxonomy): Eukaryota > Metazoa > Chordata > Lepidosauria > Squamata > Lacertidae > Lacerta > Lacerta viridis. The sequence continues at coordinate 122,569 of OFHU01004088.1, forward strand.
GAGGTAAAGGCAAGGAAAAGCAAGACATTTTTAGGCTGATAATGAGAACATGCAAATATGATGCCATGTTTAGGTTGTATTAAAGAAAATAAATATATATTGCTATTTAAGGTGTCATCAAACCTATATGTTTTCCACACACAGAGAGGGGGGAGGGGAGGGAGAGAGAGAGAGAGAGAGAGAGAGAGAGAGAGAGAGAGAATGATTTGCTTTTTCCAATATGGACACACTATCCCTCCCTTTACAGACTTTACAAATGCCTTTCCTCCTGTATTTTGGGAAGGATCATAATGTCCTCATTGATTTTATGGCTCCTGTCTCCCCCATGATTGCTGCCTGCCTTATGGTTTAGCATCTGTGCAACTGGCTGTTCAGAAGAGCAGTGAGCATATTGCAAGGTTGCCAGGTTCACAAATGCACTCTAAATGATGGCCTTGGTAATGGCTGTACAGCTGCTGAACATAACCAAAATCTGTGCTCCCTTGTTTCATGTTGCATATAACCTAAATAAGTAACAAAGCAACATCTGTCAAAGTCTAGCACACTCTGGGGGATGTTCTATCTTTGAATGTTTGTCACTAGATCATGACTGAATCTTATTAGTTCTGCTATGTTCTTCCAATGGCTCCATCCACATGTCTATCATTCCCTTATTTGGTTGTCTTGGCCCATTATGTGTGTTTGTGGATAAGCAGTTATTTGCTGTAAAGTATCAAAGGTTCCTTCCTTAGGAGGGTGAAGACTAAATTTCCCCCTGCACTAATTATTTAACACAGATTTTATTTAAGTTAGCAAACATAGGAGTATTCATTATCCCGTCTTTTTCTACTGTGTTTTAGTCTAGAAAATGGAACCCTTTATTTTATATTTAAATAGCTCTCAATACACCAACTAGCAATATATATATATATATATTATATATATATATATAATATATATATACCATCACAAATCTAGAAATAAAAATATTCAGAAGCCAGTGGGAGAGTGGAGGAGCAATCCTGTAGCAAGATCTGACAGCATGAGCCGGGGCGTTCCTGGGGCAGCTATGCTACACCTCCTTAACTCCTTGATCCTTGGGCTTAACCAAATATGTGCCAGGACCTAACTGACTGATCCTAAGTTGGCGTAAGCCTTGAAAGGTGGGTGTTTCAGGGGTGCAGTGGAGATGGAGCCAGAAATGGGGGGGGGGACTTAGGCTAGGTCCTAAGGCTGTTCACATGACCTGACAACCCGGCATACGTAAAGCCTGCGAAAAGGGTCAAATGGTGAGAATGCAAGAGCATCATAGGAAGAAACTACAATGAGCTTATAGCAAGAGGAGAAGATTATAGGTATCGCTCTGTCCTTTTGCTCCATTAGGAATTTGCAGGGTTTCTGGTACCTTTCCCTGCAATATCTGTTTTTTAAAACTCATTATTTCCCCTTCTTATTAAACTCTTGCTTTGCTTCATAAAACTGCATGGTCTCATCTGTTTTAAGCATCATCACACCCCAAAGCATAAACTGTGCTATTCAGAGAGGCCTCCAGAATCTCAGGAAAGTATTCGGGCTAATTGATAATTGGACAGCCTTGTGGGGAAATTTTGTTAACAAGTGTCAGCAAGTGGGGGAAGGAAGATGCACCCAGAGGGGCACACTCTTTTGTGATCAGATCTCCCTTCCTCAGGAAGCACCAGACCCAGGGTGGCTGGGAAGTGGCTAACATAGTCGCAAAGGTAAAAAGCAGATAGAGAAATTCACATGGTAACACATTTCAAGAGTATCTTTTTATCCCACCTTGTCCTCTGTGCAACAGCCGTAAGAACTGAAAGAAAAAATTGAAACCCTCAGAGAATGGTCTAACTGTGTTATTATTATTAAAAAGTGTTCCCACTTAAAATTTCAGAATCATTTGCAGCAAACTGAATATTCTGAATACTAACCTACTGTTTTCAACCTCAAAGTTAAGTTACGGGGAATTTTTATTCCCACATCTAACTCCCTTCATTTCCCCTCCCTTTACTCTGAATTCATTTCTTCTCCCTCTCTGTTTCCAACCATGGTTTTTCATCCTCTGTAGGCAACTTAATTCATCTTAAAGGAGGCCCTAACACCCAATGTACTAAGGACTCTGTTTTGTATTTCTCCTGACTAGTGCATGCTAATTTCTTTGTACTGCTGGATCTTTTATGCTTCAGCGGGAAAGGGTTTAGCTGCATGACATTATCATTAAAAAGTATCTACAATTCCATTGATTAAAAAACATTTGCAATGAAATTTGTGCAAGTTATTCAGTTCCTTTTGAAAAATGAATGGGATATTCCCAGTACTCTGGTGAGCATAAACTGTCTTTCAACAGATTCTCAAAGCAAAATAAATACCGTATCCCAAGAAGACCGCCTATTTTAATAGGAGGAGAAATAGCTCTTACAAGCCAAGAATCATATAACTTCTTGACAAAATGCCCTGTTAATATAATACATACTTTAAAAGGTAAAAATAGCTTTCAAATATTTTATATATAAATATATATACTTTCATGGTCATTCACAGCTTAAAATAATGCCCTGAAATAGTTAGCCTGTGGTCCTCTAGACATTGTTAGATTCCAAGTCCCTTCAACCCCATTTAAGCATGGGTGGAGAAATTCAATTCAAAATTTGCACTTCTCTGAATTTTGCGATTCAGAAGCCAAGCCAAGTAATTCATAGATAAACGCATATAACAGGGTGAAGTGTGCACTGTGAGGTTTTGTTACAATAAAGCCACATGTAAATGTTGGGAAATGAATGAAAATGCACATATTCAGATGTCCCTGATAGGAAGGGAAGGGGAAATTAGCAGTTTGGGGTACTACATGAGACAGGAAGAGCCATGAGAGCTAAATCGGGGGAGCGATCCTCACTCAGCTTGGTGAAGCATAGTTAGCCATACTATCGCCCAAGCAGATCACGTGAACTTGAGGGCTCCCAGACAGGGGATTTTAGCCACTTCCTTCCTCCCTGGTCCTCTGTACTGCCATGCTGTGCTCAGCCAAGCCAAGGTTTGTGTTAGCATGTTATCCAAACTAGAACTCATTTAAGCTCTCTCCTCACTTGGCTTGAGCCCAGGCTAAGGTTTGTTCTTGGCTGCAGCTCATGGTTAGTAAGGGGGAGATTGCTTGACCATGAGTTCTGGGTCTAATGAGAGGGAGAAGCAAAGCAGTTGTGAGGTCCTCTCACAGAGCCTGCACGTTTGTGTGGTGTTGCTAAGCCATAGTTTGCTTTACATGTGTCACCGTGTCCCTCCTTTGCAGCATTTGGAATTTACGTTCATACCAGCTGATCAAAATCTTCCCCAGTTTTCCCATAGGGGGTGCATATAAGCTAGTTTGAGGCAATTGGATTCAGGAATCATTCTTAGTGGAGAAGAAAGGAACAAAAAGTCAGTATGACCTCTCCAAAACTTTTTTTTTGAGAGAGAGAAATAGAGGAGGGGAGGATAAAAAGTTTCTATTGGCATCAGCTAATCCCTTGCATTCTGCTCTACGCCCAGTTTGTGCATTTCCTTGCACACAGAGACGGTATGGTTTCGCAAACAGAATATAGATGTGTGAAGAAGGTTGGTTCACAAATGTGCACCTAACAATTCCCCACTCCTACCTGGAAGAGACACTTGGCTTATTGGCTTCATTTCTTGGAGCAGAGAAGCTTCGAGAGAAATGGTGGAAATGTACTTGGAGCTGAAGAGTGTGGACTTAGAAGCAAGTGTAAGAGCAATTTTCTTTCTTGGATTTACCATTGTGTGCAAGTCAGTGAGCTTGTGGCTGGGTGCATGAATGTGTACACATGGCGAGAGCATGACAGTGTGCGCAAACAGTGATACACAATATTTAGCAAATAAATAGTGTAGAGCGAACATACACACAAAAAACAGCTTGGATCTCTGTAATATTATTCTATCCTGTCTTTCTGCTCAAGGAGCAATGAAGAGGTTAATATACAGTGTTATCATAAACAGAGAAAAGCAATGAAATAAAGTCTTAACAAAAACTCCATAATCTATACAATTTTCATTTTGGAGAATGAGGAGCCATTGTAGGGATATGAAATGATTCCATCTAGATATTAGCATTGCTCTGTCTGATCTGATACAAAGTAGCAGCTGGACTCAACTCCTATAATTGAAAGACATACAAACAGTGGATAAACTCCCCATATCTTCCCCTGTTGAATTTCAATGCACAGCCAGAGCCAAATATCTTTCACACATCAATTTATTATCCTCCAAGATTAACCTGTCTTATTTGCTGTATTCCCATGAAGCTGAAGCGAGAGGCGAAAATAAAATAAATGCATTGCAGAGGACAGTGAATGAACTACGGGATCTCAAAAACAGATGGGTGCATTTTTTACAGACATTCTATGCACTGATACATTTTATTTGAACTTCTCTTCTCTGACCAAAGACCAAAGGCTCTGATAACAGGCTGTTATGTCACGTACTGTGGTGTGGGGCTTATCGGGGCTTAGCATAGGCATAAGCAGGTGTGAGAAAGAGACCCCAAGGTCAGCAAGGCATCCTTGTAGGAGACTGTGGTCATAACGGTTCTTACATATGTTTATTCACATGTGATGGCAACTCTTCCAATGAGCTTAAGGTGGTAAGATACCGTATTGGCCTGAATATAAGCCTCGTGTGTTTTTTTCCAAATTCCAACCATTAAAAGTGAAAGTGTGGCTTATATTAGTGACCTTATGGTATGCAGCCAGGAGCGCGGGGCAAACAGCGCCAGGAGCATGGCAAAATGGCGCCTGCCCTGTGTGTATTCCTTCATCCTCTCCCTCGAGGCCAGGAAGGGAGAGAGCGACGAAGAGGCCGGTGGCAATGCAGCGTGGCTCCCCCCCCCCAGTATGCAGCCAGGAGCAGCAAAGAATGGAGTAGCTTATATTCAGGTATTTTTTTTTTCTTTCCCCCCTCCAGTTTTAAAGGTGTGGCTTATATTTGGGTGTGGCTTATATTCGGGCCAATATGGTATGCAATATCCCATTTCAGTGAAGGATGAGAGATATCTTAAGTGCAAGTCATTAAGTACAAGCAAGCATGCTTTTGCATGGCTGGAATGTGTTCTTGAACTGTGATGATGCCTCTTGGTTGGAGAGCAAGGTGGCAGTTGTCCTACAGGTGTGTGTTGCCACTGACAACCTGGAACTCCCCTACCTTGTCACCACCTCTCCCAGTTCCAATCCTCCCTGAACCAGCACAGCACCACTGCAGCTGAGAAGATGCCATTATCTCCACTTCGGTCCCTCATGGTGCACTCTGTTGCTTTTCTGCCCAAAAGCAACCAGTTCTTGTGTCAGAAGTGGGTGCCGGGAGCAGGTCAGCAATAACTCACATGGTGTCAATGAAGTTAACTCTTTATTCAATGAAACAAGACAGCTCAGGAGGCCAGGCCTAGAGAGCACACAGAGATCTTGCCCCTATGAGGTTGTTGTGGGGACTGAAGGTCCCTGCCTTCCCACAGCTCCACAAGTCTCCTCCTCCCCCAGTTGCCTCCCAATCAATCTGAGGCTCTGTCGTCTTGTCTGTCTTGCTTCTCCCTCTTCATACCTTCAGACCAGGGGGCAGAGGAGCTGGTCGCAGCAGCAGGAGGAGACACCCTGGCTTCCTTGCCAGTGTGACTCATCTGTGCCTCTTGCCCCCAATCCTCCTCTCCAGCCTCCTTGTCTATCTCTGGTTCTGGACTTCTCACTGCCACAGACTCTTCCTCCTCACTAAACCCTGTTACTTCTTCAGCTTCCTCCTGCCCCGGTTGTCTCCCTCTGACCACTCACCGTTGTCCCACCACCAATCCCCAGCCTCTAAGCCTTCTTCCCTTGAAGGTTCCTCAGCTGGTGACTTCCACCACTCCTCTACATTCAGCCAGTCCATAACATCTTGAGTCTGCCCCTGGAATGTTTCACTGCCTGGGAAAGTAGGGAGAAGACATGCCATTCATGAGTTCAATTCACTCCATTTACTGTACTATTGGCAGAGGGAGTGGATAATATTGTGCTGCATTTTATATGCCTGAACTCTGTAAAATAATAAGATGTTCCAGTACAATTTGCATAGGCTTGTTTGAGAGCTTCATGTATTATTTCCTTTTATGCACACATAGACACACATAGGCTGAAACATTTTGTTCAGAAGGTCTGTTGATGGAGGCAATATTAAAATTCTTGCTAAGGGATACATTTCCGACTACTCGCACACTTTGTCTTCCTTCCTAGTATACAATCTGGATTTCTCAAACCAAGGTAATTGGTCTGGGGTGGGGACTGCGTGACTACTTTCTGCTGTTGGGTGGTGGGCTGGGGATGAGAAATTGTTGTCTTGATTTCTGCAGTGTGATTGCTAAAAGGACAAAAAGTGGAATTGCATCACAGGTAATGACAAGTTAGATGGCCTTTATCTCACAATTTCAGGCAAGGAACCCAAAGTTTTTTAACACCATTCATCAGAGTTCAGAGATTTTCTTCATCAAGATTCCTTTCCACATTCACACATTCACATACACACACACACACACACACTCATCCCAGCCACAAGTTTCCTTTCTGCAACAAAAAATCAATCTTATGTTAAGGTTATTCACGTTTTATGTTCTGAAAAAAAGAGCAAAATACACAAAGGTGTTGTTTTTCCCGGGGGGGGGGGAAACCATAGTCCAAATAGACTCAGCTTTTTACTCCTCTTCAATACTGGCCTTTAGTGTCCATGTGCATGCAACATAATTTGAGAAACACCCCCCCCAAATGAATGGTGAAAGACCTGAGCTCACCAGACAACAACAGGGCCCCATCATGATTGCATATTTCTGAATTTTTTGCATAAGTTCAAGAATGTTTCACCACATTTGAAAATATGGGAAGAGTATTGTCCTGCAGAGGTGTCAGAAGTGCACGTCAGATAGATTTGCAGAAAAGAGACCTCCCCTGTCTCCCCTTACCTGTTTTGTTTTATACACAGATGTGTATCAGTGTTATGATTTATTCATTGAATGCCGCATACAGAAAAGGGGGCAAAAAGATCCACATTTAAAATTCAGACACTGACTGCGCTTAGGTGAAGTTGCAAGAGAGGGGATAACCTCTGGATTAATGAATGTTTTTGAAGGGCTCGGCTATCACCCTTTCTTGTTCATTCTGATCACAGCAATAGTAGTGTCACTGCTTAAATGACCTCTCTGCTAGAGTTTCTCATAATTCCACAGTTTTTCTTCTTCTTCTGCAGCCCGCTGCTTTGCCATGTAGAATGTCAATTCACTCTCCTTGTCTCTCTCTCGCACTTAATGTCATTAATGCTGCCACCTAAATCAGTACAGCTTAAGCTCTTATTCACTTTTTAGTTAGTAGGACACCGAGAGCTTTCCAATGAATGCCATGCAGGCTGTGAATCAAGTTCTCCGGTAATGTATTGGGCTGTTGTTAATGAGCATGACTGTGCACTCCTATTCTACTTAAATGCTGTCTCAGCTTTGATTAGTGTCCCAAGGTGTGGGAGAATTTATTTCCTCCACCTTTCCCTTAAACCAAAGATGGGATTTCCCCCCCAGTTCCACGTTCCTTTCTGGGCAACTTGCCAATGACCACATGCCAGTAGTAGGTGGGGCCAGAGACAAAAATGGGTAGAGCAATGACTATAAATTTTACCTTTGTGCAGTAGGCTTGATACTAGGCACACTGACATATCTGTTAACCAACTGAGTCGTATGCTATTCCATGGTGCCCTCCAGATGCTTTTCGGCTTACAAAATTCATGATTTGTAACCACTGGTCAACAAGATCCCAAGAACCATGTTAGCTGCCTCAGATTTAGTGTCTTCCCAGCAGAGCTGCCTGAGTGGAGAGAGAGGTGGCTGTTCTCACTGCCAACAAGTTCCCAACATAATTTCAGCTTCCTTTGCAAAGTGTACAATAAAGGAAACAGGAAATAAGCCACTTGACCACTTCAAAATGGAATTTGTAAGTTCTATTAACCCCACCCATCAGTCTTGAGATTTCCTCTCCATGTCCATGGACCAGATGGACCTTAGTTGGACCCAGCAAAGTGTTTCTTGTACAATGGCATCAAAAGTTAATTGTTAAGGGATCATTTGTAACGGGTCTCAATATTACACACATTGCATCCTGGATGCGTTCTGAAATACTAAAGCCATGTTCAAGGCTGCCATCCTGCAGTGCTGATGTTTCAACATAGTGCAGTAATAAGAACTCACAGATTCCTGTTGTGTCAAGACACCTGTCGTACCATTTCGCAGCCCTTGAAGCTGGTCTGACAAAGTTCAGCTATAGCTATCTGAACATCTGACATTGCAGTAATGGCATCATATGAACAATGGGGGAAATGCCGAGCTTTAGCAATCAGAAAGAAGTGGGAAACATGAATAGTCAGGTATCAAGTATGAGATAACTGACCTGACTGCTGAAATTGAAACCGACTTGACCTGAGGATTGTCAGTGGATTGTTGCTTCATAAAAGAGAAATGAATGCAATTTTGCACAGGAATGTGTGGGATTATTCTCACAAATTTTGCAGATCTTATGGAACACCTTGTTTATTCTTGCAGCTAAATGGAATATCCCAGCACTGAGAAGGCTAGACTAGAAGTATTTGCTCTGCCATGGAGTTTTCTATTTTGTGTTTCCATGGGAGACCATTTAGTTGTGTTGGCCACATCTGCAGTCTGAAGTAGTGCAGTTGAGAAACAAATATGGCACCTCACCTGAATCAGATGTTCAGCCTGATCAATTTTCCATGAGCAAAAAAACGAGATCAGTCTAAAGTACACAGGTTTTCTTTGATCTCATCATTTGTCAATTAACAATATCATGTTTTTCACTTATTTCTCTTACAGAAGAAGAAACAATACAAGCAATTTTCTGGATAGAGAAGGAGGAAGAAAGAGACCATTACAGCCCTACCCCCTCAATGTGCAATGTTCTGTAATGCAAAAAAATGTTTTATATTGATTTAAATATTTAAAATGTGAATCTTACTAAAAATAACTATTTACATTGTTTATACATAAAAAATCAGTTTAAATTGAAAATAAAATGAATGATTTTTAAAGAAATATTTTTTCACGCAAACCATGCTTTGTATAAAACCCCCCCTAAATGCCATATATATTTTTATTACACGTCCTTTAAATAAACGATTTATTGATTTTATTCCCCTCTGATTTATATGTTTTCAATCATCTTTCTGTTGCTTTCTACTTAAAAGTATTGATCTATGAAGCAATAGCCAAAGTGACCCCCCTCCCCCAGGAAAAGTAAATAAAAAAATAATTACATAGCGTTCAGCAATTATTGCCCTTGCAAACTTTTATTCTCCGTGTGGCTGTTCACAGCTTTGCAATGAGAAGAGGAAAGGAGCGTGAGAGAGAGGTTGGATCTACTGTTGTGTTAAATGGTTTTCTTCCCATAGGAGACGTCTTGCTAATGGCCTGTGTCATTCACACACAGATACTGATTTTAAATCTTTCATTTTGTTTCCCACCTGATGGATGCAACTGGCTACTTGATAATGGACAGTCAATAAGAGTAGTTGTATGAAATGCAATTTCTGTAGAACTCATTATCAATGAGACCAGTGTCATGTGTGAAAAACTGGTAAGAACTAGTTCAGGGGAAACCTAGCCAAGTGAAAATCATCTTGACAAAAGGTACAAGGAGGGTTCTGATAGGTTCGGCAAAAATGAGATGAGTAAGATGCATTTTAAGGACTGTGCTTGGATGAAGACATGGTGGGGTGATAAGGTGGCAGAAGGTGGTTTATGATAGGATAAAACAGTCCATATTAAGGAGCGTTCCACGCCCATCATTCACCCCACACACTGAGGTCCAGCTCCGAGGGCCTTCTGGCGGTTACCTTACTGCAAAAAGTGAGGTTACAAGGAACCAGACAGAGGGCCTTATTGGCAGCGGGGCACGCCATGTGGAACACCCTCCCATCAGATGTCATGGAAATAAACAAATCTGACTTTTAGAAGACATCTGAAGGCAACTCTGTAACCCTGTATTGGGAAATTTTTAATGTCTAATGTTTTACAATTTTTTTATGTGCTGTAAGCCACCCAGAGTGGCTGGGGAAACCCAGTCAGATGGACGGGGTATAAATAATAAAATTATTATTATTATTATTATTATTATTATTATTATTATTATTCCTATAAAAAGTGTGTCATATTGGAATGCTCTTGCAGAGCAGATGTTTAGGAAGTTTGTATGAGTTTCAATTTGTTTTAGTCTATTCTATTTTGGTTTTAGCTTTTTATGTTTTAAATAATGGTTGCAATTTTTAGTGGCAATTTTATCGCTTTATCTTTTTTTTTTTTTTGGAAACTGCTTTGAGGGTTTTTCCTACACTTAAGCGGTATATAATTTTTATGAAGTAAATCTGTTCTGCAATGCATTACTGAATAAAGGCCAATTAACTAGGAACTGGGTGTGAGCTGCCATACTCGAACCCCTGAATGAAGTTTCTCCCACAAGTACTATAATAGCAAAAGTATAAGAATGTAATTATATCCATTAAGAGATTCTCATGTTCCTGTCAGGAGAATCTAAAACAATGGTGTCATTTTCATGAATTTCTATGCCAGGCTGAAACCATACAAATTAAAGAAATGCGAACTGCTATGGACCATGTTTGAATAACAATAGTACAATGAAGAGACCATTCAGTTAAAGAACAGTAAACCCCACCCCTAGTAAAAACACAGGGCAGGGATTGCAGAGGAATTTGGGGATGCTTTGGAAATTCTGTGAATTCTCATATAAACAAACCGACCTCATTAAATACATGCACATTTCCATGTAGGTTTTCCTGTTTGTTTTTTGTTTTGTTTTGTTTTGTTTTTAAATCTCAAATTAATGTGGAAAGGAGGGAAAACAGACTTCTGGAATAGACCACTGGAAATAGACTGATTCACCCTTTCTTAGGGGTTATATCATGTTCTTTCCTGTAATCTGTATTTCTACCTACCATCCATTTACATGCACACCAGATCAGTTAGTGGATATGCTATTTTGAATGCTTGCTGTAGGCCTGTGATGTTAATCAGCGTGGCAATGTCCAACTTGTATTCAAATTTATTGATTTGGGTATATTTTCTTTGCTTCTTTATAGACGCATTCAACCAATGTAGCATCAGTTGGGAAAGTGTTGAAAAGAAGGAATGCTCTTATTTGTTGCAAATGTGTTTTATAGACCCCAAGAAATAAGCAGCTGACTCAAGTACATAAGGCAGGTGTTGAGAACATTCTTTATAAGTGATGGATGGCAAAGCTCAACCTAAGCAGGGCACAAAAATAGAAAAAGAGAGCATAGTATGGCAAGCAGTCTGAATAATGACCAAGACAGAAAAGGTCAGGAGAAAAAAGCACAGCAGAAAAGTGTGTGCTAGCATAATTAAATATAAATGTGGCTGTTGGAATAAGGAGGAAAACCACAACATTCCTATAATTAAGAGTGAAATTTAGTGCAAAACTTCATAGAACACAGAAGATGCCTCATTATACAGGGACACTGGAAGATGTTTTTTTTTTTTATGGAGTCAGTCCAGTGGTCTATCAAGCTCAGAATTGTTTCCACTGACTGGAAGCAGTTCTCCAGAGTTTCATAGCATCACAGAATTGTATAGTTGGAAGAGACCCCAATAGTCCTCTAGTCCAATCCCCTGCAAGGCAGAGATCTCAACACACAGTTGCCCATCCAATTTGAAACCAAATCAGTTCCTGCTTAGCTTTGCAAATGGGCTAGCAATTTATCGCTACACCACTAGGAGTTCTCTCCAAGCCCTACCTGGAGATGCCATGAGTTGCATCTATTTAGACACCTATATCATACCCACATCTGTAATTACATGGGAATGGGGCTGAGTGTGATTTTTGCCTCTATTAGAAAGAAAAAAACCACATTTATATTTACAAGTTCCGTTACACTCATAGGCCTGGGTCCACAGAGTTACCTAAACACACAGTGGGATTTTTCATTTCTTTCTTTGCTTTGAGTCACGGCATGTTGTGTAAGATTACAAATAGCTTTTGAAAATCCCTCGGTTTCATGAAGGTTTGATGTGGTGTGGTAAGATGTTAATTTAAGGAACAAAGGCCCGGAAGCCTTTTTGTGAATGTGAAAATTGCTGTGCATTTTGATTTCAGACTCTGGCCTTGAGTCTGTAGCATTACTGAAATATATTGTTTTGCAGAAAAGTTAATAAAGCAAATAAAAGATCAACATAAATACTTTAAGCCCTTGCGACCTAACTGGGTAATACATAACTAGATGCTATGACAATAAGTTCTTTCCTTCCTTCCTTCCTTCCCTCCCTCCTCGGTATAGGAAGCTGTCAATTTTAACTGTGATAAGGGCATAGACAGCAACATTAAGTTGTATTCGTGTTTACCTAAATGAGCAATTGGAAGTGCAATCAGCCGATCTTTAGAAAATATGAAATAATGTTGATTTAGTGGCATGCTTACATTTTGTTCCTTGATGTGTAATCACACTTCCAAGGACAAACTTTTCATCAGTTAGCATTGTAAAGTAACACTCCCCCCACACTCTCCAGAACATCTCTACATTGGTGATTGTTTTCCAGCTGCACTAAATTTACAGAGCTGCATCAATTTAAAAAATAAAAAAAATAAACAGGTATGCAGGAGCCAAGGAAAGAGGAACTACATCACTGAAAGTCCTATTCCTTTGCATCAGGATGACCTTAGATGAAATTCGGTGGCAAAGTAAAGGGAGTACAAAAGGGAGTATTTTGTAAACTGCCCTGTGATCCTCAGATGAAGGGCAGTATACTACTGCTACCTACTGCTGCTACAGGACCTGGGCGGCGCTGTGGTTTAAACTGCTGAACCTCTTGAGCCTGCTGATCAGAAGGTCAGCGGTTCAAATCGCCATGACGGGGTGAGCTCCCATTGCTCTGTCCCAGCTCCTGCCAACCTAGCAGTTCAAAAGCACACCAGTGCAAGTAGATAAATAGATACCGCTGCGGAGGGAAGGTAAACAACGTTTCCTTGCACTCTGGCACTTGTCACGGTCCTCCATGCACCAGAAGTGGTTTAGTCATGCTGGCCACATGAAACGGAAAGCTGTCTGTGCACAAACGCCGGCTCCCTCAGCCTGAAAAGCGAGATGAGCACCGCACCCCATAGTCGCCTTTGATTGGACTTAACCATCCAGGGGTCCTTTACATTTACTTTTACAGGTGGCGCTGTGCTCTAAACCACTGAGCCTCTTGGGCTTGCCAATCAGAAGGTCGGTGGATCGAATCGCCACGACAGGGTGAGCTCCTGTTGTTCGGTCCCAGCTCCTGCCAAAATGGCAGTTTGAAAGTACGCCAAAAATGCAAGTAGATAAATAGGTACTGCTCCGGGGGAAGGTAAATGGAATTTCCGTGTCCTGCTCTGGTTTCGTGCTGGCCACATGACCCGGAAAAACTGTCTGCAGACAAACGCCAGCTCCCTCAGCTTGTAAAGTGAGATGAGCACCACAACCCGAGAGTCGTCTGCGACTGGACTTAAATGTCAGGGGTCCTTTACTTCTTTTTTTTTTACTACTACTACTACTACTAATAATAATAATAATAATAATAATAATACAGTTGCCCCCAGCACAACATCCACAATCCACTTCTGATCGCCAGGCAACATTGCACATTGTACAGATGTTGGGGCAAACTGTCATACATGCTTTTCCTTCTATTTTGAATGTTCAACCCCCCCCCCAATCCTCACTGCAGTCATATACTTCTTAATCTTCATATTCTTCAAGCAAACAAAAAATACATACCTTGGGCAGGAAATTATTTCTATTCAGGGTAAGAAAGAGCATATATTTTCCCCACTCAATATAGTGCATATTCTTTTCTTGCTGTTTTTGTCTGAATTCCCAGGCTGAAAACATCTTCACACTCTGCTGGCTGCACTATGTGACAATGGAAGAACAATCACAACTGTGAAGATATTGTAAGTCCAAGGTTTTTTCTACTTCTTCTCCCCATTAAGATTTCTGTAAATTGCGATCGAACAACTATAACACTCATCTTCTTAAAATAGCCTGGCAACCAATACTTGGGCAGAATGAGAATTCATTTGCAAACGATGCTAAAGAAATATAGTGTCAGAAAACGAAATCAAAAAAGAACGAGTTATAGCATTGAAGTATAATAGATGCATGTATTATTTCACATTTCTGAAAAAATATATTTTTGCTCTAACTTTGGAGTCCATTTACATGCTAAATTCATTTTCATTATGTGTGTGTTTCTGTGTGTGTGTGTGTGTGTGTGTGTGATGTATTGACTGCAACCTAGCTATAGATGTTCATGATTAGTAATGCAATCCTATATATGCAAACCCACAAGTAAGACCCATTGACCATTGAGTTCAGTGGGACTGACTCCCAGGTAATCATGCATGGGGCAGCAGTCTAAGGATGCAATCTTAGACTCACCTTCCTGAATGTAAGTCCTATTGAATTGAATGGGGGTTTATTTTGGGTAGCCATGCATTGGGTTGTGATGCTAGGTCCCATTGGGATTTGGGTTGTAATCTGAACTGGAGACTACTTCCCCTGCTATTCCACCTGTCCCTTTCTATTTTGTTAACAAGTGCTCTAGAATGGGATGAAGAAAATATTACAAAGAAAAAAGAGAGTCAATGAAATAGTCAAGAATATTCACAGTTGGGGACAAGCTGAAAATATTAATTAGTTTTAGGAAATGTTTTAAGCAGAATCTTTTTCCAATTATATTTATATTCCAATTATGAGACCTTTTCCAATTATTTTTAAGGACAGATTTTCTTAATTATTGTCTATCAATTTATCTTTCCTTCTCTTTCATTTCCCCCCAATTTAATATGCATTCAGTAATGCCATCACACAGCCCATACATATCCAACATAGCACCTTCCAGATGTTGCGGCTGTTGCTATAATAATTTATATACTGCTTTTCATTTCAAGAAGAAATGCCAAGGTGGTTCACAAACAAAAACAAGCCAGCAGCAAAATTGGAAGAATAAAACCAATTATAAAAATATAATTACCTGTAATTAAAATACATAGCAAAACAATTACATTGAAACATTCACAATTAAACTATATAATAAACAAGTCCATTAGACAAGCATAAGAGTCAAAATAGCAATCAAAGCAGGAGAACAAGGAAATTCTTATTTAATCAAGTGAGACTTCAGGAGGCCGTGGAATGCCAATACTGATGGGGCCTCCCATATTTTAGCAGGGAAAACATTCTACAATACTGGTGCCACCAGTGGAGAAACTTATGTCTGTATTACCACAAAGCGATAATTATCAGACTGGTCTGTGGCTGATGCTGGATTACAGCTTTCATCACCCCGATCACTGTCCCTGTTTGGTGGTGGGAGCTGTAGTCTAAGAAGATCTGAAAGGCACCACATTGTCTAGCCCGACATAGTCAAATCTACACAGTGTAGAGACAATGGCTGTGACTGTGGACCAGAAGAAGCAGCTAGAAGAGAAGACTGGAACTCAAGCAGGTATAAAAGAGGCAAAAAGCTATTGAGCTATAGAAAGCCTGGAAGTATAGTCTGCTGCAGCTAAAGCACTAGCTTAATTTGAAGTTAGGATGAAAGGCTATCAAAGAGCCATGAGCAGTGAAGAAGAGTTCATCAAGGAGCTTCTGGGAGTTGACCAGAGAGAGAACTGCCTACAAGTCCAGCTCATAGCAAAAACAGTGGACATCCTCTGTATTTGGTGGTGAGATGGAGTGAGTGGGGGAAAGGGACTAAGGATATGAATCTGATAAATTTAAGAGCTACATTTTACAAATCAGTCTTACATAATTTTCTGTATTTGAAAGCAACTGCCATTTATAATAAAAAAGCTGATAGATGCAATTCTAATTCCCAAAGAAACAACAACCAATTTAGGTACCAAAAACAATGTGTTCCCTGGAAATTGTTCGTTAGCCAGCGTTCACATAATGAGTCCACAATTTCCTTTGATTCCTATGGAAACATTTTAAATAGGGATTTGTCTGCTCTCCCTCCCTCCCCTCTCTTCATTGTTTCTTCCTGAAATGGTTGCAGACAACAAGCAAAAGAGAAACAAACAAAAAAGTCCAATCTCTCCTGATCTCTGATGTGATCGATCTCACGCCACCCCCCCCCTTTCCTTCCTCGCACGGTATTTGCCTGAAAAGGCTGTTGCCAACCAGCAAACCACAAGCAAGTAAGGAAGAAAGCAAGTAAGGAAGGAAGCAAACTCTAACTGTTTATATATCTGAATCTGTGGTGTGAATTCTTGAGGTTTGGGCATAATTCTTTATGTTTGGATAACTGAATTTTTGCATTACAGGTGGGCAGATGGTGGGACTTGCGTGTATCTACCATATTTTACCTTTATGGTTCATAATAAATAAAGAACTTGTTACTTTAGTTTACTTATAAAATGAGTCTGGTTAGTTCTGTACCACATCTGATGTATCACAAGCCAATGGGTTATAGTTAAAGGTATTGGTGAACAACATAGTACAGATCTATGGCAGCAGCTATTATAAGGTTTTGAAATCTGTGTACCATAGTGGAAATGGGAGTCAAATAGAAACTCCTCCGCAGTCGCAAATAGAAGCTCATTCTCTATGAGTAGCAACTCTCCGCATCCATATTTAATCAAAAGAAGAAGAAGAAAACCCTCTCTTGTGCACGTCATGAAAGGAAGTTTAATCTGAATGGTTCTGTCTTTCTGAGATACTCCAATAACCAGCACTTATCAGGGGTGGGGGGAAGCAATGCTTTATCAAGTAATCATGACAAGTCACCTAGGCATTTAGGGTTGGATAGGTCAAACTATTATTTTATAAGATATAATTATTCCAGGCAGAAAACACAGTCTGAAAACATATGCAATCTAATTTAACAGTTCCATCTAATAATGTCTCAAGCTGTCATTTGTACATGGGAATTATATAGCAACACAGATATATTTCTCCAGACTTAATCCACTGCCCTATTCAGCTCTGCTAATCAGTGATTATGGAAATGAAGGTCATTATCTTGCAAAGCAATCATATCACAAGAAACCCAGATCAAAACCAATTCAGAAAGCTCCATGAATGGCCAGCAAGTCTGATTTTCATGCAAAGAAAACCAAAACTAAGTTGATGGAAGTGTTTGCACTGAATCTTAGAGAAAGTGGGGGGAAGCAAGACTAAAAAACAAATTTCATTTTCTACCATTTGACTCACAAACACTATGTCAAAAAAACGGGGGAGGAAAAGTGTTGTATTTCCCTCCTTTGCTAGATTAATCTCTCCTTTTCTAAAATCCAGCAGAGTTTATGTAAGAGAAACCAAGCATAACAGAAAGATCATTAAGTTCTCAATATGAAAATGCAATTCATTTTTTACAAAGCTGAAGAACAAAGTGTGCACAGTCACTGCTGTGCTGCATCTTTAGTGAGCAGGCCGAATGCTTAGACAGCAACAAGAGTTTCAAACTGTGTTCCTCTGTAGTTCCCAGTGCTATGGCAATCTTTCACTACACTGAGATTCTGAGGGCAGGAACAGCTAATGCAGTATTCTCACCTCCCACGGGATGTTTTGGATTACAACTCCTGTCAGTCACAGCTGCCGTGGCCTGAAGTTGTGATGGATGATGGATTTTGTAGTCCACTGGAAAGAGCCACGTTGCCTACTCAAAGCCATAGAATCATAGAATTGTAGAGTTGGAAGGGACCACAGGAGTCAGGAATGCAGGAATCTCAGCTGAAGCATCCATGGCAGATGGCCATCCAACCTCTGCTTAAAAACCTCCAAGGAAGGAGAGCCCTCAACCTCCCAAGGGAGACTGTTCCACTGTCAAACAGCTCTTACTGTAAGGCATTCCATTGTCTCTCGAGACACATATGCCAACAAGTTCTGGATGATGAGAGAGAGAGAGAGGGAGAGGGAGAGAGAGAGAGAGTTATTTTTAAAGGATTCAGAAACTGAAAGCTCTACAGGGCCAAAGAGCACTCCCCAAGCATCACCCTCTGGAAATAGCAATCCAAGTAGGACCAGAACCACTGCAAAGCAGTGACACCCACGCCTAACTTGGACACCCTCTCCAGAAAGACACCATCGTCGATGGTACTGAAAACCACTGAGAAGTTGAGGAGAATTAACAAGTACACATTTCCCCTGTCTCTCTCTCTCGACAGAGGTACAGGGCAATCAAAGCAATTTCTGTACCAAAAACGGGCCTAAACCCAAATCAAAATGAATCCAGTAAACCAGTTTCCTGCAAGTGCACCTGGATTTGGTCCACAATCACCTACTCAAAAACCTTGCCCAAGGAGGGATTAGAAACTGGCCAGTAATTCTTTAGATTTTCTCAATCCAGAGATTGTTCCAAATCTACATGACCCCCCCCCCCCATGCATGTCATTGTTCCTCATGGGCAGGATCTCCTGGGTGTGACATCACCTGTTGAACTCTAGAGGATCAATCATACTCTAGAGTTGGTGGGGCTCATTTGACATGAGTTGGTGCTCTTATACTACTTAAGTACAGTGGTACCTCGGGTTAAGAACTTAATTAGTTCCGGAGGCCCGTTCTTAACCTGAAACTGTTCTTAACCTGAAGCACCACTTTAGCTAATGGGACCTCCCACTGCCGCTGCACCACCAGAGCACAATTTCTGTTCTTATCCTGAAGCAAAGTTCTTAACCAGAAGCGTTATTTCTGGGTTAGCGGAGTAGGTAACCTGAAGAGTCTGTAACCTGAAGTATCTGTAACCTGAGGTACCACTG
The DNA here is from genome assembly GCA_900245905.1 of Lacerta viridis. Lineage (NCBI taxonomy): Eukaryota > Metazoa > Chordata > Lepidosauria > Squamata > Lacertidae > Lacerta > Lacerta viridis. The sequence continues at coordinate 141,372 of OFHU01004088.1, forward strand.
TAATTTATATTTAGATGGGCATCTGAATCGTGAAATTAACCTGGACCTCAATGAGTTTGATGGGCAGATTTGTTGAAGTGGACTCAGATATCACTTGTCATAAACTATTAAAGAAAGACAACTTACTTTAATTAGAGCTGCATCCTTTCCCTCTTCCTCCTTTTTTTCAGTTGTATTTCCTTTCTTTTTCTTTGTAATTTTTTTTTTAAGAAGAACTTGACTCACTGTAGATAACTCTAGAGTTAGTTCAAAAATATTATTGTAATCCATCCCTCTCAAAACCAAATGTGAATTCAGGAACATTCCCCCCCCACACACACACACACTTCTGAAAGATGTTTGTATTATAATAAATATAGACTTTCTTATCCTAGATAACTCAAGTAGGGAACTTTACAGTAAGAAGTGTAAAATGGGGACCATTATTTGTCCCAAGAAAATGGGGAAAATGTATTCATCTGTTTTGTTCTTTTTTAAGTATTGTAAGGTATGTTTAATATATTCATACATTCTAAGAGGGACATCGTGCAAGGTGAAACTATTTTTCAACCCCATAATGTTCCTGCTTACCATATTTATCAAGCTAAGCAAAACTGTAACCATTAAACTTTGGAAAATTTCCCAGCAAACTGTAATGAATTGGCTGTATGCAACCATCAAAGTCATCAAAAATATGAACTGTAAAAAATGTAAACATTCAGAGAGTCCACAAGCCATTTCAGTGGCAAGGTAATGTCTATTTTGTGTCTAGAACGCCTTTGGGTGTTAGATTTAAGAGTTAACTGAAAGCATGGTAGGGCGCACGCTTACTCTTCCTCCTCACCACCATTCCCATTGCCCTTCAACTTGTGGAAGGTGACTTTCTGAAGTGGAGAGCCTTCTGTACTCATGACGGTTCCCCACACATTTTAGGACCCCAGAAAATTGGGATTCTAAAATGTGTAGGAAGCCAATGCACACTGTATGTGAATTTGGCCCTCTGCTGTAGTCACAAAGGACACAACTCGTACTTAAAACCCTGTGGGCTTGGTCCTGAAGTGGGACGAGAATAGGACACTCCTGGTTTATGACATATAACCTGATGCTGCTGCAATGCTCTGATTCATCACAACTAATTTCGCTGGAAGGTTTGCAATGGATTTCCATCATGGCAGTGCAGAACCTAGCAACTGAGTTTTCATGTAACATCTGGGTTTTCATCTTGAAGTAGCAGGGTGGTATAAAGTTGTTCTGTGCAACCTGGGAATTTATGTAGTTTAGGCAAGATGAACCTAGCTCATATATCTGTATAGCATTGGCAGTGAAAAAGGTCATGTGCTGTTGTTTCCAGCTGCCCAGAGGCACATGGGCATTTCCTCTCCTCGTATGGTGTCTTCCTAAAGTGGCCTCCCTGAATGGCTTAAGGGCCAGGACACAGAATCTTAGATGAGTACCAAGGACAGGAAAACTATTGATTGGAAGTCTTGCATTAGAATATCTTTGTGTGATGTCCTAACCAATCTGGTGTTAGAGGAAGTCATGTCAGAGTTACACAGCTGAATTGTTCATTATATCCCTAGACTGGAATGCTGTTCATAGAACAATTAAAGCTGCAATGTACATTGTAAGAATTTACCATGAATAGGTTCCTTTTCTTTTTCTTTTTTCCAGTTAGCCTTTTCTTTTCTTTAGTCATTCATTCAGTAAATTTCTCTCCTGACCTTCCTCCCAAAAATTCAGTTGCTGCATATACTATAAGAACATAAGAAGAGCCTACTGGATCAGGCCCACTGACTCCAGCACACTGTTCTCGCAACCAGATGCCTGTAAGAAGACCACAAGCAGGATCTGAGTAGGACGACACTCTCTCCTCCTGAAGTTATACTGCCTTCAGCTGTGGAGCATGCCAGTTTAAATCCAACTCCTATAGTCCTCAGCCAGTGTTTTATAGCTGAAAACATCTGGAGGACATCAAGTAGATGAACGCTAATGTAGACCAGGGTTTCTCAAACTTGGGTCTCCAGCTGTTTTTGGACTACAATTCCCGTCATCCCTGACTACTGGTCCTGCTGGCTAGGGATGATGGGAGTTGTAGTCAAGATCAGGGCAACTGGTCCCATCACCTCCTGGCAAATAGAAGGGGACGAAATGGAGGCAGTGAGAGATTTTACTTTCTTGGGTTCCATGATCACTGCAGATGGTGACAGCAGTCACGAAATTAAAAGATGCCTGCTTCTTGGGAGAAAAGCAATGACAGCATCTTAAAAAGCAGAGACATCACCTTGCCAACAAAGGTCCGTATAGTTAAAGCTATGGTTTTCCCAGTAGTGATGTATGGAAGTGAGAGCTGGACCATGATTTTATGCAGATGACTGCTGGCAACAGCTGGCAACAGAATGCTAGACTAGTAGACAGATCTCAGTCTGATCCAGGAAGGAAACTGTTAAGTTTTGATGCTCTGTCTCCTGGTAAATGCAGTCAGATTTGTTAATGAATTCCAATTTTGCAATGCTCTCGCTCCAACAGTCCTTTGATTCCCCTCCTCCCTTTAATTATACTGATCCTGCCTAAGTGACTACTCTTGAGACCTTATATTTATATATTGGTGCATGTCAAGAAGACTCATTTTTGTTGGGATGCTCCAGCTGAAAAGAAAACTGACCGATTTAATGTTCAGGTCATTTCAGTGAGCTTTGCAATAACAGGCAGAAGCCATCCTACTCTGTAATAATGTGATTCTATTACAGAAATATCATTTTAGCAGTTTTCTGCTGAAGGAAAGTAACTTGTATGAAGGGGTAAGTTTATTAGGTGTGAAATGGGATTTCAGTCCCAAAGATACAGCATATTTCAACTATTTTCCATTAATTCTATTAAGTGCAGAAGCTGTTTGGGTGAAAAATTTAATGGTTCATGTTTGAAAAGATAAATCTGGGAGAGACTCTTGTAATTCTCCAAAAGGAATTCAGAGCTTGATTTGCTCTGGTCTGATAGCTTGTGTCTGCTACTCCAGCCATATAGAAAACTTGGTCACTTTCTAAATTTTGTCTGAAAAAACATTCACTCAGAGCACATTATCTGAGAAATGTGCAAAGTTTCATGGACATGAAAATATTTTCATGACACCTGTGAACAGCTTTCACATTAAAATTTATTCTCAAATCAATGTTGTTTGCTCTCTTATCAGGAGGACATAATCTTCCTCTTCTATGATCAGTAAATATATGTTGGCAACAGTCTCTCTTCCGCAGATAATGTGCTTTTCCTTATTACTTTAGGGGTAAGCAAGTATAACATGTTCTCTCTGTCTGGACTATTTCAAAACTGTGGGCAATTATATGGATACTCCCATTTGCTCTGCCTCTGATTCTTTGTATTAGACTCATAGACCCAGAGAAGGGCAGCTACTAATACAGTGGTATCTTGGTTCTCAAACTTAATCCGTTCTGGAAGTCCGTTCCAAAACCAAAGTGTTCCAAAACCAAGGTGCGCTTTCCCATAGAAAGTAATGCAAAACAGATTAATCCGTTCCAGACTTTTAAAAACAACCCCTAAAACAGCAATTTAACATGAATTTTACTATCTAACGAGACCATTGATCCATAAAATGAAAGCAATAAACAATGTACTGCAGTCACACAATCAATCAATCAATCAATCAATCAGTAGCTGAAATGGGTTCCACACAGTCACAAAAACAAAACAAAATAAATGCAAAATAAATAGCAAAAGCAGACAGACCTCAGCGTAACACTCAAAACGAAAGTGAGGCACTCAGATCGGAAGCGTAACACTCAAAGCGGAGCACGTTCTGCTTCCAAAAAAGTTGGCAAACCGGAACACTACTTCCGGGTTTGCAGTGTTTGGGTTCCACGTTGTTTGAGTACCAAGGTGTTTGAGAACCAGGGTACCACTGTACATCCAAAGAGTGCTTTTTTCTGGGGGTAGACAGGGGTACGCAGGTACGCATACCCCTAAACATTTTGTGTATCTTTGTACTTTTGTCCATTTACTGCATTTATTTTTCCCAATTGGAACTATAAAATGGTGGTTTTCTTGAGTCAAAATGAGAGTACCCCTAAACATTTTTTTTAAAATAGAAAAAAGCACTGCATCTAAAGTAGACTATACGTCAGAGATGGGGAATCTTTTTTCAGCCCAAAGGCCACATTCTATTCTGGGCAACCTCTGAGAGTCATTTGCCAGTGGTGGGTGGAGCCAGAAGCAAATGTGAGCAGACTGACTCCACCCACCTAGGTTGGTTATTGGGTTCTTCTAAGCAGGAACATGTTTAAAGGGCTACCTTTGCCGGCTAAGCCTTTATTGAGCAACAAGGTCTACCTGAGCTCTGATTAAATTGTTTCTGGTCTTGCTCTTCAGGTCTGATCTTGATTGCTCCATTGTCCTGACTCCCAGTTCCTGGTTCCTGCCTTATTTCAGCCCACTGCTCTCGGACCAGGCATTACAATGAATACACATGCAAACTGACTATCCACGCTTGAAATTAGTTATCCACTTGCTTAAGTGCTTCCCAGGTGATTCAGCATAAATCCCAGCTCAATAAAATATATTTTTCTAATACAGGTTTAGAGGGGGGGGCATGTTGAAAATACATACTTAAGAATGGATTTAATAGCAGGAATGGGTTTAATAGCAGGTTTAAATGTGGATTTTTAAACTTTATTTTCTGTTTCTAATTAATGCAAAGTTAGAGAGTTGGGGGCAAACAAACACAAATGTGATGGAAAGTTAATGGAAACAGTCTGATTCATCTGTCCTAACTTGTTTGATCTCATAAAGGATTATAAAGGGGAGGCACCATGTGACTAAACTAAAGAGAATGTGATGGAGGGCATTGTTTTTGCAAACAATTTTCATCAATGAGATCTTGCTTAAGAACTCTATAATTTCAGCTCTTTTGTGAGATAAAACACAATTGTCTGGAGATGAAACTTAAACGGGCAACATAAAAACATCTAATTAATCTCTCCAAGAACACCTGGCATTTATGAAGAAAAGTAGCCTTGTTTGCTCTCCAAAGTGGCTTATCCTATTATTTATTTGCCAGGGCTAGAAATGTTCGTATATTTTCAGCCAGGATTATTGCAACAATCTTGTTCTAATATATCCAATGCAAATAGCCAGGTAGACTCAAATTGTTTGCATCATTAGCGTTTTGCTTAGAGTTGTCAATCAATGAAATGAAATTGCAGTTCATTAATCATCTGACTTTTAACCACATTGAGAGTAAATTTTGGACTTGAGTGCCTGAGATACTGAAGAAAAGATAGCTTAAAATGCTAAAGCAAACCAAAACTACCACTCCGCAGGCATGATCTAGGCAAAGCTAAGCAACTTTAGTCCCATTAAAATATTGGGATTTAGAGGCACTTGACTTTGGGTGGTGTGTAGTCTCTCTTAAAAGATAAGCTCGTCCTTAAAATATTTGCTTCCATTCTCCACTATAATTACCAGAACTAATTAAAAAAAAGGCTCAGAACCACAAAGTTATTTAAATTAATTAAAAAATAATCCTCAGATTCCCCACCAATTCAAATTGGCCAAAATTTAACAGTCAATTTAGCTGTTGCATTAATTCATCCATTCAGTTTTGCCCATGTAGTTTGCAAGAACAACCATCTTCAGAATGGTCAATCTTGAACATAGGAAATCTTAATAAAATTTCACAACAATGAAAAAATGCATCCAATCAGAGGAACAAGCACATGGAATCTATGGGATAACAACAACAACAACAACAACAACAACAACAACAACAACAACAACAACCCTGTAAATAGTACCCAAAATAAAAGAAAGAAAGAAAGAAAGAAAGAAAGAAAGAAAGAAAGAAAGAAAGAAAGAACTAGGGATTGCCACACTTGCTAACATTGCTTGTCAAACCTGACTATCCCTGGGGTCAAGGAGATAAGTAACTATACAACCTTTGGAAGACCTTTGAAGGCAGCCCTGTATAATAATATAAGTGTTGTTGTTGTTGTTGTTGTTGTTGTTGTTGTTGTTGTTGTTGTTGTTGTTATTCCCACCAAATGTCCCACCCCCTTTGTCAATCCCTCCCTTTACACCTCACACAAACCCCATCCCCTTACAAATTCTCCAGCCATTTCACAGCTTCTTCAACCCCATCCCTCAGTGCTCCTTTAACCCCTTACCCCCACCTTGCCACTACCCCCACTCTCCGCTCCCCTTTATCCACTCAACCCTGCTTGCCCACAATGATAGGGAGTAAATGTAGACCTCCCTCTGCCACTTGCCCAGCTGCCTGCTTTCTCCACCAGGCATGGTTGCTCACTCACACAGCCGGGCTGCCCACTTGCTAAGGCCCTGGGCTTCTCTCACTCTGTTGTGTATGCATGGGAAGACCCACCTAGGCCATCTATCTGCCTGCCCGCTTGTCTGCCCACTTGGTCGTTTCCGCCACCGCCTTGCTTGCTTCACTCCCTCTGCTCACTGTTATGCTGCTCCTAGTGGTGGGCATGAATACTGCAGTGTGATGGCTTTCTTGTTACAAAAATACTATATAGTAAGATATATGGGGGGAAAGATGGAGAATAGTTTGAAAAATTCACATGGAACTGCATAGGTGTAACAGATCTCCAATGTGGAGTTGCTCCTTCTGCCACTTAGGCTAACAGAATGCTATCACTCAAAGCAGGACCCACTTTGATGTCTGGGATTTGATGGGAGGTGAATAAACTATAGCTTTACAAACATCTACGGGAACTCTTGCATTTACAAAGAAAAGCAGGCTTGTCTGATCTCCCAAGTGAGTCATGATTTACTGTTCATACTTACCTAGAAAGTAAATTTCAGTGATTGCAATGGGATTTACTCTAGAGCAGACATGTATGGGATTGATGAGGTAGCTAACCAGCAAATTAGACCATCAGCATTAATGTTATCCAGTACTGTTGAAAAATGGGTTCCGGAACTCACCATGAATGCTTCCCTTGTTCTCTTATAATGGCAAAGGTGCCCACCTGAGAGGTGCTAGAACTGAGTTCCATTGAGTTCCAGCTGAAAAAAGCCCTGATGTTATATCCTCTAAAATTTATGCTCACACAGTCTCTTTCACACACAGTGGGGCAACTTAATCCAAGCTAAACACTCCAAAGTCCCACTGGTTTCAACACACACAAAAAAATTGGACTTTGATGAGAATCAATTGGACTCAACACCACTTAACTTTGACAAGAAGTTGCTTTAATCTTTTTCATACGTTGTCCTGTCCTTGGGAAGTTTCATCTCGTCCAGGTTTCAGGGTCACCTCTCCTCAAGTCCCTCCAACTTGTTCCCTTTATATTAGTGTAATTATTCAAACTATCAATCATTTTGACTTGTTCTTTGATGACGTTGTTTTGGTTGTGTTCCTCACCAGGTGTCTGTTTTGCATGCTGTGTTGGACTCTTTCAATCTTCCTTTTATACTGGCTTACATTTCCTATGCTGACCTGCCCTTCACCGTAGGTGCCAAATGCAACTGAATTCTTATTTTAAAAAATCTCCTCACAATTTGTTGCTCTAAAACAGATATCCACCTCCTCTCCCCTATACAGTATTGCTTTGCTAGTGTGCTGTGCTAAAGTGACAGCTCCAAGGCCCAGAATTTAGGTACCAAATTGGCAGGAAAAGAAGCAGACAAGAATGAGGGACCAGTCTAGATGCCTGTATGTTTCCCATAGTCCTGTGTCAAAGACCCATAATTGGCAATCAAAGGGGCTCCAGAAGGCTAAGGATGTTCACCAGCCCACCTTCCACCACCCATAAAAATCTAAGCTCTTCATCAGATCTGTTGGTTCCACAGAAGCTGTGTCTTATACCTCTCCTGGCCAATAAGAAAGAGCTAAAATAGAAAATTCTTTCCAGTAGCACCTTAGAGACCAACTGAGTTTGTTCTTGGTATGAGCTTTCGTGTGCATGCACACTTCTTCAGATACCAAGAAAGAGCTAGATACCCGTCACAAACCATTGGGGCCTAATCTCTTTATTTCTGTCTTTTCTATGTTCTTCTCTCAACCTGAGGGAGAAGACAGAGAAGACTGGGAAGAGGCGGTGTCAGAAGTTGAAGAGTTAGAAGGGCTTAGTGAGCTGGGAGAGTCAGTGGCAGAGAGAACTCCAGAATCAGATGCAGAAGCTGAAGCAGGCAAGTGGGAGGAGGGAGGCCCTCCGACTGTGACAAGCTCCACTCCATTTCCCAGAACCAGAAGAGGGCTGAAACAGGTGGGGTAGTGACAGTCTGCATACAGGCACAGTCTCTGGTTGCTTGGGGAAAGCCCTGTATCAGAGAGGACTTAGACAGCTGTGGGGAGGCAGGGACTTTCATGGGTGGGAATGAGCTGCTGTGCCCATTAGGCCTCAAACTCAGCCAAATCTGTGGAGATTGTGTTTTTGCTAATAAAGTGTTAGCTCCAACTTTGAACTGTGGGTGATCTGCTGACCAGAATGCTCTGTGACACTTTGTTTTAGCCTTTGCTTTAAGAAAACCTTCCAATACCAGTGAGGAGTCTCAATTTATGTAATGGATATTGAACTTGCAATTCATCTTGGCCTTGAAGTCACCATCAAACTCCCAAGAAGACTAAATTAACTGTAAGCCAAACAACCTTGCAAAACTAACTATTATGCCATTTTAACTGCTTATGAAATTGTCCTGGCCTTTGGCTAGTACAATAAAGTTATTGAAGAGAATATTATTACATTAACTCCACTTGGAAGGTCCACAGGAGGCTTCCTCAACCTTGACCCTCCAGATGTTTTTGGCTTACAACTCCCATGATCCCTAGCTAGCAGGACCAGTGGTCAGGGATGATGGGAATTGTAGTCTCAAAACATCTGGAGGGCCGAGGTTGAGGAAGCCTGGTCTACAACAACACTTAAATTGAGTCAAATCTCACCCAGGATTTTGTGCTGGCAACATTTCCCCCCCAAAAAAATAAACGAAGATATAATTGGTTTCCCAATGATAATTTCTGATAAGCTACAGTCAATGCTTTACTGTGCATTTTCCTGTCACATACTGTATATGAGGGCACATTTGGCATTTATTTTTTAAAAGTAAGTCCAGCTTGTCTACTCTGACCGATACATTGTTTATGCATTGCACTCATAATAGGTGCATCGTGTATGTGTTTATATCAGAGCGGATTTCACACAAATTGCTTTCTCACCACTAGGACAAAGAATTTATGTCAACGTGCCCTTCTATGGAGCATGGCACTGGTTCTTTTGTCTGGAACACTTTGTGCTTTGTATCTGTTTGGTGTTTCTCTAGGATGAAATCTACTGTCCCATTAATAACTCTGCATTTCAATTTGTGAGGCTCGATGCCTGCATTTTCATTTTAGTACTACCATTCTCTTGACCAATGAAAGTAGAACAAAATCTATGGTGAAAGCTTTGGGGATATGACAGTTTTCTTTTCTTAATGCAAGCTTACAGAAGCTGAGAGCTCCCCAAGCCAAAGGCAGTGCATCTGTGTACAGTGATCTGCCAGGTACCTGACAACCTCTTTATTTTCAAGTCCCAGAGTGACTTGCACAATACACTGATGGACCACCACCTTGGAATGAGTTGTACCCATTGATCCAGAGACAATGCGGGAGTTTGTGGAGTTCCTTACTTCTGCTTTATATTTTGCTTGACTTCCACTCCTTCCAATTAGAAACTTATTAAAGCCCTTTGGCTGCTGTGAGCTTTTGAGGAATTTCCCTCACTTACAACCATTTTTGTTTTATTTTATTTTATTTTATTTATTTAATTTTTGCTTTACTGAGGTCCAGCGCCGAAGCCAAGCTACAGGGAACCAGACAGAGGGCCTTCTTGGTAGTTTCCTTCTTCAATATCCAAATGGGCTCCTGAAGGCTCAACCTCACCATCAGCTTGACACCAACACCAGGATTCTCGCAATGACTGATTCGTCATCCCCCCTGGCTGATGCCTCCACTCCCTTAAAGATTTGCAGCTCAGCCCAACCTCCGTTAATAGACCTGAATTCTCCTCCCATGCTTTCCCCTTTGAGGATGCAGACCTTAACAACCAAGAGCCCCACTAAGAACTGGAACATAACTGTAGGCCTCCTGGGCTCTTTTTCTTCAATGCCAGATCTAGAATCCTCCATATGTGACGCTCAGCTAACAAACCACTCTCCTTCACCTCCACTTACACATACACTCCCGGCCATTTCTCCATCTACAGCTTCACGGTGCAGCCAACCAATCATTGACAAGGAGGCCACAGCTTTAAGACTTAGCCCACATCAATAAAACCACTGCATTCTCGACATGCCCATCTCAAGGAAGCCTCCCAATGTGCATGGAAGCCAAGGATTTGCCACCCCACTTCAATAAGAAAGATTGACTTCCATATTCCCACCAGACTCTCCCTGACTGCCTGAATGTCATGTCATGGAATGTGGCTGGATGGGGCTCTAAACAAGAGGATATGGAAGTCTTGGACTTCCTTACAAAATTCCATATTATTGGACTACAGGAAACCTGGTGCTTGGATCCCAGTGCCCCACCTTCTCTTCTGGGCTATGTCACCTACGTGACCCCGGCGACGAAAACTCACCAGCAAGGGCGTCCCAGTGGCGGTTTGGTCACCTTTATCTCCAAGGCCTGCCAGCTTACTGTCTCCCCCCTTTCCTGGCTTGAGTCCAATCATATTCAAATTCTTCATATCACCAGCCGACTTCTTGGGGACTACATGTGGTAGTGGCACCCGCTCTGTGAAATACCCTCCCACCAGATGTCAAAGAGAACAACAACTACCAGACTTTTAGAAGACATCTTAAGGCAGCCCTGTTTAGGGAAGCTTTTAATGTCTGATGAATTATTGTATTTTAATATTGTGTTGGAAGCCGCCCAGAGTGGCTGGGGAGGCCCAGCCAGATGGGGGGGTATAAATAAATTATTATTATTATTATTATTATTATTATTATTATTATTATTATTAATGTGAAATACTCAAATGCTTGACAACTCTGTATAAGATTACTATGGTGATTTTAAAATGAAAAACAGCTAGGGATGGGATAGAATTTCTATTTCTATTTTAATGAGAAACTACACATTCTAACTTCTTGAATTATTGTGCAAACTGAAGCACAGCTTTCCTTTGACATTTGCACCTTCAATTTTTTCAGTGCACTTTTCCTCAATGTGTATAAATGCATATATTAGGTGAAAATGTACATCTAAAATTATATTTTAAATAACATACAAACTTGCATTGTATTAAGGGAATTTGCTTGCAAAAGTGCATATTAGTCAATTCTGCATACAAAAATATTTTTTATCAGGAGACATTCACAAATTTGCAATGGGATGTTTTCTTTTCTTTCTTATTTTAAAAAATGCAGCGTGCTATGGAAATGTGGAGAACTGAAATTAAGATTGGCAAAAATGAGGAACTGTGAGAAACTAAAATGGACAGATATCATGCATCCCTATATTAGATTTGAACCCCTAAGTGATGGTGTTCATTGTCCATCTCATGGCCCAAACCTACAAAGTACTTTCTGAAATTAGGCATAAGACTGCTTTCAATGACAGAAGGAATATAAGGAAAGCACAGCTGCTTCAGTCATCATCCTGTTCACAATTCTGGCTAAGCCAGGAAAGGAAAAGACTTGATTGCCTTTTCGATTTCATTTTAGGAACTACCCAAAGCCAGCTGAGAACTAGAAAATCCAATTTGAATGACTGACCTACAGCTTTTCTTGAATTGTTCATTAGCCTCAGTATAATCTGCAATACATCATACATGTTAATATAAGTCAATTTCCTAAGCAATACACTTCACCAAGTCATACATCTGCTGCTTCTCTTTAGTAATACATAAATAATCTTTAATATTTACATAGTACTTGCAAAGCATTTTGCCTGCATTATCTCTGTAAGCCTTCTGATAGGGACCTTTCAGATAGCAACCTCAGAGCCAAATGTACCTTCCTGTTGAAGGTCACCCCATACCTGTAGTTGTCAACCCAAACACAAGGGAGGCGATGGTCATGGCACTCTGACATTGGTCAGCAGGCTATTAGTAGGCAGGTTTGAAATATATCTTCCTAAGATCTTGGATAGATATTGCAGTAGGTAGCACCAACACTGGCCAAAATGAACCAATGGTCCAACTCCCTTTGAGTAACCTTCATATGCATTCCCATGTATGAAAATAATGAAATGAAAATATTTACTATTCTGTCTGATTGTGAGAGTTATTATTAGAGGAAAGCATAAGGATTTACAAGATATATAGTGCTCTACTGGTTTATTTTATTTTTCTTCTCACATTTAATTCCAGCATAATCTGTTTGCTATTCCTCATTTGTAAATTTATAATTTCTAGCTTTAATGATAGTTTTTACATGGGTGGTTTGAGAACCAGAGTTCTAAGCTGATTCCCCAGTACGTGCTTCAGTGGTGATGTGTTATTTTGCACAGTTTTGCTGAATGTGAAATATTCACCAGAATTTTTACAGCAATGGGGGTGGGGTGGGGGTGGAATCTGCCTGCCCCCATCCTTTCCTCTCTAGAGCAAAGACACTCAATAAAATATTACCACCTGCATATACATGATCAGAAGGAACTAAGACACAAGTGATATCCACAGTATTTCTTGATTTTTATCCACCTTGCTGATTGAAAGGAATTTGTTCTATCTTAGGAGTTGTTGTTAAATTAAATTTGCATACTGCCCTACAGGTGAAACTCGAAAAATTAGAATGTTGTGGAAAACTCCATTTATGTAAGCAATTGTCTTCATTAGCTACTGGAGTTTAATATATGAGATAGACTCATGACATGCAAAGCGAGATATGTCAAGCCTTTGTTTGTTATAATTGTGATGATTATGGCATACAGCTGATGAAAACCCCAAAGTTGAAATTGTTAATTTGGGGTTCTCATCAGCTGTACGCCATAATCATCACAATTATAACAAATAAAGGCTTGACATATCTCGCTTTGCATGTCATGAGTCTATCTCATATATTAGTTTCACCTTTTAAGTTGAATTACTGAAAGAAATGAACCTTTCCACGATATTCTAATTTTTCGAGTTTCACCTGTATACCCATAGGTGTCAGGGTGGTTCACAGCATAAAATCACAATCTAAAAAAACACAAAATACATAATAAAAATAAGTTATGATTTGTTTTCGTTTTGACATAAATGCTAAGCAGCATCAGAGCCAACACATCACTGTCATTCCTATAGAGTAGACTTACCCAATGTTGGCTAGGGCTGATGAGAGTTGTACTCAAAACCACATGGAGAGCACCAGGTTGGGAAAGGCTGTCTTAATAGCTTAATGAATTGAAAAGAAAATGACTGATGCTGAAGACTGTAGTGTTCTGTGTTGTCTTGTGCGCTAAATGGTCTGAGATACGTGACATCAGCCCCTTTGAAAAGCAAAAGGAACATAAATGGTAAGTAACAATAACAGCAGTCAACTGAAATTGCAGACTATTTTCAGGAAAGGTCATTGTTGCTTACAATTAATTCATTTTATCTTCCCTTGCCTAGAAGTGGGATAGACATGCTGTGGAGACTCAATTCCCCCCCACACACCCCACCCGCTTTGTAACAAATGGGAATGATGAGACAGTCTAGACAGAAATATGGATTCTAGGCTGATTCTACAAGATATATATGGATAATGAATAAATCATATTTATCCCAAAGCAATAAAATGCTTTGTGGTACTATGAAAGATTATTGTGTGGGGTCGGAGGTTTTTTTGCATGTTGTGTACAAGGAATGCATGTATTGTGTGGGGTTAGAATTCTGCCTGCTGAATCTCGATCTCCTTTCATCGGCGAGATCTGCACATGTGTACAATTGTATGAATGCAAACTCTGTTCGGAGCTTGCATCAGGTGAGTGTACCACTGCATGCATGTGGGTATTGTATTTGCAGACACACAAAAAAAAATCAAGTTTCTCAATATGCTGTTTGTATCAAATCAGATCTGATAAATGCACAGCGCATGGAAGTAGGACTAGCCTGTGTGATCAGGCTCCTCCTGTCCACACATTCGCAATCCATGACATATTAAGGGTGTTCAGACAAATACCAGCCATTTGTAGAAAGGTGAGCAGAATCATGTCTTGTGGGCACATCCTCTGTCAAAGTAATGCATCTGCAGGTATGTTCCCAAGCACAATTCAAAGTGTTGGTGCTGACCTTTAAAGCCCTAAATGGCCACAGCCCAGTATATCTGAAGGGGCGTCTCCACCCCCATCGTTCAGCCCAGACACTGAGGTCCAGCTCCGAGGGCCTTCTGGCAGTTCCCTCGCTGCAAGAAGCCAAGTTACAGGGAACCAGGCAGAGGGCCTTCTCGGTAGTGGCACTCGTCCTGTCAGATGTCAAAGAAATAAAGAACTACCTGACTTTTAGAAGACATTTGAATGCACCCCTGTTTAGGGAAGTTTATAATGTTTTATGTTTTATTGTGTTTTAAATATTCTGTTGGGAGCTGCCCAGGGTGGCTGGGAAAACCCAGCCAGATTACTGCTGCTACTACTACTACTACACAACTGGCTGCATATTCCATATATACTACTCCTCCTATAATTTATTACTTGCCCTTATCTCCATGGTTTTGGGGCAGGTTACAACAATTAACACACACACCCTGATATAAAACAATTTAAAATTACAAAAGGTGGGTCCCAAAGAGAAACATCTCAAGCATGGGTAGGCAAACAAAGGCCCAGGGGCCGAATCCAGCCCAATCGCCTTCTAAATCCAGCATGCAGACGGTCTGGGAATCAGCGTGTTTTTGCATGAGTAGAATGTGTGCTTTTATTTAAAATGCATCTCTGGGTTATTTGTGGAGCATAGGAATTCGTCGTCGTCGTCCCCCCAAAAAAATATGGTCTGGCCCCCCACAAGGTCTGAGGGACATTGAACCGGCCCCCTGCTGAAACAGTTTGCTGACCCCTGATCTCAAGTGTCAGAAGCCAGGAGAAAGAGGTGTTTCTTCAGCATTCAAGGAGTCCTTCCTCCCATATACTCCCCCCCCTTATTTCCAGGATGCTTCTTCACCCTATTCAAAAGTACAGAACGGCTGCTGACCCCAATTCATCCTGTCAATGCAACCTCATTTTGCCAGTATTTTCATTAGCTGTTGTGAAGAGAACAATACCATTTGTGTTGCGGACCCCCTCTATACCACGCATGCACAAAACCCCTCACTTTTGCAACCATTACTGTTTTGCTAACAGAAAGTACTGTACACCTGCTCAGATAAGGAGGATCACCCAGTTTTTGCTGACTTCCCCTCACCCTGTTGCCATATTGTTCCAAAATGTCTCCCAGACCTTAGCAGCAGCTTTCTGGGAAGTGGAGGAGCTATAGAAATAGGGGGGAATGAATGAATTTGAGAATCCCACCTTGCACAAGTGGTAGTTCTTCCCACTAGGCAAAGCTACCATTTGATAAACAACACAATGGCAATGACAGAAACAATATTTCGTACAGTTAAGGAAAAACTGACAGTCTTGCATTCAACATTGGTGACACACAGTTTCCAGAAAACAGTTTGAAATAAAGCTGGCGCCTTTCACATTCATTGATTCACTTAACATTTTGATTGACTTGCTTAAACTAAGTAATGGACTCCACTTCCATTTACTTTATGAGGGAAAAGGAAGTGCCAACAGCACTTAAGAAAATGTCATATCAAAGCAGGCACTAGCATGTTGAGCGTCTCAATGTCTCTCCAGGAAAAAGAGAAGAAAACTAAACTTCTGACAATTCAGGAACTCAGGTCGGAATTTTTCTTATTATGATAGGAAGCATTTGGCTTAGAGCCTCTATATCTAGTCTTAGACGCCTTACCAGATTTTGTTACAGATAAATTATGAGGTGAATCAGAGAACAAAACATAAAAGGAATTTTGAGGGAAATGAAGAAGATGGTTGGGTTGTTGTTGTCTTCAGTCCTGTGCAGCCTGTTTAGGGTCCCAGTATAAATATAAAACAGTGCTGGATTCCAGGGGAAAAGAAATGTTAGGAAATACAATTAATAATTACATCACATGGTGTAGCAGTGTGGCTTGGTTTACTTCTTCCTCCATTTTAAGCTTGAAAAGATTCCTAAAGATATTTCCTTTTGTTACCTATGCTAGAGATGGTCAAGTGGCCATATCTTATCCCAGAAATATTAATTCTTTTGGGTCCAAGTCCTTGGGGACTTTATCATATTAGACTCAACATCTGGAAAGCTGTTTAGCTACAGATCCACTTATAAGCACAATAAACTCTTAGCAAATTGTAAGAAACAATTATTTGTGTGCTTGATACTTGATAATGTTTGATACTTTATTGTTTATTATTATTATTATTATTATTATTATTATTATTATGTTGGGAGCTGCCCAGAGTGGCTGGGAAAACCCAGCCATGGGCGGGTATAAATATATTATTATTATTATTACTATTATTATTATTATTATTAATTTTTAGGCTTTTCTTTTTGACGTGGTATCCAGTGTTACTGGCTGCCATTGCATAACTATGGTACTTCTAAATCCTTTACTGAGCCTAAGAACTTGAGAGAAGTCAGTTTCTGTGGGGTGAAATGCTCTTCTAACATCCAGACAAGTGTCTGAAGGATAAAATATTCCCTGGAATACAAAGGGTGGTCTTCCCAAACTCAAACCCTTAATTAACACAGGTTTGGGGGGTATTTCTGCAAAAGGTTTATTGGTTTTCCCAATGTCCTTCATCATGTAGCCATAAAACAGTTCCAGGAAAAAAAGCTGTGGTACGTATATCAATACACTAATTATCAGCCTTGTAAAAACCTCAATATGATTAGATGGGAAACAAGCAAAGTTCAGCCAACAAAGCTCCAAACAAACAAAAGGCTTCTACTGAAAGTCTGAAAGAAAGTCTATATGCATGTTAACCTTAAAATACAGGATTTGATTAGGGTAATAGAAAATATGAAACTTTCCTTGCACTTAGCACAAATTTCAGTGGAACGTACTGTATTTGACCTAACGGAACAAGTTCAGGCCGAATATTTATCCATGTACTCATCTAAAAGATTTAAAATTGTTGTTGTTGTTGCTGTTGTTGTTGTTGTTGTTGTTGTTGTTGTTGTTGTTGTTGTTAAAAAGCCTCTTTAGTCCTTTATGTACTGTGAGAATGATTGGATTACCTGATTAATTCTGCAAAGATGATGAGGGTCTCAATAACACAAATGGCCTAGATGACGTCATCTTGGATGCCAAAGACCATGTTCAAAAGAAGCAAAGATGGTGTTGCTCTTGAAAGAGACAGCACTGTCAAATCAAATTTGTTAAGGTGGTAGAGAAATCCCATTCAGGTATTCCAGGAATTTGGGAGTGTTGAAGTCACAAGTGATAGCATAGCTTCAGTAAATCTTAAAACAGAGATGTCATGTAAGCCAAGAATCAACCAAGGCTGAGCTCAGGTTGTGTATATTGTCAGGAAGCTCTTCTATGATTATACCTGCAAACATATCATCATTATCATCTTCACCATCAATAAAACTGCTAGCACATTTGCAAAAAGCCACATAGGGTCTGGTATGGTTTCAGATTGAGGGAGGGTTGGAGTAGATGACTGTCACTGTCCTTTCAACTCTAATTTTATGATTCTATCTCATTGAATTAGATAATACATTGAAATTAGCTGAAGATAAATAATTATCTGTAGTGTAACATCATTTTATTTTTTTTTACTCCTCCACATTGGGTTCAGGAATGGGATAAATGATGGCATGGTGATGATGGGAAAGCACAGATGCAGTATGAGTTGAAAGAACCAACAGAAGGATTGAGAAATAAGGAAAATAAAACCCAAACTGAGATTCTGGAGGGAAGGCAACAGAAAGGGAAGATAGCATGGGAAATGGTGAAACTATGGACTGAGGACAGGGATGGGGAAGAAATTCACTTTGGTTCACATTTAAAAACTAAACCTATTTGATTCACAAAACCACCCTTTGAAAGGCATACTTCTCTGAATTTTGCAGTGCGGTTCTCTAGCCATATAATGTGTGCAAAGATGCATATACTAGGTAAAGTGTTCATGAAATGCATACATTAGTGAATATAATATCACAAATGCAAAATATATACATTATGCAAAATTACATACAAAATGTGAATATTCAAAGAAATTCACATGAAAAGGCTGATGAATTTTCATGAGGAATAACAATAATAAATCATATTATTAGCAATAATCGAAAATTGATGTGGAAATGTGGAGAACTGGACTTAAGGTGAGAAAAATGAGAAACTGACGGGGGGGGGGGCACTGATAGATTCAACCATCCCTAGCTGAGGATCTATAATTCTTTGAGACTGGAAAGGGGTGGTAGAACATAGATCTAGAATTTACACATAGGATTAAATCGTCTTGCCAAATAGTTTCTTACAAAGAAAATTGTATTTTGGCTAGGATAGATATGTTATTAACTGCCTTTCATCAGTAATGTGTTTTTATTGGCCTTTGAACTTAAAATGTAAGCCAGATTTGTCCTGGAACTAAAAATGTTTGATAATCCAACTTGTGATTTGTCTCAGTAATGAACCTAAATCCAAGTCTATTCGTCACACCATTATCAAATTCAGTATGCATATACTTGTGGAGAAATACAGCTCAGAGACAGCACTCTTCCTTGCTGTCTCTAGTCTGGCATCTCCAGTTAAACACTCAAGCAATACAACTAAGATATGCCAAGATACTCCAAATTAATGGTAGCTGGTATCTTATTATAGTTGTGAATAAAAAATGGAGCACACTTCATCTTAAATCCAATGTTATTCATACTCAGAGCAAACCTACTGATATTAATGGGTCTACTCTGAGTATTATTATTATTATTATTATTATTATTATTATTATTATTAAAATTCCACCTTTTCCCTTTGACTGAAATCAAGGTCGCTTGCAGATAAAAGCAAAAATCACTAAAAACATGGGGAAAGCAGGAGACTTCCAGCGGGCACAGCAGGAGAATGGCTGACCGTACCACCTCTGCTATCCATCACGAGTTAATTTGGCGGCTGCGATGGGAGTAAAGCAGCCTCCCTACCTCCCCGGGATGACGGGGAGGGCTGCCTCGCCCGCAGATGCCCCTCAACCCACTTTGATCCTTCGGGACCAAGTGGGGGGGCATGGGCGCATAGGGCTTGTGTGGATAGAGCTCCTGGAAGCCGGCCCTGTTCATGCACGTTCCCCAGAATTGGAAATATAAATTTGGTTAAAGGTTTTGGGCATGTTTCGGACAAAGGAGTGGGAAGAATGTTGCTAACTGCAGCCCTGAGTGCTTAAGAATGAAAACTGGAAGAAGACGTGGACTTTACATTGGTATGTGAAAGAGGGAGAAAAAAGGGGGGAAGCTCTGGACTTTTCGTTTGTTTTGCCTCAATATTTTACCTAACACGGACGAAACCTCCCCCAGAAAATCCACTTTCACAGGGAAATAGCAAGCAGACTTTAAAGACTGAGAGTGAACTAGATTGGAAGTTACATAAACAAACTGTATGGACTTGAAACAAGATTTGGAATGATTTAATAGTAATGGAGGACTTCCGGCTGGTAATGGCGCAGCAAAGATTGATTGTTGATTGTTGAGGAGAGCCCGTGAAGCTGAACACCACTTCAAAGGGAGAAGCCAGCTTTGATGGACGATTGATAGTGGAATTTACGAGGTGTCTGGCTCTCCTGGAAAGGAATGCACACAGGGGGAGATTGCTGTGCAGAAGTTTGATTTACAAAAAGGAGGAGGAGAAGATGGCGCTGACTGGAATGTGACATTTGGAAGGAGAATGACTATATCCATACAGAGACATTACTTATTATAATCGTGTCTGCTTGCTGGCATTTATCAGAGGCTGTGAAAATATTGGATTGTGAAGGCAACGGAAAGAGATGAGTCCGAGACATGGGGAGTCCACAAATTATAAAAAAAATTGGCATAATTGGAATTGTATAATTAATTTGGATTTTAATTTGATTGGTAATTGGAAATGTATATTGGAAAATCAATAAATATGATTTAAAAAGAACATGGGGAAAACAGTCATTAAAAACAATTAAACATTAATAGAATTAAAACTACATACATATAAAAATATGTTTTAAACATACCAATAATTACAATTTTTTTTAAAAAAAGAACAGCACCAGCCCTTTCATTTAAAGCAGTAAATTCTCAAAAGCTTGCTGGCAGAAGATCAAAGAGGGAGCCAGTCTAACTTCTCTAGGGAAGGAGATCCAAAATCTGGGAGCAGCCACCAAAAAGGCCCTCTCCTGCCTTCCCACTAAGTGTGGTTGTGAGGGTGGTGGAACTGAGAGCTTCCCTTGAAGATCTCAAAACCCAGGCAAGCTCGTCTGAAAGAACACAGCCGTTCAGATAGCTTTGACCTAAGCAATGTAGGGCTGTATGTTTTAGATGAATATCTCCCCCAAATAATTTTGCTTTTGATAGGGATGGGGTGAAAGGCCAGAAGTTCAGCCTTCTCTTCTCCCTCGTGGCACAACATGGTAATGTTGAAGTCAGCTCATGCGTGTTTGTATTGGGGGGGGGGAATCAGTGGTGAGCAACTGCATGCCTTATCTAGGATTATGTGTTTCCACAATGCTTTCTTTGAAAATAAGAACACACAATTTTTTTTGGGGGGGGAACAATTCCTGTATGCTGTCTTGTATACTGTTAATTAACCTTTCCTTTAATATTTACTTGGTGCCTAAAACTAAAAGATTTAGAGACCTGGGGAGTTTTTATTCCCCCAACTTAAATGGAGGTATAACATTGGTAATATAGTTCATTCTGCCAGTGAAATATTGATTTTAACTGGATTGGTTGCTGGCGGCTCACATAATTTCATAGCTACGTCTCTAAAAATTTTACTCAGCTTAGTCCCTTGCTGGCTCCTTACACTTTAGAATTAGTTTTTGAAGTTGCAATTTCTTTCACTGTAACATCTTTCCTCTCCCCCCCCCCTTCCTTTAGCATTGTAACAATAAAACACATCGTGATTAATACTGGCTGTATGGTTGCTTACAATTTTAGAGACAGTTAATCTGTGTTTACGGCTGAGGTAGTCATGGCAGTTGTCCATTTATTAGTTATTCTAGAAAGCCAAGAATGCTTGAACCGATAGAAGGAAGCATATCAATTTAGTATTCCAGTTTTTGGTGTGGTTTTTTTTGTAGCGGGCAGTGCTGTAGACAGATGCAGAAGTATGCTGCAAGGATGTGCTAAGAGTGAAACAGGCTTACTATTAGCAATATAGCTAAAGCTTGTGCACGAGGGTCGTGACCCAATTCCATGTGATGGGTTTCATGACACCTTGTCAATCTAGGGTTACTCCATACACTATATGGGAGGAGACTTTGGTTTGCCATTGTGATCACTCAACAGGAAGCCACAGCAATCTTCTTCTATGAAACATGTTTTAAAATGTGAGCCTGTCAGTGCACCGAAAAAGGGGCTCCCATTTCTCAGTCAACAAACAGAGGAAACACAGTCATCATTTCAGTCTCTGAGTGCGATTGTGTATGTCTGTACATGTTGGGGGTGTGCAATTATCCACAGTCCAATCCCAACCACTTTTGTATGTAAACCTGCCCAGATGTGGTCTGCTCCTGTCCGCTATTGGAATGAGGCCCCAGATAGCTTTCTGCAGGGGCAACGTGATCCTCAATGTGAAAAAGATTCCTCTCCTATGGGATTTCAAGGGTGAAAACTTTCCCTTGCCTATTTTTGAGAGGGTTTCTGCAGGAACTTTCAAGCGCAATGCAAAGTGGAGGGAGAAAAATCTGTATGGCAGCAGCTAGTTCATAGATGAATGGACCAGAAGGATTGACCAATGCATATTTGCTAGACAACCACTGAGGGTGCCCCTCTGCATGAAGTTTGTGTCGAAGGTTTGTGCATCAATAAAATGCTAAAAAGGATGTTCTTAGCCCACAAGAGACATCACAGTGGGGACCTATGAAAGGAGGCAATCTGTTAGAACAGGGCTTAAGAGTATAGGACTCTTGTATTAGGACATCTCTGTTTGCAGACATAAGTACACAAGTTTCTGTTGTTTCTTAATTTTTGGCCAAATGGACTTGTTTCCAATTAGTATTTATGTGATTATTAACATTTCTACTGTGCATTCCCATATAAGGTTGATAAATCTTGTTTTGTTTGTTTTCCGTAATGGATAATTTAATAGCCAACTCCTGCTGGTGCCAGTAATGAAATACATCATACTGATTAAACCATAACATGTTGGAAGAAATAAAAGATGATTAAAGTATTAAAGTAAAAGGGGGGAAAACACTATATGGCAAAATCCATTAAGGACCATCAGTAGATGCAAAATAAATAAAGTATGAAGGCACTGTCAATAAAAAAGCAAACAGCCACTACCAGTTAGCAAATATATCAGGTAAACATCAGGCATATGAGGTAAATAGCAGAAATATAAACTCCCAACTGCTACATTTTCCAAATCTACTCCGAATCATATTTTAATTAAATCAGCGACTCATAATCATATTCTCTCTTCAGGGAATTTTTGACAACAACACAGCAAGCACTATAGCCATAACACACATATTACAAAAGCCAACTTTGCTGCTGTGTAAAAAGGAAAACCCAAAACTACTATGGAAGATTTATATTCCATTCAAACCACAATAATTTTCAGTCATAACTGCTGCTGTCTGTAGCAAAGGGAGAATTAGTGTCTGCCCTCCTGACAGTTCTTCAACAACTGTTCTGATTCTCCACCATCATAACATCTGCTACCATGACCAGGTTCAAGGTACAAAGTTCTGAATAACTTTGGCCCAGCATACCTTAACCTGCATGTCCCATGCCGGTTAGTAAGATCATTGGGGGGGGGCATTATTAATGCCCCCCACATACCAGAAGTACTACTCATGTCAATGAGAAATGACACTTGCATTGGTTCCAACTCTGGACAGTGATGGAGTTACAAAATTTAATTTCTATTTCAGTGACTATTCTAGAATTGACCCTGAAGAGTTCTGGGCCAACATTATATGACCTTCCCATTGCAGAACTTTTTTAGTACAGAAGATTCTCCAAGTTTCCCGCAGGTTAGAGAAAAATATATACAAACTGAAGTTAGGTCCTTCAAACCAGACATCCTATTTAGTAAAACAAAGTCTCCACATTCTGTTGCTACTGAATACGCTGCTACTATTTAGATTTTGATATTGCTCACCACTCTGATCAAGCACTGGGAGCTAAGTAATCATTCAACATTATGCAAAGAAACTATTCTTGTTTGCCATTTTTCTTGCTTATCTGCATTCATAATAGACACTCTTGCCAAGCAGAGGCAAGCATTCTGTAGAATTTGAAACCAGCATTCCATCACTTGGCTGCTATGGTTTCTTAAATAAGAAACATTGTTCTATTGTTTTAAGAGCGGCCATTGGCAAAATCAAAAGTGTGGCTCAGCAAAGAGGCCTGTGTGATTAATAATGCTATCATTAAGGTGAAACAAGATGGCGTCGACTCCAAGAGTATTGAAATGTCACCCCCTCAATGTGATCAGAATATATAACTTTTTCGGGTTTTAGCTTTTAGACAGTAATCTATATGCATTTTTAATGAGAGATTGTTCTTTAATATATTCATGTCTCAGTGCAGTGCTGATGATGGGCTACTTGCTCTATAAACTGATTGCAGTACTCGCAGAAATGGCACATAAAATTCTGTTTTCATATTCTGAGGTTTAATGATCTGTCAGTTAGAGATTCCCCATGTAGGAACTGCAATAGAACAGCAATAGGGAATTTATGAATAAATAATTCCATAGTAATGAAAAGATCTGTGTGGGTCAGGCTTCCTTTACTGATGCAATGCTTTGCCTGAAAAGCTTTTTATGCTCCAGTGGTCCTCAGTACATCAACCAGATAAAAATTCAGAAAGCAGTAGTTGTAACACTTCATATTAAATATATTAACCATGAATCCCATTTAAATCTAATAGGATAGTTTTGTATGTTCCTCAAAGAATCAACGGATTCATTGGGCATATGGATTCATGAACACATAAAGATTCCTTCGCATGTAAATAAAGCCATATCGCAGTCCCAGTCGCAGTGCCTTGCCTGCCCACCCCGACCTAATACTATGTGAGTAGGTTTGTATAAGTTTTTTCTTGTTTTTTCTTTATGTTGTTGTAATGTGTTTGATGTGTTCTTTTTTCTTTATTCATTATTTGATATGTTCTTGTTTTATTGGTTTGATATGTTTGTTGTTTAATATAGAAAATAAAAAATTTATACTAATACTATGTGAGGTGTGAGAGTATAAGCTCAAGTGGACAATGATCTGGATTAAAAATGGAAACAACTTTATTGTTGTAGGTGGAACTTTGGCTCAGGCATTGGGTGTATGTCCATTCCAGCCTCCTACTGGACAGCTGGAACTGCTTCAGGATTATGCCATGGATTATGGCCTCCCCAAGATGTCAATCTACTGAGTTGACCATCCTAAGGCCACTGCTGGAAGACCTATGGCCCATCTGCCCCATATTTGACTTCTGGACAGGTACTTCCTCTGAGATCCCTCTAACAGGGTACCCTGAATACGCCACTGATACAGTATTGGGTGATGCATGCTTGAGGACTAGAATTCCACCAAATGTCTTAACAGTCCAAAGTTGTGACATTTGTTCCATAAAGAATCAATGGATTCTTTGGGAATATGAATTCATGAACCCATGAAAAATCATTCACATGTAAACGAATCCATATTCCCAAACATTGCCTGGCTTTTAGTATCTGCTGTCATTATTGGTGCACCCACAATTCTTTAAAGACAAGTCTTTCTCACTAACTGCTATATATCAGTGCAACATCAAATACTATATTTTAAAAATAAACATAATGGACTGCCTATATTTAAGTTCCATCCCTTGCTCACAAGAAAACCAAGTCTGTGGCCCTGTACCCATTTACCTGACTGCTAACCCCGTGAAACACAAAGAGACTTCTTTCTGAGTAGATAAGTCCAGATCTTGAACCAGCATGTACACCAAAGTGTTAATTTGTAATACTCCATTGATTGTACTGTAGTTGTGTTGATAGAGTTGATATCCTTCAGACTATACAAATTCAATCACTTTACATTACAAATGTAATTACAAAGGAGCAAACCTCCCGCACTGAACACAGTGGGACTTAATTCTGATCAAACATACAGCGCAGATCGAGTGGAGAAGTGGTTCCAAGCTGTATTTTAGGTATTTCTCAAAGTGCAAATATTTGCGTGGTACTTGTAGGTTTTCATAATTTCTGTAAAGCGAAACTGGGGAAAAAACTCTTCTATGAGGAGAGGTTTCAGCATATCGACTTTGAAAAATGCTAAACCATAAGGTACATGAACTACTGCCAGATGTTGTGATGGCCACCAGCTTGAGGAGGCTCAATGGTAGCCAGTCATGATGGATTAGAGTCACCACCTGATGGTGGGAAACAACAACAGTGCTATGGTGCTCACATCCTGCTAGAGGACTTCTCGTAGGCATCATGGTTTGCCACTGAGGGCAGGACTGGAGAGGCTTTTGGCCTGACTCAACAGGGTCCTTACATTCAGGGTCCTTATATACAGCATCTGAATAAAAATAAATTACATGTGCTTGCGATGTACATAGATTTTGCATAGAAGCCATTCTATGTGGGAAAGCAATTAAAGCATTCCACTTCTGTGGAGAAAACCGTTGTGGGTCAGCTACTGGACTTAGCTGAAGATGCAATTATCTCAGCTGAAGATCTGTTGCTTTGTCTCCCTAAGGAATGAGATAATAAAAAGAGTGTTTGTTGGTTTTCAGTCTAACCAATTCAAATGCTGCTGTTCCAAGCTGCTGGTTGGCATCCGTCTCTCTCGGTAGACAATGGGAGAATGTGCCTTCGGGGGTGAAGTCAAACTGTTGCAGAGTCACAACACCTGCTGTGGCTCTAGAAACCCATGTAGAAGAGACCTGTTTCATTGCAGCTGGAGCAGCCGAAGGCATGTGCCAGCTGCAATTGCTCCATTGTTGATGCTGCTAATTCTCTGCTCACCACCATCCCCGCCCTATCATTCTGCACCATAGAGCAAGTCTATTCATAAGCTTGCTCATTCCTGTCTTGGACTAATTCTAATTAAACAAAGCAGGGTTGCTGAATTACTAGCCACATTTTGTGACTTTACTAGCATTATTTATATGTATTTGACAACTATCCAAGGAACATTTAGGGCAGTAGTCTTCAACCTTTACAGACCCAGGGCCCACTTTTTAACCCAAACATGCATTTGGGGACCATTTTTAAAAATCTTTTAGCATATAGTTAATCTTACTATAAATTTGCATGGTGGCATATCCCATATGTGTGAGAGGAGGGATGGGTTGGATTGTGTTTTCTAAGTTCATATCAGACATCCTAATATCTTTCCAGCTATTGCCAAAGCACTGAAGGTACTTTAGGGTTTCTTCCTTCTGAACTACTCAGGAGAACATTGCCTCCATGTTTTCCCCAGATCCTTACTAATAAAGCAACTAAGGTTTGCTTAAAAACAATCAAACAAACAAAACCCCTAAGATTTCAGAGAAGGGAAGGCTGCTCAGGAATGCCCATAAATGGCTATGGAATTAGACAAAACAAAAAATTAAAATAAAATTAAATAAAATTCCTTCCAGTAGCACCTTAGAGACCAACTAAGTTTGTTCTTGGTATGAGCTTTCTTCAGGATTTTTTAAATTTTTTTATTTTGTTTTGACTATGGCAGACCAACACAGCTACTTACCTGTAACTGGAACTATGGAATTAGAGTACATATTGAATTTATTATGGATTAATAGATCACTAATTGTGATACCTAGCTTTGTCTTTATCTCCCCCACTCTCTCGTTGATACTTTTTAATGCTATGTTGTTCTCCTGTTCTCCCTCTTATTACTGTCAGTCACAATTAGCCTTCTTACGCTTTTCATACCTAGTCTCAGCATGTCCTTTCCCCCTCTTTTAATATAGAGAGTATACTCAGGCCTGTCTTACATAAATTTAAATTGGAATTCAGGACACAGCTTCTCATTAACGTTGTAATCATCCCCTCCCCTCCCTGCCTTTTACAGCAGATTTGGGATTGGAACTTACTGTGTCATAGGAGAAAATGGCAAAGACCCAAGGTAAAAATCTGTATCGTTTTATTTCTATGCTGTTGGCGTCTGTCATAATGCCTCCATTCTATTAAGAATGGCGGAGGGCAGAAACCTGCTTTTTTTCCCTTCCAGTCCCATTTAAAAGCTTCCTTCTCCCCCCACTTATAAAGAAGAGGTTTATGGTGCTGAATTTATAGGGTTAGCTGCTTCTTTCTGGAGATTCCATCTAAAAAGTATCCGCACATGGAATTCAACAGAGTGGGAGACATGCACAGATGTCTTTTAGTTGGGTGGTGCTTATATCTAGATTAGGTCCTCTGACGCACCAGCAGTGGCATAGCATGGGTGCAAAATTGTTAGGAGTTCAAAATTTCAACATCCAGTGCTGCCTCAGATACAGCTGCGTGCTTCTGTCAGTGGACTCCATTGAAAATGACTTCTCCAAGAGAATCAGGAAGTGAACTCACTAGACAACAGAATAACTCTTCTTCCATTACCTCTGTGGCTGCAATCTTCTGGGTGCTGCAGAGACTGTTAGGCAGTTGAATGTGCATGTGTATTCCAACCGTTTCCCTCCCAGCTCCTTGCAGCCCCGGGCACTGGCAACCCACACTATGCCACTGGGCAGCAGGCCACTCTAGGTTTCATGCAGGGCAACCCAGTGCCTGTTTACTTGGAACTTGGCACTTGCCAGTGATGTTATTAGTCCAATGATGCCTCTTTGTATGTTCTGACCTGCACAGCACAGACTTTAGGGTAGCTTTGAATTAATTCAAGTTAAATGGATAGTTAGCCTACAAAGGTGCCTATTCCCCTTCCTGAGAGGCAAAGGGAATTGGGATAAATTCAGTTCAGTTCAGTTCAAATTTTAATGTGAACCTCCCTAATTCTCAAAGCTATACTTTGAAATTCACACTTGTCCAAAGTTTGTGAGACGGTTCTACAAGATAACTTGTAGAAAAGTGTGTGTATTTAGGAGACAGTGTGTATAAAAATGCATATATTGATGACAATAATATATAAAAATACATGGAGCAGGGATAGCTCAGTCGGTTGAGCATGAGACTCATAATCACTCAATCTCAGTCATGAGTTCCTGCCCCACCTTGGGCAAAACATTCCTGTATTGCAGTGGGTTGAATTAGATGACCCTTGTGTTCCCTTTCAACTCTATGCTTCTATGATTATATCAGGGGAAATTGCTTGCAATATGTGTGTGTGTGTGTGTGTGTGTGTGTGAATCAGGCAAAATTGCATTAAAATGTATGTATTAGGGCAAATCTGTACAACAGTGCTTATGAATCTTCAAGAGGAATCCTTTTTAAATAAATAAATAAATAAATACATCACAAACTGTAAAGTCTAGAAAATCCTAAATGTACAGATTTGCCCATATTATAATATATTAGGAAAATTGATTGCAAAAAAATGCATATCAGAGACAACTGTATAAAATGTGTTTAACACAATAAAATGCTGTTGAATTTCCATGAGAACTTAAAAAAAAAAGATGCAAAAATGTGGAGACCTTAACATAAGAACAGAAAAATGAGAAACTGAAATTCACAGTTTTGCTCATCCATATTTGCAACAAACAGGATGAGTATAGTAGTTTTATGGCAGCAATGGAGAGCCTGTTTTAAGGGCTAGATGGTGCACAGAACATCACTTAATCCCGGGGAGCCTTGGAAATGGGGTATTCGGTGCTGCTCAGTTCAATTGATTGAGTCAGGAGCCATGGGGGACTCTATTGTCCCAGGATCCCTCATGGCAAAAAAAATACTCTTCATTAGCATCCAAGTCTTAAATATAAGGATTTCACTGCTGCTGCAGTCCATTCCCAGAATTCCTCTTTACTGCCACCCACTCTCCACAACAGAAGTTCTTCCTTAGCCAATAGAAATGTTCTCAGGCATTAGCTTTACAGGATTACAAAGTAATATGGTTTGGAACATGTGGAAATACCACCAAATCAGAAATATTTGTTTTGTTATTAAAACTTGAGGTTTTTTGTAGGCTTTCAACAATGGTTCATATTCCATTTCTGTTCATAGAAAGAGTGTGAGTGGAAAGATGTGTTTCGAGTCTGAGCTCTGTTTTGAATTTCTGGATTCTGAATACACAAAATTTTCGATCCAATCCACAATATTCAGGTGATATTCATCCCACTGAAGACATCCTATGCAAATAGATGGGGCAGGTACTTGGATACCATTTCAGGGTAAATCTGATTTGTGATTGTGGTTCCTAATCCTGCAGATGATAGCCATATCAAAAGCTGCATGTGTTAATGGATTTCCTCGTGTAATTTGGGATGCTAATAAAGTACTAAAAAATCTGTCCTTCAAATATAAAATAACTCGGACATTTTAACACCTTTTTTCCAAATTAAAAACTTATTTTGAATATTTGGATAAGCAGTGCTCTCAGTTAGAGAAAGGTCTCATTCATCACATTTCCGCTTGTTTTTCTCTTTAAGTGCTCTCCCCAAAGTTGTGAATAGCATTAATTGAGAATGTTGGAATAATTTCATATTATAGTTATTCATGAATGCTCTTAATTTTTCAGCTCTACAGAATGTAGACGAAAAGAATGTGAATAACAATAATTGATGTTTGGCATCTATTCACTGAACAATTATTTTCATCATTCAGCCAGCGCAAGTGATGACTACTCAACACAGAGAAATCAGAGAAGATGAAAAAATCATTTTGCAACTGACAATACTCTGTGGAAAATTGTTCTTTGTGGGGGAAGATATCAGAAGGCTAAAGGAAAAAAATCTGGTCCCCCCCCCCCCAGAAAAGCTCAACTAATAGCAGCTGCTACCGTGTGTAGTATATCTTATGGCACCATGAGGATATTTAAAAATGAAAGCTGGATATCAGAATATAGGAAAATGCCTTATATGAGGTCAGTCTATCTGCCCATCAATCGCAGTATTGTCTGACAGCTGTTCTTCAGGGTCTCAGGCAAAAATCAATCCCATACTTGCTACCTGATCCTTTTAACTGGAAAAAAGGTAAAGGTAGTACTGTGGTCTAAACCACTGAGCCTCTTGGGCTTGCTGATCAAAAGGTTGGCGGTTCGAATCCCCACGATGGGGTGAGTTCCTGTTGCTCTTTCCCAGCTGCTGCCAAACTAGCAGTTTGAAAGCACACTAGTGCAAGTAGATAAATAGGTACCACTGCAGTGTATGGCATTTCTGTGCACTCCGACTTCCATCACAGTGTTCCGTTGTGCCAGAAGCAGTTTAGTCATGCTGACCTCATGACCTGGAAAGCTGTATGTGGACAAACGCTGGCTCCCTTGGCCTAAAAGCGAGGTGAGTTCCGTAACCCCATAGTCGCCTTTGACTGGAGTTAACCGTTCAGGCAGCGGCGGAGCAAGCTGATTGGACACCTGGGGTGGTGCGTGTGCCCTGTGCCCAGGGGTGGGGTGAGCCACCCGTGGTGTGGGATGAGCCAGGGCAGGATGCTCCGCTGGGCCTCCGACGAGTCTGCCTGCTTCCTCCCACTCAGCTGCCCTACATGGAGCCTGTGGGTGCCCAGGAGAGATGCATGGCTTGCGAGCGCTTCAGGCCCACGGTGAGTGCCGCCCGGCATTTTGTCACCCTCCTCAGTGGTGACACCCGGGCTGAACCGCCCCCCACCACACACCCCTTCCTCCACCCCTGCATCCTTTTTATTAACGTTTAACTTTAACTGGAGGTGCCAGAATCTGGACCATCTACAGTCAAAGAATATGCCACCCTAATGAGTTAGGTGACAACTACTACTCTGTAATAGTTTGCATGCTGCCAGTATTCTGTTCAATGGCATAATAATAATAATAATAATAATAATAATAATAATAATAATAATAATTTTATTTCTACCCCGCCCTTCCCAATCCAAAAACCGGGCTCAGGGCGGCTAACAACAAATATAAGACAATGATTAAAACAACTTTAAAAACAGCTAAAAAAGCATAAAAAACAAACATCAGTGGGATCACCAGGGCTAACTGGCCAGGTTAGTCATGCTAGGCCAGTAGGGAGACCAGGGAGGAATTTTAATGTAGGGAACCAGAAGGGTTTCTTCAGAAAGAAGGAAAAGGGAAAAGGAATAGCGGATCAGGCTATTCCTAGTCTTGTGGGACAGAGTATTCCACCAGGTCAGAGCCAACACTGAAAAAGCCCTGGCCCTTGTGGAGGATAATCTGGCTTCTTTTGGGCCTGGGATCCTTAAACTATTGTTATTTGTGGACCTTAAGGAGAGGCGGTGTCCTGTAAGTGCCTGCTAGTTAAAGTTCAGAGTTGAAGCTCATTTCTTGACAAAGCTGAAGCTAAAATGGACATCTTCAAAGACATGCAGCAATCACATCCCTGACTTGCTGAGTTAAGTTGGCATGCTGCGCTGTCAAGGAGCAGACCATGCAACTTCCCCCAGAGTAAAGAGCAGAAGGACAAGTGGCACCACCTGCTTAGACTGGCCATGTGGCTGTGTCACTCCTTTCTATGGACGTTTGCCATCCAAAGTATGGAGAGTGGCTGGGTTGGCGGCAAGGACACTACAGAACTGAAGCTCATTAGCATATCTTTGCTCTACCCTTCATCATTTGAGGTGAAGAATGCCCAGGGTGTTGGTTTTTTTCCAGCTGGAACTCACTGGAACTCAGTTATGGCACCTCTCAGGTGGGCACCACTGCCATTATAAGATAACAAGGGGAGGTGTCCGTGGTGAGTTCCAGCACTCTTTTTTTTTTTTTTTAGAAAAAACTAGCACTAAGAATGCCAGATGTAATACTAGGATGTCAATCCCACATTAGGTGAACCCTAGGATAGGAGCGGTTGGGATGATGGGAGATGCTCTCCTGATACGAATCTTGTTGCTGCTTACCTAGAATGTGTAGGGATTATATTCTGGTGTAGTTCTGAGCTGGCTTTGCAACAAGGTCATGAACATGTTGCCACCCTACCCTACACAATCCAGGTGAGCTGCTGTGAGGCCATATAACACCAGTCCTGAAAGACCTACATTGGCTCCCATTACATTTCCGAGCACAATGCAGTGTTGGTGCTGACCTTTAAAGCCCTGAACGGCTTTGGCCCAGTATACCTGAAGGAGCGTCTCCATCCCCATCGTTCAGCCCGGACACTGAGGTCCAGCTCCAAGGGCCTTCTGGCGGTTCCCTCACTGCGAGAAGTGAGGTTACAGGGAACCAGGCAGAGGGCCTTCTCAGTAGTGGCGCCCGCCCTGTGGAACGCCCTCCCATCAGATGTCAAGGAAATAAACAACTATCTGACTTTTAGAAGACATCTGAAGGCAACCCTGTTTAGGGAAGTTTTTAATGTTTGATGTTTTATCGTGTTTTTAATATTCTGTTGGGAGTCGCCCAGAGTGGCTGGGGAAACCCAGCCAGATGGGCAGGGTAGAAATAATAAATTATTAGTAGTAGTAGCAGTAGTATCTGGAGGGCTGAAAAGCAGAACTGGCTTGTGAAACTGGTCACCTCTGCCCTGGGATCATGTAATGAGGAATAAGAAACTGGCACTGGAGAAGCAGAAAAAAGGGAAACTAAAGAGGCTGAAAATGGCCACAAACATGGAGCACTTTACCTAAAGGTTTTCTTACACTCATCATAAGTTTTTGACCTTTTGGATTTGAACCAAAGTCACCACATTGTTCATCACAAAACACCTGTTTTGTGCTTTCCCCCAGGGCTCGATGTTTAGTACTCCCTTTAGTGAGAATTCACTTCAGCTGCAAGTATCTGTTTTGCTGTATTGCTTCAGTGGTGAGGTGACTTAGAGAAGATCCACACCATTCCTGTATATTTAAAACAAATCTAGCACACATTTAAAGCATATAGAGGCTCCCCCTGAGGAATTATGGGAGCTGTAAGGGTTAAGGGTACTGGGAAATTGTAGCTCTGTGAGGGGAAAACTACAGTTCCCGGGATTTTTTTTATGGAAGTCATGTGCCTCAATGAGTGTTATATGTGCTTTGAATGTATGGTGTGAATTTACTCCTATTTTCTCCGGTACCAAAATACACCAGTGCAGCATAATAAGATGTATGTTCTCATGTTCTGTATTGGAGCATATTTTGAAGCCCAACCCTGGTTTGTATTACGTTACCACAGCAATATCTGCCAAAGAGTTCCAGTGTGAGAGATGACCATGATTAAGCAGTATACAAACTGCTGAAATAAATGTGCTATTCACTTAATGTGTTTACAGATCAAAACTTTAAGAGATCGTTCTTTTTGCATTTTTAATGTATGCAAGATTAATTAATGAGGTAGGTTCCATATTTCAAACAGCACCTACATCCCATTATTATTTTTTCTACATCTGCACTAAAACTTGCTATTTGTGTTAGAAAAAAAATATTATTAGCATCTAGATTTATTTTTTTCTAATCACAGCAGGAGAAAACTTGCTGTTAGGAAATGAGACAGCTAAGTAGGCCAGTTGATGAAGGGAAAAAAGAAAACCAATAATCCACAGAGATCTAACCACGTTTAAACAGAAACTGTTTAGTATAAATATTTTTGAAAGTGAACTTTTTTCCTACCATATTTTGCTTATGATTGCAGGTGAACTTTCCAACACCCTTCTATTTCAGATGCAAATTTTGTAGGTTGGTTGTATGCATTTATACCCAGTGCAGAAACTGTAATCATAATGCATACCCGAGGGACGTGCTATTTCATGCCAATTGTGTGCGAACCATAATGTGCTTTTAAAAGCTGTTTATCCCAAAGTGGGCTACATTTGCTGTCCCGCAGGACTTCATTATGCACTGTGTATATACATGTGCTATATATAATCCATTTAATTGTGTCACTGTGAAAGTCGTGGATTAAATCAATTCATCACGAAGTACCAAAAAATGATTGAAAGGGGTAAAATAGAACAAATATAGAAATCCAGAAATGCACTTTTTAAAGACTTCAAGCAATACACATCATGAAATTAGAAAGGCCACTGAGAGTTCTGAAAGAGTACCATACTTATAAGACTATGTTCTTTTATTCAAAAATCATGTTCAAAATTTGGGGTCTTATACATGGATAGTGCATTGTGGGGTCACAGGATTGGTTGCTGGCGCAAGTTGGAGATTGTTATTGGTGGCTGCTGCAAGGGCTGTTGCTGATTGGCTATCGCTGCGGCAATTGGGCAGGCAATTTGCTGCTTTTTTCGGCGATGGGACAGAGGATAGGTTGCTTTGTTGATGCACGTGAGCGGCATTGTCGGTCTAGTAGGTGAGCTATTTTTGGCAATTCCCTCTTTAAAAAGCTCAGCAATTCTGTGCAATCCTCCCTGAAAAAAGCACAACAACTTCAGGGAATCTCTCCCCCCCCCATTTTCTAAATTGTGAGCCCCCAAAATAGGGGGCATGTTTTAAGTTTGCTGTGTTTGGCCTGAATTATATTTCCATTGCCTGAGTGACTTGGAACCTCTTTCTATACAATCCAACTTTTGTCATGAGATGAGACCCATATTTATGACATGCATTTATTTATTTATTCAATTATTCATGCAGCAGTATATATATATAAAATGATGCCAGTTTAAGACCAATATTGAGGCTAGCTCATGTTGACTCAAGCTTCACAGCTCCTTGAAACAAAGGCTGAAGCACCTCATGATTAGCAATGATATTGTGCAATGTCACAAACTGTACTTCCTCGTAGCTTGCCCTCTGTGCAACCAGTCTTTCCCTTGGCCATTTAGTTCCAGATCCAGATGGGGCGAAAGATTTATACGATCTGAAGAGAAACCAGTGGTAAAGTTTTGAAAATAACCTACCCATTTCGTACATTTTAAAGAATCCAAAAGAATGTGGTTCACCCCATTTCTGGGGAGGGGGCAAATTTGCTACCCCCTCCTCCCTTGGAAGTAAAGGAGAGGTGGTATCTCCCTAGGGGAGGGCATTATGGCCTGAGGGCAATTTCATCCAATGGGGAGTGGTCACGACAGGCTATTTAAGCCTCCTCTGCTCTCACTCTCTCCCCTCTTTTTTATTCAGCACCCCCCCTTTTGCAGTGTGGGCCTACAAGGTAGGGGGGGACCCTAACTGGCTTCAAGTCTTCTCTTTTTTGCCTATGCCACACTGTTAGGTAATCTTTTCTGGAGTGGTGTACCGTCAATTTGGCTAGTTGGCAAGTAGTCTGGGCATGTGGGGATATTTCAGAAAGAATGGAACATTTGGGTTGTGGGCATCCCTTACTCACTGTTGTCAGGCATGGCTTGTGGATACTGTGGGGTGCCCTTTGACCCGATGGACACATCGGGGTGAACGTTGGACAATGGGGCCACAGTGTGCCTGTTTGACTCTTATACCCAAAGTCCACACAGCGGAGAGGGAGGGTCTTAGGAAACCTTTCTGCGTGCACAAAATGTGCGGCTGTTAACCTGTCTAGGTGATGGGGGCAGAAATTACCCCATCAATTAATGAACACCTGCCCAGACTTAATTTGAGTACATTGGTTGATTCTGACTAGTTAATTTGTTTTGCAGATCCTCAAATTGTTATATTTAATAAATATAAGCTATTTATCCATATTGGTTGCCTCAACTCTTCTTCCTAGTGTGCTTGTCAAAGGTGCATCCATACATACTGTGAGTAGGAACAGATTGCTTAATTATCCATAAATCAGTGCATTTGTAGGTCTTGCAACCCTATGCATTTTACTCAAAAATAAATCCCGCTATCTTTAGTGAGACATACTTTCATGTGAGTGTTTTTAGGATTGCCATTTTCAGTGCATAGGATTGAACTTCAAGTTTCTTAAATACACTTAGTCCTTGTTCTTTTTTTCAGGATTGACATAGCCCTGCAGAACTAAGGTTTTTGATTGCATAACCAGAGGCAACTCTTTGAAACCCCTTGAAAATCCTATTTACCCATAATTAACTGAGGATCTTGGAACCTGTTCAACTAATTTGCAGTATTTTAGTCAGAAGTATGTCCCACTGTGTTCAATGGGGCTTACTCCTACCTGAGTGTGTAAAGGACTGGAGCCTCGCAATGTATAGGTTATCATGGCTCCGCCTACCATTAGATGCCATGCTTTATGTGGCACCAACTCTAATTGGCACCTACCACTACTGTAGACAAGATTTTAGAAAGCAGCAGGGGGGAAACACACACATTAAAAATTGAAGTTGTTTAAGGAACACTGGGGGCAGTGTGGCGGAAGCTGAGAAAATAATCGCTAATGGAGCAACTGAGGTTTCGGGTTTTGTTTTTTTTTTCCTAAAGGGAGAAAGATTAAATAGTATTCAAATCTGCTACATTCTCTGTAGAAAAGAGAACGGGTTCTTTAGGCTGCACATATATTTTCCTGAGAGGGTACTATTCCAATGTCTTGAGTAGCCTCCCAAGATGCTAGTAAAACGTATCCAGTTAAACTAGGAATCTTTCATTAAGGGCCAAGGAAAGTTGCCTGGAAGACCCGCATTGGAAGACTTTAAAGTAACTGCCTAAGAGAAAAGAGTTTTCTGCTTGAGAGATGGCTGAAGATGCAAACAGCTGGTAGCTGAGTTTTAAAACACCATGGAGCAAATGAGGACATGGGAAGGAACCCCATGCACAAAAGCTGGCGGAAAGTTTGCATTTCTTAGTACAGAAAGTATTGAAATGATCTGTAGAAATATTTCCTATTCTAATTAGTTCAAGAGGTTCCAGTTACAGGTAGGTAGCCGTGTTGGTCTGCCATAGTCAAAACAAAATAAAATTAAAAAAATCCTTCCAGTAGCACCTTAGAGACCAGCTAAGCTTCACGTCGAAAGCTCATACCAAGAACAAACTTAGTTGGTCTCTAAGGTGCTACTGGGAGGAATTTTTTATTTTATTTAGTTCAAGAGGGTTCTGGAAGCTTCTCTGTGTGAAAGAAACAAGCAGAAGGTTCATGATGTTTGGGTTATTCCTTCAGAGAAGCTGAGTACAGCTGGCTTAAACTGGTTCTGTTATCTTTTTCAGTCAAGTTCATGCTGACTATAAAAGTAGGGTCAGAAGGAGCCTGGCTTTCACTTTCTCTTTCTGTCTCTTTTCCTTCTGGTGTGGTGTTCTGTATGCTTAGTGTTAAGGTTTAGACGTATTATGAGTTATTGGAAGTTTAAGTTGGCTCTGCTGCAACTGGATTTCTTATGGAAGTTGTGGTTTTGATCATATGCTTCCTTGTCGCTATTTTGGCTGTACAACAAAATATTGGCAAAAGAAAAGCAGGTTCTGCCTATTTTAATGTTCCCTGTTCAGTGCTTCTAGGGGAATTTGAGAAGAAGTGCCCCTTAATTGCCCTTCAGTCAGCTTTTCTGGAGAGCTGCTTCATGCTGTTTATTAAAGCATATGGTATTTTCCTATACAAAATGTAAAGGGTAGAAGAATGCAAAGAAAAAAAATAAAAAAAAAATCCTTCCAGTAGCACCTTAGGGACCAACTAAGTTTGTTATTGGTATGCACACTTTTCCAGATACCTATCTGAGGAAGTGTGCATGCACATGAAAGCACATATCAATAACAAACTTACTTGGTCTCTACGGTGCTACTGGAAGGAATTGTTTTATTTTGTTTTGACTACAGCAGACCAACATGGCTACCTGCCTGTAGCAAAGAAAACAGTCAGTGAAGTCCTCTTCCCACAGGACTAAAGGCATGTGACTAATTAAGGGATAATTAACCACTCATTCTCCAGATGCATCAAATAGGAAAGGGTAACACCAGCAGAAGCTGCAGATAGGAAACATCCAAGAAGCGTTTGTGGTAAACCTATGTGGAATGGAACTTACCGATTAATAAACATTGTACAATACTTTTAGCTCATAGATGCAGATCTCACCTCTTCCATCTCATCTCCACTGGTACTGCATACCTGCTATCTACATATTGGGGGGGGGGGTGACATCTGTAGGTGAAGACTACTAAGGATACAATCCTATCCACACTTACCAGAGAGTAGGGATGGAAGGATCTGTTAATATTGGTTCTCTCCATTTTTCATTTAAGCCATATTTTGTCACAATTCATGGGTGTTATTTTTTAATCATCTTGAAAATTCACCAGTGTTTTCTCCTAGCAAAGACATTTTTATTTGTAGTTTTGTCAAATGTGCAGAATTTGGCAAGCAATTTCCCAAAATATAGTGCAGTTTTTTTGGTTTCAGAAAGTGCAAAATGGATCGATTCAGCTCTAAATGCGTACTGAATTGAGTTTCTCCTCCATCCGTACCTGAGAGCCAGGCCCTTTAAGTAAAGCGATAAATGAATGTAAATATGAAGGAGCAGCCTGCCTGGTTACAAGCAATCCTAAGTACATTTACTTGAGAGGAAGTCCTATGAACCTCAGTAGACATTACACCAAGTAAGCTGTAGATAATTTGGCTATAAGTATCTATTCCTGGTATACTGGTACAGCTATACTGGTACAGAGTTAGCTTGGCAACTTTGTACTGTAATTCTAAACACAAGCTTCATAATATTTAATGCACCAGCTGAGCCTGATAGGACACAGGCAAGTTTACCTGGTCCCTCCAGGCCCTGGGAAGGGAGCACACTCAGAATGTTACCTCTCCAAACTCGGATCCCTCAAGGAAACTCCCAGCCCTCATAGCAGTAGAGGCCTGATTGATTTTATTTTCTCTTGAGTGCATCACATGTTTGGCTTCCAATGAGAAAAATCATTGCTGGGGGAAACTTATCTTGAGATGCTGCATTAGCTAGAGGCTACTAAGGCAGATCAAAGAACTCTTAGCAAGAAGGAAATTCTTATTACAGGACATAACTCCTCTAATATTTAATTCTTCCCCGCACGGAGTGAACATTGCCAAAGTGGTTAGGAAAATGAGAAAATCAAACAAGAGCCAGTGGTAAGATGTGAAGCAGAGAGAGCCATCTGTCTCAATTTCTGTACAATGCAGCCCTCTTATTCACAAATCTTTGCCAGTTGTTTTTATGTTCGTATTCATCAAATATGTCTTGAAAGGCACAAATCCATGGTGGACTAATCGTTTGCTTGTAATTTCCTTTTCTTTCTTTCTTTTTTAAAAAAGCCTTGCTGTTTCCTGTAATGATACTTAAGGCAGAGAAAAATGTTCTCTTTATCTCAGTGCTTTTATCAATAATTAAACCAGTTGCATACTATTAAAACCAAGGGTTTCTTCCTACCCCCTACCCCCTGAACACAAATAGTATTGCATTAAAAACACAAGTTTGGGACCTAATGTAGCATGGGGAATTTAAAAAGTTGGCACTGCAAGAACAAACAAAAGCAGAGAATACCTACCAGACTTAATTTTTAGCCCAGTTTTCTCATTCTTTGACATTACACAAGTTGTATCTGTAGTTTCCTTCACATTTTCATATGTTACACATATTGTACATGTGATGTTTATGTACATAACATTGTATGCATATTTAATAATAGTGTGATTAAGCTAAGTGTCTATTAGAGGAATTAAGATAAATGTTAGGTAGAGAGAGAGGGAGAGGGAGAGGGAGAGGGGGGGCAGTTGGGAATGTTGCTAGTAAGTGGTGATTGCGAGAGAAGTTTAAAGGGAGTTTGAATGCTGGTGGGAGATGGTTTAGAGCAGGCATGGCCAAACTTGGCCCTCCAGCTGTTTTGGGACTACAGCTCCCATCATCCCCAGCTAACAGGACCAGTGGTCAGGGATGATAGGAACTGTAGTCCCAAAACAATTGGAGGGCCAAGTTTGGCCATGCCTGGTTTAGAGTCAGTGGAGAGTTGAGTTTGGGAGTGCATGTGGAAATGACAGGCGGATGTGAAGCAGGGTTGGTTTATTAGGATAGGATTGGTATTGCTTTGTCCGTGTTTGAATACGTAACAAAGTAACCAATAAGGAGACACGGGTGGTGCTGTGGATTAAACCACAGAGCCTAGGGCTTGCTGATCAGAAGGTCAGCGGTTTGAATCCTCGCGACGGGGTGAGCTCCCGTTGCTTGGTCCCTGCTCCTGCCAACCTATCAGTTCGAAAGCACGCAGTGCAAGTAGATAAGTAGGTACCACTCCGGTGGGAAGGTAAATGGCGTTTCTGTGCACTGCTCTAGTTTGCCAGAAGTGGCTTAGTCATGCTGGCCACATGACCTGGAAGCTGTACACCAGCTCCCTCGGCCAGTAAAGCGAGATGAGTGCTGCAACTCCAGAGTTGTCTGTGACGGTCAGGGGTCCCTTTACCTTTACCTTTACCTTTACCTTTACCTTTACCTTTACCTAACCAATAAGGAACAGGGAAAAACCTGAAACCTGATGCTTTTGTGCACCAAGGAATCATAAAACCATCATTTATTGTGTCTGTATCATTGTACATCATCATATTACATCTCATTCCTTATAATTGGTCACATTTGGATAAAATATTCACCCCAGAAATATTCAGATACGTATTACATGCATTGATAACACACACCCTGTGGAACAGCCTTCCATCAGATGTCAAGGAGATGAGACACAACCTTTAAAAGACATCTGAAGGCAGCCCTGCATGGAGAAGCTTTTTTAATGGAATAATAATAATGATGATGATGATGATGATAGAAGCATGGTGCTGATAATGTCAAGGTTGCAGGTCCAATCCCCATATGGGACAACTGCATATTCCTGCATTGCTGATCCTCAGGGTCCCTTCCAATTCTATGAATCTATATGGTGGTAGCAGGAATAAGCGAAATTATAAACATTATCATCAGAGACCCACCTCAGTATTGTACATCTTGTATAGATGGAAAATGTGGTACAGGGGAGTTATGGGTAATGCCAGAGACTACATTGCTTGGAGTGGCGGCACAACAAGGCATATAGCCCGGATTCTGATCATGTGGGACCTCTATGTTTGAGCAACTACTCATGTGTAGGTGTCACTCAGACAGCTGTGCTAATCTGGCCTCACAATGCTTGCTGGTGGACCCCTTTCATGCATGACTCAGGGAGGAAAAAATAAGCTATGCTGTGAATAAGTTTTCTGGGCTTTTTCCAGTATTCAGGGCAATTTCCTTTAGATCATTCATGTCCAAAGTCTGTTTATCTCCCGGGGTAAAATCCTAAAAAAAGCTCAACCACTTCAATCCTAAAAAAAAAGGTCAACAACTTTGGTTGGCCCTTTGGTCACCCTTCATGGCCCTTCACTTCATCAAAAAAAAAGGTTGGACACCACTGCTTCAGATGGTCTCCCTAAAGATATCACCACAACCAGCTGAAAATATAAACACAACGCTAAACTGACGTATCTCTTTCAAACCTCTGTGTTCTACCAATGTATGAACTTCAGAATCTCCAGCAGTCAATTATATGACACAGAATGTAAGAACATGCAGAAAACCTATTGAACAGGCTTTTTTTTTTTTAAGGTACTTCAATGGGTATATAAACTGCCCCGTCCCGACCTTACATGCAAGCATGCATTTACGACAACTGTGCATCTGACCTGGGACGCCCCTGTGTAAAGCCTATTAATTTACTTCAGCATGACGATAAGCAACTTTTCCCTCTGTGGAAGCTGAAACACGGGTAAAAATTGTTCACACAGCTCTGTTCCAAATTCTTCTGATCTACAGACCTTGCCATCTTGAGCTGTGACAGTACCAGATTTGAACCTGCCAAAGAAGTACAAGTTCTGAGATCGGGTTGGTCACCTCCAGCCACCTGCTGCAAGAACTAATGACTATAATTCAGTTGAGTAGACTTTACATGCGTTTCAGGAAAGAGTCAGCTGAAGAGCCTGGCTGTTTTGCTCCTTAACATTTTCATAGTATTCTGTTAAATTAGAACTCTTTTAAATAAAGCTGAAATACCATCTCTGCATGGTGTTTTTCATTGCATAGGCACATTGTTCAATGAGTAATAGGTTAGTTTGGGGAGTGGGGGGGTCAGCATTCAGATGAGATACAGGAAAAGGCTAAGCGTTAACTGATTAACCGGTGTGATTAAGACTTTAATTGGTCTAATAATACTTGGTATAAAAAAATAATGGCTTCATTTAGTGAGGCAAGCCACACATATGCTTAAACATCTTCCTCCCTGCACCCTCTTTGATGAAAAGAAAAAAGGGATTTAAAACTGGCTTTCCTTCTAACAATAATAACCACAGGGAACTGAAGTGAAATCAATGCTGATAAGTAGTTTAAATCTGGATATTCCAGAAATACAGTTGTACCATTTTTGAAGCCATTTTCATGGATTACTGTAACAGAAAATGGGCAGATGACAAAGGACCTTTGTAATGCTACACATTTTGTCAGTTGCAGATGGAGCAGGTACTCATGGTTTGTACTAGAAGACCCCCATCTGCTTCCATGGGTAATGCTGCTACCAGTTGTCTTCTGAGCATTTCCAGGCTCAATGTCAATGCAGCTCCCAACTTCAATGGAGCGTCTTTGCCACACCCCAGCTCCTCCAGGAAGATGGATCAGGTTGATATAACCCAGTATGTCATACGAAACACTAGACATTCTATAGAAATATAGAACAGGGAGCTGTGTGTGCATGTTGATGCTGATGTCAGTGTCACATTAAAGGCCCAGTTCAGGTCTGAGTGGCACATTTGTAGTTTCTTTGCAGTAAAATCCCACTTCAGCTCAGTAAAATTTCAATGGATGTGAAAGTACCAGCATCACAGCCATTAGCACACCACCAAAGCTCACTGTCACCAGCAGCCTCACTGAGGGAACCTGGTTCGGACAATACTGTTGTTCTAATCTATCCACACAGGCATGGCAGCCTGATAGTTTCAGCACCATGGAAAGTTCCAAAGGATCAACTTGTTTCACCAAAGGCTGAAAGCAAACGGAGGCCTTATGGGTCCATTGAAGGGATTTTGGAGTTGGTGAGCTTATTAGTTTTGCTTCTACTTATTGCAACCTCTGTGTGGGGAATAAATATTTTGCAATTAGTGCTAAATCCCCCAAAATGTTATCTGCAAACAATAAACAATCTGATTAACCAAACAAAACACAGTCTGAGCAGGGAAGTTCCCTAATGCAGGAGGGGTAAATTCCCTCCCTACTTCCAGGCATGTTTACAGGGTACGCCTGTGGGCCTACTGTGAAGCATGGAAGAAATTCTTCTTCCTAGCAATGAGAGCCTTGGGTATGTAACCTGACAGGAGTACTGTGGCCCCGCCAGTTCAGTGTTCACTCAAATGTACATGTCCAGCCTAAATGACACCCTCAAACCAATGAGGCATTGGACAACCCAAGAGTGTCCCAACCCAATAATTCCATAGATATCGGAAGCTCATACCAAGAACAAACTCAGTTGGTCTCTAAGGTGCTACTGGAAAGAATTTTTGATTTTGTTTTGACTATGGCAGACCAACACGGCTACCCACCTGTAGCTGCACCAGATTTTAACATTCTCTTTTCTGCCTGAACTGAAAGCCAATTAAACCAAACAAATAATGTCACTGTAACAAGAACAACTCACAGCAGTATGAAGTAAGTGGGAAAGGGGGTCCAAAGGCCAATCAAGGGCTACTCACAAAATTCCTACTCCGCCCTCCACAAGTGAGAAGCTAGGCAACAGCCTTTACTATTTATGGAGAGATGGGAGGTTCAGGAAAAAGTGAGGTGGAGAGTTTGCTGAGAAGCAGGCTAATAATCTGGGTACGTCCTAACACCAGACAGAATGAACTGGCCTTGTGGTTGTCCCACAAACTCCCTCCATGGCTGATAAAACTGGTTATCTTTTATTTAAATGAAAGAGGAAAAAATAGGGGGAGATATTTACACACACACACACACACACACACACACACACATAACATTTCCCAAATGTTTTCCTAATGGTAGAAAACCCTCATGGACTTAAGAAGATCAGTGTCACCAGTTATCAGTTTATTTTAATGATTGTAAGCTTTGCTTTTAATTCATTTCTTTTAATTTCCTGATTTACATGGTTATTTGTAATTAACCTTTTTCTGCTTCAGAATCATTGTCTTCTAAGCAGTGGATCTCTTTTGTATGTACCACTGCTTTTGATATAAGCTAATTAATTCCTTGCTATTACATAGCTAATTGTCAGCACCTTAAATACAGTTTCAATTATGCTTCAAAAGCCTATGGGGACAGCCTCACATGCCTCCCCCACCCCACATACACAAAAATTCCCCTAGCATTGTTACTGATTAGTCCTGTTGCTTCTCATTGAAGACTGGCACAGCTATAAACTGTAAACCCGATTTTTTACTTAGTCTGTTTCCTCCCCTTATCAGGCGGGCAGCTTTGTGGGTGGCAAACCCAACCTATCACAGGCCGGATCATCTTACTGCCACTGAATGGGCCAATGGCAGCAGGAGTTAGGGGGCATTCCCCTGGGCGTGGGACCAACTGACCAATTGAAGCTCTTGGAGCCGTGCCCAGGGGAAGTTTAAATGCCCAGCCTGGCGGAGCCTTTCAGCCTCTCACTGTGCAGGTTCTCCCACCCACCCACCCTCAGATTAGTTTTTTTTTTTTCACGGACGGTACAACCTTGCTATGGACAATATTGGTTGCCTATATTTTCAGGGGCTGGGCAGGAATTTTCCCCACTTAGC
Organism: Lacerta viridis; assembly: GCA_900245905.1. Lineage (NCBI taxonomy): Eukaryota > Metazoa > Chordata > Lepidosauria > Squamata > Lacertidae > Lacerta > Lacerta viridis. Next base: position 186,067 of record OFHU01004088.1, read on the forward strand.
TAATTGGCACCACCATTTGGGTTTTCACGTACCTCATAGCAATCGTCACAACTTTGTAAGGTGGATAGGCATTGGGTAAGCCCAGTCTTGGTTGGAGGGGAGGTTGTAGCCTCTGCCTGTCCCTCCATGGGTAACAGTATCCTGTTAAAAGGATCTGGGAGGAGTCGCTCCTGTCTGATGCCCAGATGGGGGCTAGGGCCATACCACTCCTCCAACAGGAACCGCTTGGGGGGCACCTCAATTTGACGTGCTGGCTTCACCCTTAGAAACATTCCCAGCAGGCAGGCGGGAGTGACATGTGCCATTGCTTACCACAATGCCTATGGCCAAAACCTCACATCTGTAGCCAATAAAGTTGTGGCCTTATTTGATCCCCAAAAACAATATGCTGTGTGCTGTCTAGTTATTCGCACCTTAGGGAATTGGGTGATCAAGGGGCCTTGATACGATAATAATAATAATAATAATAATAATAATAATAATAATAATAATTTGTACCCCGCCCATCTGGCTGGATTTCCCCAGCCACTCTGAGCGGCTTCCAACAAAAATCAAATACATTAAAATATCACACATTAAAAGCTACCCTAAACAGCAGAAGCAATGAGGAAACATAAAGAGAAACTGAAACAGACTACTAGGGAAGGACGGGTTTTGTCCCATTATTATTATTATTATTATTATTATTATTATTATTATTATTATTATTCATTGTATGCTGCCATCTGACTGGGTTGTCCCAGCCACTGTGGGTGGCTCCCAACAGAATATTAAAAACACAATAAAACATAAAACATTAAAAAGTTCCCCAAACAGGGCCACCTTCAGATATCTTCTAAAAGTCAAATAGTTGTTTATTTCTTTGACATCTGATGAGAGGGCGGTCCACAGGGAGGGTGCGACTACCAAGAAGGCCCTCTGTCTGGTTCCCTGTTACCTCACTTCTCAAAGGGAGGGAACTGCCGGAAGTCCATCAGAGCTGGACCTCAGTGTCTGGGCTGAACGATGGGGGTGGAGATGCTCCTTCAGGTATACAGGGCTAAAGCCATTTAGGGCTTTCAAGGTCAGCACCAACACTTTGAATTGTGCTTGGAAATGAGCACATTAACCCTCTAGTGGCTTTTCCCTCTCAGTACGGCATGTATTAACTAAAGATTCCAAGCATAGAGGGGTATTTTACCACAGACGGCCAAATGATTAAAAGATTAGCCCTAAATACTTCAGCTCAGTGTTAGTAGGGCAAACAAGAAGCTGAACCTTGGGTAGTAGAAACTGGAGTTATGATACACACTGAGTAGGGGCGCCGACTTGTCCCCCATATTGAGGGGGGCCCGGCATTGCATGACATCATCTGCACGATGTCATGTGCCAGGTAGGGGATCAGCTTGCAGTGGAAGTAGATCCTGTCCTGCCTGCAGAATCTTGGCATGAAGGGCAGAGAAAACCAGGTTCTACTGAGTTTTATACATCTTCATTGCACAAGGGCACTGTGCCTCCTCTCCACGTTCTTGCCCCTCACATGATATATGTTTTCCTGCTTAGAAAACAAATATGCACGCCATATTTGGAAGGAGAATAATTTGTGTGTTAATTTTGCATAATTTAAAAACTCTTCTCATAAAATATTGATCCTGCTTAATTGAGCAAATTTGCACCTTTTCATGCCAAGAAGATTAAAGGGATTAATATATGTTCTGTTACTTTGACTGTAATACTCCAGGATTCCAAAATTTGTTTGCGACGTGATTTTTCAGTGTTTTGTGCTGCTGATCAACAGCATGTTTATTAATGAGCTAATTCTGCTAATCCCTAGTTTTCTGGGTTGATATCCAACAGTTGCATTTGAGGCTGTGACTTTTGCATTCAAAAGGATTCTAATTAGCTTTACTTCAAGGAACAAACACTGCAATTATCTTTCCCCCCCAAAAAAACCAAGCATCAGATACTGTAATTTGCAGTATTTTTGAATTTCTGTTTCATATCTTATGCAAATGGTGAGTACTGATGCTAAAGACCAACAGATCCTAAACAAAGATAGAGCAATGGTGAGCAGTCCCCTAGTTTTAATAATGCTTTATATATACCATCTGAGAAACTGACTTCCAGGTCATGATGTCTTTTAATCAAGGAACTACTTAAGAAAGATACCATGAACTCCTGGCAAAGAATATGCTTATAAAACCTTTTTTTAAGCTTTCACTTTTAATATATCAATAATTGTTACAACCCTGAAATGTAAAGTGGTTGAGATCCATGACAGTCTAAAGTCAGGATGCAAATGTAAGAAGATAAGTAAGTATGTGTGTGTGTGTGTGCGTGTGTGTGTGTGTGTGTATATATATATATATATATATATATATATATATATATATATATATATATTACATATTACAGGTGGAATGCTGAGAGCTCAGGGTTACTGAATACCACTTTCCTTTTTTTTCAATTATAGTTTATTAAATTTCAACATATACAGTCAAAACACAATTTTGCCTTTTCTCTTATTGTCCCATCCTTTTCCCCATGGAGTTGTTATTTCTCTTCTTCTTCTGTTGTACCCTATATTCTATCTATCAAATCATAACCACAATCTTATACAGTGGTACCTCGAGTTACGAACATAATTCATTCCGGAGGTCCATGCTTAACCTAGAACCGTTCTTAACCTGAGGTGTGCTTTTGCTAATGGGGCCTCCTGCTGCCACCGCACCACTGGCACACGATTTCCGTTCTCATCCTGGGGCCAAGTTCTCAACCCGAGGTACTACTTAGTGGAGTTTGTAACCCGAAGTGTTCGTAACCCAAGGTACCACTGTAATCTAATTACTGTTGTGGCTCACAGCTCAAATCCTGCTTGTGAGTTCTCAGTACTATATAATATTTCTTTAAATAGCCCCCAAAGGCATCCATTCTTCCTGAAGACCACTTTTCCTAGTTCACAGCTCAGCCACTAGGACACACTATGCCCTTTGGTTCTCAAATTCTCTAAAGCAAGACTTGATGTCTAATGTTGTGATGCTGACAGTTCTGGACTTCCCGCAAAAGCTTTCTATCTGACTAAGATCAATGTTCATAAGCAAAATTAGAAAAGCACACATATGTAGCCTGTACAACAACAAAATCATACTAGTGAAAACAAAAGTATATTTAGATGGCCAACAAGGTGAGTTAAAAAACCAAAGAAATTTCACCTGTGAGACTGTTTTTTTTTGGGGGGGGGGTTAAGTGATGCTTACTCACCCTACACCTGATGTCATGCATGATGTCAGTTACGGGATGAAAAAGTGTGGGGCTTCAAAGGAATAAACAACCACTGAGAGCTGAAAGAGGACTGCCATTTCCCCCATTGCTGGAGGTTTGCATGTTTCTACCTGCCTATCAGCTGATTGACGAAAGAAGCGTCCTTGTTCAAGAAGGGGCTTTTCCCTCCTCTTGCTGCTCTTTGAAGCTGCCTTGTGCTGATCCTTTCAACCTCCAGTGCTGAAGGTTGAAAGGATCAGCACAGGAGGACTTTACAAACCTTCCCATGCTCCAGTGTGGTGTAGTGGTTAAGAGTGGTAGACTCGTAATCTGGTGAACCGGGTTCGCGTCTCCGCTCCTCCACATGCAGCTGCTGGGTGACCTTGGGCTAGTCACACTTCTTTGAAGTCTCTCAGCCCCACTCACCTCACAGAGTGTTTGTTGTGGGGGAGGAAGGGAAAGGAGAATGTTAGCCGCTTTGAGACTCCTTCGGGTAGTGATAAAGCGGGATATCAAATCCAAACTCCTTCTTCTTCTTCTTCTTCTTCTTCTTCTTCTTCTTCTTCTTCTTCTTCTTCTTCTTCTTCCTGCTTTCAACCTCCGGTGTCTTGTTTTCCATGGTGGTGGTAGAAGTAGCAGGGGGACGAAGAGGAAAAAGAAGCTTTTTTGTCTCCTTCATTCTTCCAACCTGTGGCCACTGCTGGGTGGGAAGATGAAGTGGGCGAAATCTTTTACTGTCCCCTAGTGCTACTGCTATTACTACAGGTAAAAGGTAAAGGTAAAGGACCCTTGGATGGCTGAGTCCAGTCAAATTCAGCTAAGGGGTGCAGTACTTATCTCCACTTTCAGGCCAAGAGAGCCAGCATTTGTCCACAGACAGCTTTCTGGGTGGCCAGCATGACTAAACCGCTTCTGGCACAAAAGGGCACCATGACAGAAATGCCATTTACCTTCCTGCTGCAGTGGTACTATTTACATACTTGCACTGGTATGTAGGTGATGCTGTGGTCTAAACCACTGAGCCTCTAGGGTTTGCTAATCGCAAGGTCGGCAGTTCAAATCCGCTTGATGGGGTGAGTTCCTGTTGCTCTGTCCCAGCTCCTGCAAACCTAGCCGTTTGAAAGCTTTTACTATAAGAAGCGAGAGAAAGCACACACATACCATTTTGATATTTTTTTTCATGAAGGTGTGGTGTACAAAACCTTTTATAACTTGGGAAAACAGTCAGACCCAGCGGTGGAGGATGCTTCCATGGCACCCGGGGCGCCAAATCCAAAGGCACCCCCCCGGTGGCGGCGTGCGGCATGGCGCACGGCGCATGGGCGCTGCAAAAGGAAAGCAGCCACTTGTTTGCTATGCTGGCAGTTGTTTTCCTCCCCCCTTTTTTAAAGGGCTTTTTTTTGGCGTTGGGCTCTGCAGCCGAGCACTGAAAAAAGCCCTTTAAAAAAGAAAAGGGGGGAGGAAAGCAGTCGCTTGTTCGCTCTCCTGGTGGCTGCTTTCCTTCCGCCTTTTCTTTTCTTTTTTAAAGTTGTCGCGCCGCTGCAGGGTTGGGAGGGGTGCCAGCCGCTTGGGCCCGTCATCCCAAGATGGTGGGTGCGAGTGGGCGGCACCCATTCCATGCGGCAGCACAGCAAGTTTTAAGGCTGCAGCACGCGAAGAAGAGTTTGGATTTGGATTTGATATCCCGCTTTTCACTACCCGAAGGAGTCTCAAAGCGGCTCAACATTCTCCTTTCCCTTCCTCCCCCACAACAAACACTCTGTGAGGTGAGTGGGGCTGAGAGACTTCAAAGAAGTGTGACTAGCCCAAGGTCACCCAGCAGCTGCATGTGGAGGAGTGGAGACACGAACCCGGTTCCCCAGATTACGAGTCTACCGCTCTTAACCACTACACCACGCTGTGCTGCTGTTCACAAGCTGCAGCCTTAAAAGTTGCCGCACTGATCACGGGGGCGGGGCCTGCCCCCAGAGTGTCATCCCCCAGGGTGGTACCCGGGGTGGCCCACCACCACCACCCCGCTCCCTTGCTCCGCCCCTGGTCAGACCCATAGTCCTGTGCTATGACCCCAATCCAAAATAGGCGCTACATGAATGTTTTTTTTGAAAAAGGTAAAGCAAATTACTCTGGGAAGTCCAATATGGAATTCCAACATAATATGTCCTTTGTCTCTAAGATCCTCCTAAAAAGCTAAGATGGCAATGATTGGGCCTGACACTTTTCCTATACAAAGCAATCACGACTATTGCCTTTTCTGACAGATTAGCAACTTTTCTGTGTGATTTTGGCAGAGCTTGGTGGCTATCTAGAGATGTTCCCCCTTCAAAAGAATTTAATATTTGCTCTGTGTTAAATCAGGGATGAAGAACTTATGGCCTTGCCTGTGTTGTTTGACTATAAGGCCCATTCTCCCTGACCATTGGGCATGCTGGCTGGGGCTGATAGGAACTGGGGGTTCAACAGCAATTGGAGGGCCACAGATTTCCCACACCTGGCTTAAATAAAAGCTGTATTCTACAAAATCAAGCAATTTCCTCACATTTTCCATGGGAAATTTCACATTTCCCTTAGGCAGAATTTGGAGGCAGCTTTAATTTTTGCTGTTTATTTGGATCCCACATTTCTCTCGCCACACATTTCTGCCAGCAGTGACTCCCTTTTCCAAGGAACAGCTGAACTGTCACATTACTATTTATTAGATGAGAAGACTTTCCTTTCCATAATGTGCAATTTATTGCTTCTTTGATGCTGCGCTGGCCCTACAAGATAGAATTCAATTTCCTGTTTGTCCAGTACAGCATGCAATTTTCAAGCTTTCTGTTTGTGTCAATGGGTCTTAAAAAGCAATCTCTTTGTCTTGGTCTTCATGCAATGCATCTGGGGTTTGCACATTTCCTGTAAGTAGCGTCACTGCTGATGTGTGTGACAGATTGTACAATTGGCAGTCCATATTCTTTTCTCCTCCAGATAAGATGATGCTTTTCTGCAACTGAGGAAAAGCTCTCTGCTGAGTACTTTGGATCTTGCATTTCATTTTCCTAACACTTTAGCTCTGTTTGGTTCTTTTTACCCCACCCTTCAACAAAATAGTTCACTTAATACCTTTCTCCACGAGACAAGTACTTGTGTAAGGAAGTGATTCATTTCATAAATCCAAGCTGCTGTTTTCTATCAATCTAAAATTGCTTGCCCTAAGAACTCTGGTATCCCAACTCCTCAAAAAATCTATATGCATATTCACTGTCAAGTCTCAGTTTTCCCCAGCAGGCACATTTTGTAATCCCTTGAGATTGGTGAAATAACCTAGACAGATACCAGGTGTTATGTGATAATCAAGCCAAATCTTTATTAACTATCAGAAGGTAAGCTGGGTTGTCTTTGTCCATGGAGTTTTCTGCTGGAGGAGACTCTTGAGAGTCCCATGGACTACAAGATCAAACCTATCCATTCTTAAAGAAATCAGCCCTGAGTGCTCACTGGAAGGACAGATCCTGAAGTTGAGGCTCCAGTACTTTGGCCACCTCATGAGAAGAGAAGACTCCCTAGAAAAGACCCTGATGTTGGGAAAGATGGAGGGCACAAGGAGAAGGGGACGACAGAGGATGAGATGGTTGGACAGTGTTCTCGAAGCTACTAACATGAGTTTGGCCAAACTGCAGGAGGCAGTGAAAGATAGGCGTGCCTGGCATGCTCTGGTCCATGGGGTCATGAAGAGTTGGACACGACTGAATGACTGAACAACAAAAGCTGGGTTGACATAGCAGTGGGGCTATGCTGGTGGAATGACACTCCGCCGGGATTGGGTGCCCCATTTGAGTCATCCAACATTGAACCTTGTTGTGGTGCAAGCAAAGAATCCTGTGTCTCACTGGGCAATCAGGGTAAGAGATTCCAGCTAGGCAGAGACCCTAGTCCAAGCATAGGACATGTCATGGCTAACCCTCCTCCCAGGCCCCTTACTTTGCTCATCCTTCCCTGTTTACAAAGTTGAGCAATGCCTAACAGAAGTAAGCTGTCAGGGACTGGCTGGATGACGAGGAGTGGTGGGAGCTGCCTTCCTAAGAGCCACCCAGGGAGGCCACAGAAGAAGATGACTTAGATTCTGGATCCTGGTGGTGGGATACCGGCCACTTCTCAGAGGAGGGGACAAGCTGGTAGGTTGTAGAAGCAGGAAGCATGAGGAATCATTGTGAGGCAGAACCAGGTAGGTGGCCCAACACACAGGGCAGGGTGATGAGGTTTCCATTTCGGATGCAGGCTCCAATAGAGACAACAGAGAAGACCCATACCCTGCATCTCTCCAGGATAGCCTCTCTGCTGAAGACTCTCCAGCCCCACTAACAACCAGAATGTGAAGGATGTTAGATGTTGCTGAGCAACAGGACAGGCAAGCATAGAAAGAGGCTTCTTGTTGTAGCAGAGAATTACAGGGGAGGATCCCTAACTCAGAACGCTAGAGAGTGAAGGAGGAGCTGCATGCCAGTTCAAGCAACTTGGGAAGGTTGCCTTTCTAAGTTTCCTTGGTTCTCTCCCCCCCCTTTCCTTAATAAAGAAACTAAGTGCACATTGCCCTGAGTGCTCAATGGAAGGACAGATCCTGAAGCTGAGGCTCCAATACTTTGGCCACCTCATGAGAAGAGAAGACTCCCTGGAAAAGACCCTGATGTTGGGAAAGATTGAGGGCACAAGGAGAAGGGGACGACAGAGGACAAAGATGGTTGGACAGTGTTCTCGAAGCGACTAGCATGAGTTTGGCCAAACTGCGGGAGGCAGTGGAAGACAGGAGTCCATGGGGTCATGAAAAGTCGGACACGACTAAATGACTAAACAACAACAAAGTGCACATTAACCTCGCGTCTCCCTCTCTGACCTGTGAATGACTTGATTGTCCTGTCAGCCCCTTGACATAAGCTGTATTTCACTGAAGGAAAGGGGGAAACTCACCAACCAATGGGCAATTGAGATTGACAGGGAAAATATCCTTTCTGGCCCTGTTCCAATGTCCAGGGAACAGCATATGGTGGTGTCTTCCTAGGCTGTGCCATTGCAGGTGGGGGAACATTCTTCCATGTCTAAAGAAAATAGCAGCTGGATCTCACTCTGTCATGATGAATACATGACTTCTCTTGAATGCATTTGGCAGTTACCAGTCCATAGCTCCTACTCAGGTTCTCTAACATGAATTAGTGAGGACTTAGCACCTGGATCTATCTCAGCCCATGATTCAGTCGTGGGGCAAAACATCTGAAGAGCACCAGTTAGGGAAGACTGACCTAAGCGATTCTGATGGCACTATCACAGCTGCTCAACATGTGTGAACCAGCCACCATAGATTGTTTAGCATGTACAAAATTTTCATGCCACAGTATGTCAAATCAAACCCAATGCTGTTCAATGAAGATAATTCATACATTCAGTTCAGTATCAACAAGTAATGAGATACCAGATAATGGTTAACAAAGTGGTGTAATATTAAGCAAATCTGAATACGTGTGAACAATCTCTATGCAAATTTGAGGAACACGCTAAGATAGTTTAGGTACATATTGGTGATTGAAGCTGAACTGTTTGGGCATGGGCCAATAGAGAATATTTCTAAATTGCCTAGGATAGTAAACTCAAGCAAGTATGAGACAAAGTAAATAGAAGAGCATTGCTTGTTTCAATAACCCTACAACCACCTAGCTAACTTTCTTTATCTGCTTTCCAGCAGCACTCAAAACACTGGAAGCTAAGAGGAGAATTTGGTCCACAGCTGATAAAATGTTTTTATGTCTACTTAGCAGGGTGGGAACTATTTAAGAATACATTGATTCCAAAGCTACATTTTAATATTAACCATGTGAAAAATGGAGAAGCAACTCTAACAAAGAAATGTTTTATTAAATGTGCCAGAACTGCTTCTTCAAAAATGCATGTTCCACAAGTGCATAAAATGATCTTATTACTTTGTGGCTGATGTTGACATACATCTCACATATTTCCGTGATTTGTATCTCTGCCCTCACAAACTGGTGCTTTGATGAGTGGAGTTTCAAGAGGGCCTCAAGATTGGAAGGATATATGGCAGCCCATTTCAGGATCATAGTTAGAGAGTGCCAAACCATTTGGTGTTAGGGGTTCCAGAAAAAAAAATCCCTCCTTACTGTAATAGTTTCTTGAAGAGTTGTACTTTACTTGCCTCCACCCTCTCCTGATAAATGGCAGCAAGCATAGATGGACTGCAATGGGAGCTACGTCTACTCCCCTTGACCCTGGTAGTCCCAGACTTTAAGAATTGACCCAATAGCCTCAATATAGCTTCAGTGCACCTGAAGAAGTGTCTCCACCCCCATCATTCAGCCTGAGATCCAGTTCCAAGGACCTTCTGGTGGTTCCCTCACTGTGAGAAGTGAGGCTACAGGGAACCAGGCAGAGGGCCTTCTCGGTAGTGGCACCCGCCCTGTGGAAAGCCCTCCCCAAATGTCACCTTTAGAAGACATCTGAAGGCAACCCTGTATTGGGAAATTTTAAATGTCTAATGTTTTACATTTTTTATGCACTGTAAACCACCCAGAGTGGCTGGGGCAACCCAGCCAGATGGGTGGGGTATAAATAATAAAATGTTGTTGTTGTTGTTGTTGTTGTTGTTGTTGTTGTTGTTGTTGTTGTTGTTGTTGTTAACCACCAGTGTTTTCCAAACCTGGGTCTCCAGCTGTTTTTGGATTACAATTCTCATCTTCCCTGACCAAAGGTCTTGCTAGTTAGGGATGATGGGAGTTGTAGTCAACAAAACAGCTGGAGACCCAAGTTTGGGAAACATTTTAGAGTCTTGATAATGTGTGGTAGAACTTTCAGGGAAGGTTGATAAAGATAGATGGCATGTAAACCGGACTGTATCTATGAATGGTGTTATCATTTGTTCCCTTGTCTTTCTAGAATGAGCAGGAGATGGAAATGTTTTGGTATTGCTATGAAACACACAATGGTCATTATTTCTTTTCCCTAGAAATGAGCTGAGTTTTATACAATGTGGGAGGGCTCCACCTCTCTACAAGGTTTTTGAGAACATTTCACCCCATTATGTAAAACTAAAGTCATCAGTTTCCCAAGAGGTAGATACAGGGAAAGGATCTAAAGAAATAAGCTGAATTACAGTTCTGCTTCCAAAGCATTTGAATAATTACAGATAAACCTGGTGGAAGGATAAAGATACTTAAGTGTGCATTACAGCTATTTCACTGTAAGCACAGGAATGCTACATCATATTTCTGAGGATTACTTGACTGAGCTAAAGTTAAATCTCACTGTATGAATTGGAATACAGCAGCAACAACACAAATCCCAGGTATGTTATGTAATTATCAAACGCTAGGTAGGAATAGTGAATATGTAATCAATAGGAGTGAGACTTTTGAGACTCAAAATGCCAATTCTTCTCTTGAGACGATGCAAGTTGCCTATTTTTCTTAGAGACATCACTACTGTAGTGCTCCTTATTGTGGAACTGCAATAATGGAGAGATGGCTACCTAACGAATGTCTTCCCTGTTAAAGACCAAAGAGCCCCTGTCTGCAAAGGAACTGACAAGTCATACTTTCAGGTATCCCTGTAGTTTATTGAAAAATAAGATGTGTTATGGTTGTTCATTTCCACTCTGTTAGTCATGGTTTGTAGCATCCAGAGCTATTTTTCTAGAAAAAGAGGTGCCAGAACTCATCATGAACACCTTCCTCATTCTCTAAGAATGGAAATGGTGCTCACCGGAGAGGAGCCAGAACAGGGTTCCAGCAAGTTCTGGCTGGGGGGGGGAGCTCTGGTAGTACCCAATACTGTTCCTCACAGTGAGGAAAAGCTTTTGGAGGCTCCATCTGTGGAAAAGAGAGAAATGTTTTTTTTGCCAATTCCCCTTAACCTCCAGTGTGTGCACACACCCGAAATCTTCTTAGAACAATGTGGAAGGTGCTGTAGGCAGATTGTAAGGGGAGGGAGTATAGGCCAAAAATCACCTTCCCTCTCCAATTTTGCTGATGGAAGTTTCCAAAGACTTTTAGGAATTCCAGGTGTTGAAATCCCAAAGTAGCAGGCCATGGCTGCATGGATGTTATTGGCCCAGAGATGGAAAGAAGATAAAGTTCCTACCAAAGAAGAATGGCAGATGAAGTTAATGGAACTACAGAATGCTGAAATGGCAAAAATGAGCGGAAGAATAAGAAATCAGGAAGAGCAAAACTTTAACAAGGAATAGGGGAAATGTATAACTTACCTTAAAGACCATTGTAAACAGTTAAAATCATTAGTAGGATTGGAATAGCACTTGTAGTTTAAGGTTGAATTCTGGACATAATGGAGATGTAAAAGATTTGGATTATTATAAAAGATGCAGGAGGAAAGGACTAACAATAGGACCCACAAAGAGGAGGCAGGAAGTCCCAGGAGATTCCTTGGAATCTTGTCTTTATGATTTATGTTTGATATATCTCTGTAAAAGTTTAATTTAATTTAATATATATCTTGAAAGACCTACATTGGCTCCCAGTATGTTTCAGAGCACAATTCAAAGTGTTGGTGCTGACCTTTAAAGCCCTAAATGGCCTCAGCCCAGTATACCTGAAGGAGTGTCTCCACCCCCATCGATCTACCCGGACACTGAGGTCCAGCGCCAAGGGCCTTCTGGTGGTTCCCTCACTGCGAGAAGCCAAGTTACAGGGAACCAGGCAGAGGGCCTTCTTGGTAGTGGCACCCGCCCTGTGGAATGCCCTCCCACCAGATGTCAAAGAGAACAACAACTACCAGACTTTTAGAAGACATCTGAAGGCAGCCCTGTTTAGGGAAGCTTTTAATGTTTGATGGATTATTGTATTTTAATATTTTGTTGGAAGCCGCCCAGAGTGGCTGGGGAAGCCCAGCCAGATGGGTGGGGTATAAATTGTGTGTGTGTGTGTGTGTGTGTGTGTGTACACACACATACAAGACCGGTGCTAGGCTTTCTTGCGCCCTAGGTGAGACCACCTTCTGGCGACCCCCCCCCCCCGCCTGCCGCCCGCCAAAGCCTGCTTTAGCGGGAGGTGGGGGTGGTGGAGAGGCAAGCAGCAGTTTCTCCGCTGTAGCGGAGAAGCTGCTGCTCGCCCGCCCCCCCCCAAGCCTGGCCAGCGCCCCCTCCATTTTGGCGCCCTAGACAATTGCCTAGTTCGCCTTAATGGACGCGCCGGCCCTGTATATATACATACATACACATACAGGTGAAACTCAAAAAATTAGAATATCGTGGAAAGTCCATTTATGTAAGCAATTGTTTTCATTAGCTACTGGAGTTGAATATATGAGATAGTCTCAGGACATGCAAAGCGAGATATATCAAGCCATCACAATTATAACAAATAAAGGCTTGACATATCTCGCTTTGCATGTCATGAGTCTATCTCATCTATTAGTTTCACCTTTTAAGTTGAATTACTGAAAGAAATGAACCTTTCCACGATATTCTAATTTTTTGAGTTTCACGTGTGTGTGTGTGTGTGTATATATATATATATATTCAATAACCTTTATTAGGCATAACAGACAAGACAATTTCAGAACAGACATTGTGTATAAAATATGTAAGGTGTGTGTGTATGTGTGAGTGTGAGTGTGTGAGTCTCCAAAGGGAACAACCTCATTTTTATATAAGAAGATAAATAAATACATAAATTACTAAAATATTTAAAACCGGACTTCCGGCGGCGACGCCATCGCGGGCGGTCGTGGGTTGCCTCGGCAGCGAGGCGACCCAGGCCGTCCCGGGGGTTGGAGCCCCGCTACCGCAAAGCGGGGCTCCGGTGAGGCGCGGGAAGAGCGTCCCGCGCCTCGGGCTCCCCGGCGGGCCCACTATGGCTCCGAACCCTTCCCCCGTTCCCCCTGTAAAGGGGGAGTGGGGGTGAAGGGACTACGGAGCCGGGCTATAGGGGAAATGCCCCAACCGGGACGGCGAAGCGGCGGCCGCCGCTCGCGGTGAGCGACAACGTTCTCCCTGCAGTGAGAAAAAAAAAGGAAGCCTGGTGGTCGTAAGTACTGAGATTGGACTTATCTTTGACTTTTTTTGACATTTAACGACCCAGGAGATATTACGAAAAGGAAGCCTGCTTTCCTCCCTTCGGTGGAAAGAAAATAACTGTATTGACAGACTGTTGCTACAGTGATGGTTACAATGTTTCAACTTTTGACAAGTGAGACTATTTGAATTTCCCTTCGGGGGTTAAGACAGTGGAAAATATCTCCTTTTGGATCTGTAATTCTTGTGCCCTGGCTCCAGGAAAAATGGCTGCGAAGGCTTGAGACTGAGCGGAAAAGTACTGGCATTAAGAGGAAAAACATTGAAATTTGACACCTATGCCCACTTCAGCCATGCTGGGTTTCGTTTTTGAGCTGGCCTTGGACTCTGAGCTAACTGATGAACAAAGGATTATTTTTTTGAGGCTTGAACTGAGCAACCAGAAACTGGTGTTGCTGAACCGGGATATGGCAGAGAAGGTATTTCCCACAGAGGAGACTTTCCAGAATATTGCTGCAATGGAAGAGAACCTTGGCAAAGAACTGAAGGGGATCATGGAAGAACAGAGAAAAATGGCTTGGCATCTCCGAGAAGATATACTAACAAAAGAAGAATGGGATGAAGAAACGGAGATGCTGGAAGGTGAAGAATTGTGTACCCTGATGTTTTATGCAAGGATTTCTGTGAACTGTGTCTGGATCTGTGGATGTACAAGAAAAGAGGACAATTCGAGGAGTGGTCTTCAAGTAAGAAGGAAAAGGAAAATGGTTAGAAGTGGGATAGGATGAACTGTATTGTTAGCCTGAAGCCGGTGGGTCAAGTTACTTTTCTTTTAAGCTTTTAAACTAGATAAGGGATATTTTGTTTTATTTCTATATTAGCAGCAGTTTTAGAGAAAAAAGATGTTTGATATGATTTAATCCAAGAATAATGTGTTAAGATATGAAGGATAATTTGTTAAGACATGTTAATAATATGTTAAGATATAAAGAATAATATGTTTTGTGATTAACTATATGAAGTTATAATATGATTTGATTTTAAATAAGACAAGGTTAAAAATATTACTGTAAATTAAAAAAATAAGATTTTTTGAAGAATGTTTAGTATTGAATTTTGAAGTGAATTGTATTTTAGAGATATGAAGTTATTAAAGTAAATTTGGAATAGGAACCGAAGGAGAGAAAACAGGGGAAGTCATAATGAAGATTCGACCAAGAATTTTTTTTTTTTACAAGAAGAAGAATTGTTAGTGTGTATGTATTTGTTTAGTCATGGTGGTGGGTAAATTGGGGTTTATGTTGGTGAAGGTGATGGAGTGTTTTGTGTTATGAAAAATTAATAAAATCTTTATAAAAAAAAATATTTAAAACCCAGTTAATTTGATTGTAAGATGGTGGGACTGCAGCATTCAGGGGTGTAATTCTGACTGGCCCTACCAATTTAGGGTTCTACACCCCCAAATTATCTGATGCCACCTAGACTATAAAGTGGCAAAAACAGATAATTTGAGTGAGCCAACTGCATCATGCCGTTTGGTTGTGGCTATGGATTGTGCTTATAGTTGCCCCTTTCTTCAGAAACCTTTAGCCATTCATACAAATTGCTTCAAAAGCCAAACAGACAAAATCAAACAAAACAAAACCCCATCACACTTGAGCTTTCGTTTGTTGATGCTGTCATTGGGAGGTGTCTGAAAATACTCGCCTGGAAACGTATGTGATGCTGACCATACAAACTGAATCGAGGAAGGCCTCACAGAGGATTCAGATCTTATTGAAAGTATGAATCATATTCTTGAATTTGAAAAGGTCTTATTCGGCTTCAGCTGCACTCAGTTCTCATTAAATGAAACACTGGGCTCTAATGATTTTCTTTGCAGCTGTTGAAGAACATTCAGTTTAGGAAATGATGAGTCAAATCAGGCTTTTTAAAAATAAAAAATAAAAAATCACTCAGCTGTCTGACCTTTGGGCCTGGGCTTGTAAAGGAGGATTTTTCATCACTGGAAAGCATGGTGTCATTTCCAGGCATTATTTCTTCTTCTTCTTCTTCTTCTTCTTCTTCTTCTTCTTCTTCTTCTTCTTCTTCTTCTTTTTAAAATAATTGTTATTTGGTTTTACAAATATAAAATTATAGTAATACAACAACACACATCCACAATTAAAAGATTCCTCCGAATCTCTGGACTTCCCGGACTGTTAGTAGGAAACTGAAATTTGACTGGAAGTAATTATTCATATACCGGTAATTCTTGTATAGTTATCAAGTCTTTTATCGCCACTAATTTTATTGTTTCCGAGTTTCTAAGTCCAATTGTGTGTGAGCATAATTGCTGTGCCTCCACTTCTTTGTCTTGTTTTGATATGAGCTTAAAGCTGTAATAAAGGTTGATTGATCTGGACTTCCCACCTTTCCCTTCATGGGTTCTGTTGTCAAACCTTCTCTACTGCATCTTTTTCAGTAATCCTTTTTTTTATAACTCCATTGTCTCCATAGTTCTCATTATATTACAAGTGTTACTGCAATCCTGCTAATGTTTTCAACTGCTTACAGTGGTCTCCAAGATAAATTATAATTTTTTCTCATTCCTTGTTGAAGTTTTGGTCTTTTTGGTTCCTGAGATTTCCAGTCTATTTTGCCATTTTGGCATAGTCCAACAGTTTAATTTGCCGTTCTTCTCTAGTAGGGACTTTATCTTCTTTCCACCTCTAGGCTAACAGCATCTGTGCAGCTGTCATCGCATACATAAAAAGTCTTCTCTGCTCCCTTGTCCATTCCTAATAGGGGTTGTTTTTATAAAAGTTATTTTAAACATTTTTTTGAATTATATATTATGAGTTTTTATTACGGACACAATATGATAAAAGGTCGCTGAACAACTGAACAACAAATGCTTTTGAACTGCTAGGTTTGCAGGAGCTGGGACAGAGCAACGGGAGCTCACTCCCTCACGGGGATTCGAACCACTGAACTTCCGATCAGCAAGCCGTGATTAATTACAGGCATCTCACCACTTATGTAGTGGTTACATTCCCAGGTACCATACATCCTCGTGAAATCGCATACAGTGGGGAACACCCTCTAAAATTCCAAACTCCGCCCCAAATCCACAAAAATCCACCAAACGCTACCACAGTTGCTTCCTCCAAACCTCCTTTCTCAAACCCAAACTCTCCACAGGGCTCAAAGGTCAGTGCAAAGGCTGCTGGGATTGCAGTTGCAAAGGCTCCTGGGATTGCTACTTATTTCTCCATTCTTTTGCACAGTTTTTCAGTTTTTGCATTTCCCCCTGCTCTTTTTATGCCGTTTTGGCCCTTTTATGCTTCTTTTTGCAGTTCAAATCAATATATTTCATTGTTTCCTGGCACCGCGCTCATGCGCAGTACCGCGTGAGTCAAATGTGTGTGCAAGTGGCGAAGTACCTATAAGCGAAATTCAGCCAACCTGCCATGCTTGAGCTCTGCCCGTTTTTGCAGTCTCAAGCAGGCAGGAAAAACAACAATGTGTGTTCTCCTTCCTAGAGAGCACGGGTTGCGATGGGGGCCAGAAAATCCACCCTTCCAGACTGGGTTGGTTCTTAGTGGGTCGCTGTTTTGATTGGGGCATTTTGGTGTTGTTGGGGAGAAGTTAATGTTGCAATTTGGTTGATGGACAGACAGAGGGTTTAAAACCTAGGCACGCCCTGTATTATTCCTCTTTGCTGCTTGCAACGGATCGCCCGCCCTCCCCTCCCTCGTTTTAGGCCTCTGCGTTGACCTTGCTATGCCTGTCATGGGGTCGTCTGCTGTTGGTGCAGGGGCCTGGTAGGAATTTTTCCAGTTGGCTGATTGGCTGGTGCCTTCTGGTTTTCGCCTACTGCGTAGCAATTAGTCACAACTTGTAAGGTTGGCGGTTAGGCATTGGTTTCGTGTTCGTTGCTGGAGGGGTAATGATTGGCTGTGTCTGCCCCTCCAATGCTGCTGCTGCTGCGTGGGAATTCCGTTAAAGGAATCCAGGGGCTCGCAATGCTTTTGTCCGTATCCCCCGGTCGGGGGCCAGGGCCACGCAAGAGCCCCTGGGAGCATTTGGGGAGAGTCGTTGTGTCTGACCCCCCAGCTCCTATTCTCTCCCCAAAATGCTTTCCCTTACTGACGGTCGTCAGTTCTGTCCCCAGTGGGTCAGATAGTCTAAACCAATGCCTACGCAACCACTCACATATCTTGTATTTTAATAAAGTTGTGGCCAAAATTTATGCCAAAAACCAAACCAAAATTAATGTTTCTGGTGTGAGTTATTTTACTGGAGGGTGGTTGGGGACCTCAACACGCAACAGGAGGCTTATTAAGTGAACTGGTAAGTTGACCTCCACTCAGAGAGGTGGGTAAAAAGGTTCCACAGATCTCCACTAGTGGCAAAAGAACAGGCTAACTTGGGAAGCTTTCAAATACCCTGCACTGGAAATCCTTAAGATAACAAGTAAAACCTCTCTTTGGGGGTGACTTAAATGTACACATCCCGTCTCAGGGCAATGTGATGGACTGATGATTATGGAGGTTCCTTCCAGTTCTGTGACAGTGAAGTTATGACTAAATTACTAATGGACTGAAAACCTTTTCCAGCCCATTAACACCTACAGTAATGTACTGAACAGCCTGCAGGGCTTTCCAGCCAGCTTTGTACATTTGGAGACTGTGCTGTTTGTGTCTCTCATGAGGAGCAAATGGACCTTACTTTTTTATGGCTGGTGTGGTGTTGGTTCCCTCACTGAATGATGAGTGCACTATGTGTTTTGGGTTTAGCATCCCCACGATGTGAAGAGAAAATGCTTCTCCAGTCGGTAGTGTTCACATCACCTTTCAAAATGCTCAAGACCGGATAAGTTGTGTTGTGTTATCGTAGTGATAACATTTATTATTTGGGGCAAAATTAAAATGCCACCCTAACTTTACCTGCATGGAGCAATGGCGGAGACATCTTAAAACTGGGAGGAGGAGTGGAGTTGGAGCAAACTCACCCCCCTCTGCAGAGTTCTGCAGAAGATCTTATTTTAGCCAGATGGGCAGGGTGTGATAATAAAATTATTACTGTTATTATTAATGTCATGCCGTTCCATCATTCGCCCCCACATTGCACACAAATTTAAAGATAAAAGTTCTGTATATTTTGGATCAAAATTAGACCAGGATGGGAAACCATTTTTAGTCTAAAGCTCACATTTGCTCATGGAGAACTTTTGGGGGACCACACAAAAGTAGTTAAAAAAAAAGGTAAAGGACCCCTGGGCAGTTCAGTCCAGTCAAAGGTGACTATTGGGTTGCGGCGCTCATCTCGCTTTCAGGCTGAGGTAGCTGGTGTTTGTACACAGACAGCTTTCCGGGTCATGCAGCCAGCATGACGAAACTGCTTTTGGCACAAAGAGACACTGTGACGAGTGCCAGAGCGCATAGAAACAGGGTTTACCTTTCCACCGCAGCAGTGCCTATTTATCTACTTGTGGTTTCTGTCACAGTATCCCGTTGCGCTAGAAGTGGTTTAGTCATGCTGGTCACATGACCTGGAAAGCTGTCTGTGGACAAACGCCAGCTCAGCTCCCACGAGCTGAAAGCGAGATGAGTGCTGCAACCCCATATTCGCCTTTGACTGGAAGTAACCATCCAGAAGTCCTTTAACTTTTTACTTTTTTAATGCATGGATTGGAGCGTCTTCATTTGATTGGATGCTGCATTCATTTTGTGCCCTGTGTAATATTGTAGCATACATCTACTGCTGTCACTTTCTCGGAACATGACCAAAACTCCCTTGGCCCCAACATGGTTTTACTTGATTTGAAAGGGGCAGAGGGAGAGGACTTATGAGCACTTATGTCAGGCAAAGTGTATGAAGGATGCTCCAGCCCACAGGACCATACAGTGGTACCTCAGGTTACAGATGCTTCAGGTTACAGTCTCCGCTAACCCAGAAATAATGCTTCAGGTTAAGAACTTTGCTTCAGGATAAGAACAGAAATCGTGCTCTGGTGGCGCAGCGGCAGTGGGAGGTCCCATTAGCTAAAGTGGTGCTTCAGGTTAAGAACAGTTTCAGGTTAAGAACGGACCTCCGGAACGAATTAAGATCTTTACCCAAGGTACCACTGTATTTTGCCAACAGAAAAAGCATACCCATTTTACTTGAACGAAGCTATTTTCTGCTAAGCATTTGTCAGGCCCTAAAGGACAAGGAATGGAACAGCAGTAAGAGATTCAAGCGGAAATTAAACTTACCGTTCATGTGGGTGGGGAAGATATGAAAATGAAAGGGTATCTTCCAAGGGGCTTAAGAGGTGGGGAGCTGTATGCATCAACAGTTATAACAGATGGTCAATACAGCACAAAAGCTGATGTGTTGTCACTAGGAAAACATTTACTTCTGTCGTAGTTGTCTGCTGTCCAAAACCATGGTGGTGGTTAGTCATCACCTTCCAGAAGCTGCTGTCACCGAATCAATGATGTTTCTGCCCATGAAACATAAATTGCCGTCACTGCTTAAGTATCGTGGGATGAAATTGGATCAAGACAATGAACATCAGCAAGCTCTGTTGCTGGAATCTATCCCTTTTGATCCAGTAAGTGACAGATGCACTTTGTGAACATTCCTTGCTAACGAAACCTGTCAAAACACGGGTGATTTCTTCAAATCTCTCTAAAAGATGTAAGGAACATCAGACTCTAAATGCAGGATGCTTTTGTTTTACCTTAGGCGGAAGACAGACATCAGAATTTCAAAGGACAAGGGTTCCTCCGGTCTGCATCAAACATTTCAGTTCACGAAAATCTTCACATTTCTTTCATTTCCTATCAGCACGATAAGCATGCAGGTTTAAAAAATGTCAGCCTAGCAGATCAGCTCAGTTCTGGAGATGCATTTTGTCTCTTAAACAAGCAATATTCCCAGGTCTTCTTCCCTCATTTACAAGCTGCAAATTGCAGATGAATTCAAGCACGAGACTGGATTTGATGGTACTTGTAGAAAGAAGGATCAATATTTGCTACAGAATGACACACCAGCTGTTTTTGTGTGGCGAGGGTTGAAGCAGCAGTGACATCGGTATGGTGCCAACGTACTAACCATGCCAGTCTGGTGTTTCTGCCAGAATGTATTTGCACTTTGCTGGACTTGCTGCCACTTCACCCTTATACTCTCCCTCATGGTAAACTGCAGTGCCAATGAAAATGGGAGACAGAGTAAGCCCTTCTGCTGCAGGTGGCGCTGTGGTCTAAACCACTGAGCCTCTTGGGCTTGCTGATCAGAAGGTCAGCCGTTTGAATCCTCACAATGGGGTGAACTCCCATTCCTCTGTCCCAGCTCCTGTCAACCTAGCAGTTCGAAAGCACACTGGTGCAAGTAGATAAATAGGTACCGCTGTGGCAGAAAGGTAAACGGCATTTCCATGCACTGCTTTGGTTTCAGCGTTCTGTTGCGCCAGAAGTGGCTTAGTCATGCTGTCTGCATGACCCAAAAAACTGTCTGCAGACAAACGCCAGCTCCCTCGGCCAGTAAAGCGAGATGAGCGCCACAACCCCAGTTTCGTCTGCGACTGGACTTAACTGTCAGGGGTCCTTTACCTTTTTTACTACTTCCTGCATTTTATGGTCTCCTATCCTCTCTTTTCAGTTAGAATACTGAAAATTTATTGTTGCAGATAAGTGACCTAAAACAAAAGAATTTTGAAGAAAACCAGTAGCTGAAGGTGCAAGCAGTTGCTCATTTGAGACCATTGCACCCATGATGCACAGCAAAAATTCAGATCAGAATCATACTGATCTGTTTGTGCTTTTGAATGATAAAGGTGATGGACAATTAGGCTAACTGCAAGTAGAGTAATGTACATGCAACATGCAGCAACTATTCATTTCTCCGTGGTGAAAACTGACAATCTGCTCTCACAGATAAATATCCCAAATATGCAAGGTTACAAATGCACCTTTGTTGAAATATCTGTCAAAATGAAACAAAAGATTCAGCACGTTTCTACGGTCAGCTGCATAGTGGACTCTCAAAATTCTCTGGCTAAGGAGAGCTTTTTGAAAACGCCGTTAAATAGGCTGAGAATCCAGTGGCAATCAGACAGTATAAAGCAATACAAATGTGCAATTGAAACGAAAGTGGTTTCAATCCGTCAAGCACTTTTGCTGATACATCAAGCAAGCCCTTTGCTGCCCTAGTGTTGCTGAACTTTGCCAGATGAATCCCAATGAGAATGGAGATAAGTGTTTGCAGCCAATTGTGAGTTACACTGGGGGTGTACTAAATTTACATTACCTTTTCTCAAAACCCACTGGCAAACGTCAGCTTGTATGAACTTAGTTAATCAGATGTTTGCATGGTAAACCACAGGCAACAAAGAACTCAACTGGTGGTATGTTCTCTTGCCCATTTCAAGATAATGAGCACAATTCTTGAGCCAAAAAATACAGAGAGTAACAAACAGAATATGCATCAGGATACTTGGGAGTTGTGTCCAGTTGGCAGAGTAAGCCTGTCCTTTATTCATCTTATTCCAGTGCTGGATTGCATAATCATGATTTAAGCAAACTTGAACGACTGCTCCTGCCGCCGAAAACTAACACCTTCCTTTTTGTAAAGAGCAAACACAAATTCAAGTGATTCATTTTGATTCAACCTTGTGTGCTTCTCCAACATTAGAGAGAGCAGAGTTTGGAAGGAATGACATCACGATTGTAGGATTTTACCGGAAAGACTTTTCTATCTTGCTTAGTATATGGTGGTGCATATGAAAAATCTTAAAGTTACACATTAAAGTTTAAAATCTAATAACAAGATCTGATGATGTTAAGAACTAACCTACATGAAATGATTCAAGGGAAGCTTTAAAAGGAATTCCTGTTCATGAAAATGAATGCACCACAAATTTATCTTTTTCTAAAAGTATGAAATGGTCATTAGGTGTTATTGTAAGTGATGGAAAATGTCCAAAAGATGTGATGTCCTATATGTGATCATAATGGAAAAATACTGCTTGCAGGAGGGGAAGAAAGGATCTAGAAAACTGAAGAGGCAAACATGGTAGTATAAAAACTGCCAGTCTCAATTTTTTTCCCTACTAGTGGCCTCTCATTTTGCATTATAATTAGGACTAGATGGATAGCCATTATGGACATGAAAATGTTTCCAAACTTTCCACTTTGTATCTGTTACTTGTTATTTACCATTCTTTTGGTTTCGTTTTCCATTATTCATTAAGTTGCTTACTTAGGTGCTGCAGATGAGTTAGGAACTGAATCCATTTTGACATTCTGTTTTTTAATTTATTGCACTCATTTTGGACCCAGTTTTGATTTGTTTTTTAAAGGTTTCTAGAGCTTCCTTCCTCTCCACCCCCGGCAAACAAACAGGCAGCAACTAATGATTTGGGGGTGGGGTGGGGATTTAATCACTGGTTGCTGGAATGTAGGCACTGTTATTCTGCACTGAACATGAATCAGCTATCCAAACATTTCAAAAGAATGTAAAAGGAAAATCTGAAATTTAGAAATGGGCCTTCACCCAGAAATTGCAGTTTCCCTACAGAGGATCCAGGCTATGAGTCAAAATGCATTACCTGGCTTCTTTGATATTGAGAAATTATGGGTTTGATGAAGTGGATGATTCTCTTCCCCACAAATTATCCTTAACTTATATAAACTTTTCTATAATCTCTCCAATCCTGAAAGTTTTTCCTGAAAGACGACCCCCTGCTGCAGCAGAAAAAAACCAGAACCATTTAGAATGAACAAATATCTTCCAGCATTTTCCAGTTTCTGCCCTCCAAGACTTTAGTCATGACAAGAAAGGGCCTGTTCAGTGATGGCTTTGGGATGTTCTCCCTTAGAGAGTGCTTTCATGTATTTCTGCTATCAGGTGAAGACTTTTAAAGCCATGGGTAGGCAAACTAATGGCTTAAATCTATGGTTTTCCCAGTAGTGGTGTACGGAAGTGAGAGCTGGACCATAAAGAAGGATGATCACCAAAGAATTGATGCTTTTGAATTATGGTGCTGGAGGAGACTCTTGAGAGTCCCATGGACTGCAAGAAGATCAAACCTATCCATTCTGAAGGAAATCAGCCCTGAGTGCTCACTGGAAGGACAGATCCTGAAGCTGAGGCTCCAATACTTTGGCCACCTCATGAGAAGAGAAGACTCCCTGGAAAAGACCCTGATGTTGGGAAAGATTGAGGGCACAAGGAGAAGGGGACGACAGAGGATGAGATGGTTGGACAGTGTTCTCGAAGCTACCAACATGAGTTTGACCAAACTGCGGGAGGCAGTGGAAGACAGGAGTGCCTGGCGTGCTCTGGTCCATGGGGTCACGAAGAGTCAGACACGACTAAATGACTAAACAACAACAAGGCAAACTAAGGCCCAGGGACCGGATCCGGCCCAATCACCTTCTAAATCCAGCCTATGTACTGGTCCAGGAATCAGTGTGTTTTTACATGAGTAGAATGTGTCCTTTTATTTAAAATGCATCTCTGGGTTATTTGTGGGGCCTGCCTGGTGTTTTTACATGAGTAGAATGTGTGCTTTTATTTAAAATGCATCTCTGGGTTATTTGTGGGGCATAGGAATTCGTTCATCCCCCCCCAAAAAAAATAGTCCCCCCCCACAAGGTCTGAGGGACAGTGGACCGCCCCCCTGCTGAAAATGTTTGCTGACCCCTGTTTTAAGCGTTCAATCCCTTTTTATATTCTGGCATGCATGCCGTTTTAATGATGTTAGTCAAGATCCAACTCCCCCCCCCACCTCCCCAAAATCTGTATGTTCTGTACATTAATTGGATACTTTACTTATATGGCAATAATAACCCTAAAATATTATTCAGAGTTGACTGTCATCACAGATTGATTGATTGATTGATTGATTGATGGGTGGGCGGAGGGACAAGTAGAGATAATCAATTTGGCAGGGACATCAGACCACAATGTATGGGGATGAAAGAGGAAAACCCACAGAGCACTTAAAAATAAACAATACTGTGAATAGGAGTAAAATGTTTATTCTATATAGGCAGCTAAGGTTTGCTGTCAAAATATTGCAATTTATTGCAATTTAAATGCATATCAGCATTTGGAAAAGATGATGTATAATGCCACTAATGGCAGCTAGTTAATGGAGAGCAGTGGAGTGTAAAATATGTTCATTATTGAAAAGGTTGTCTTTGGCCTTCAAAATCTCAAAATGAGTTGATTGCATTGGGGTAGTGGAAGAATAAGAGTCTGAAAGCATTTCTCACAAAACGCGTCCTTTCATTTTAGCAGTTGACAGCATACAGTCATACCTCATGTTGCGAACGCTGCAGGTTATGCATTTCCGGGTTGCGCTCCACTTCCGGGTTTCGGCACTCGCACATGCGCATAAACACTAAATCATGCTTTGCGCATGTGCCGAAGCGCCGAATCACAACCTGCACGTGTGCAGACATGGCGCTGCGGGTTGTCGACACTGCGGGTTGCGGACGCTGCGGGTTGCGGACGCTGTGGGTTGCAGATGCACCTCCCGCACGGATCTTGTTTGCAACCCGAGCATCCACTGTATTGGCTTCAAAAATATTTGCATTCTTTCATGAAGGTGGCTAATTATTTCCACAAAGAGGCAGTATGCAAACTTTGTGAAATGCCTACAAAATGTTTCTTCGTCATTAACTGCCAACTTATGGTGGATATTTTTTGTGCTTTTAAATGTAAAGTGATTTGAATAACATCGCTGGATTAAATTGCTGCTCTGTAAAGCAAATCTGAAAGATAGACACCACAGGTAGAATTGCATTGCATACTGTAGTATAGCATTGATTACATTTGGGGGTGGGGTGGCGGAGACAGTCAATGCTGCAATAAATGAACACGACTACAAACTTTCCAACCTGTCATGTACATCAATCTATGACCAAGGTGAGAGACACAATTCTTTGAGAATAATTTATTGGGGCACATGCTGGAAGCAGGCAAAACTGGAATCAAAATTGGATGGAGCCATAGCCAAAGGTAAGTGGGGCCACCCCTTCCTTCCTTCCTTCCTTCCTTCCTTCCTTCCTTCCTTCCTTCCTTCCTTCCTTCCTCAATGTTAAAACTCATGTAAAGGAAAAAAGTGCTCAGGTCCTGCTTGTAGTTTCCCGGGGATGTGGGTAGCACTGTGGTCTAAACCACTGAGCCTTCTTGGGCTTGCCGATTGGAAAGGTTGGCAGTTAGAATCCCTGGGATTTGATTTGTATGGGTTTTCTATTTGTATGAAAGGAGAATGTTAGACGCTTTGAGACCCCTTCGGGTAGTGATAAAGTGGGATATCAAATCCAAATACAAACTCTTCTTCTAATTTAAAAAAAATATATAAAACAAATATATGCCGTGCAAGTAGATAAATAGGTACCACTGTGGTGGTTAGGTAAACGGTGTTTCCATGCGCTCTGGTTTCTGTCATGGTGTTCTGTTGCACCACATGACCCGGAAACGCCGGCTCCTTCGGCCTGACTACACTTAACCATCCAGGGGCCCTTTACCTTTACTTTTACCCTTTTGCCTTGTAGTTTCCCACAGTGTTTGGCCACTATGAAAAGAGGACTTTGGACTCATAGGTCATTGGCATGAGCCAGGATGCTGTTCTTAGTTTCCTTCTTTCCCTTCTCTTTTTTCTTGCTACTGCATTACCTCACTCCTTGTAATCTACACGAATTGAGAGCAAGGACTTCCTGAAAGTTAGTTACTTTGTTTTCTAACATTTCTTTCCTGCCCTTCTTCCATCCTGGATCTAGAATCACAAGTTGCCCACCTCTGGTCCAGGAAACCTCTTCCAAAAATTTCTGCAAACAGAATGCTGATGGCCGCAACACTGTCCAAAGATGATCACCCAGCAAACTATTCCCACAACTCAGTAGAACCAAATGGGTTGTTTTCACTAATCTTCCACTAACCATTTTCTTTAGAACTACCAACAGCTATGTCTTCTACCATGTATTTGTCACATTTTTTAAAATGTAACTTCATCTACTCTGCTATAAAGAACACTAGGTAATTCTTTTTGCTTACTTAGGTGCTGCAGATGAGTTAGGAACTGAATCCATTTTGACATTCCGTTTTTTTTAATTCATTGGACTTGCTTCGACTCCAGTTTTGATTTGTTTTTTTAAGGTTCCTAGAGTTCCCTTTCTCTGCCCCCCCCCGGCAAACAAATAGGCAACAATTAATGAGTGTAAATAAACAACAACAATAACACATTTAATTACTGCTGCTGGAATGTAGACACTGTTATTCTACAATGAACATGAATCAGCCTTCCAAACATTTCAAAATAATGTAAAAGGCAAATCTGAAATTTAGAAATGGGCCTTCACAGAAATTGCGTTTTCCCCACAGGGGATCCACACTATGACTCAAAATGCATCACTTGCTTCTTTAATGTTGAGAAATCATGTGTTTGGTGAAGAGATTGAACTTCATGTACCTTGCTATAAAGAACACTAGATAATTATTTGTGCCCATGTGATTGAATGCTTATACTCTTACATAATTAATGTAGCTTTGATTATTCTTTTTCATAGGCTAGTTTTTCAACTTTCTTTTTCTTTTTCTTTCAATAGCACAAGACATGAAAAGGCCATATTTCTTCCCCTGACCTCTTTGCTCATTGGATAACCCTCTCTGGTACTTTTTGGACTGATTTGACCTTTCTCAGGGAACTTTTAAGCATTATTTCCCTTTTTAACCTGTCACTACCAGCTTGCAGGATGATATTTCTAAAGTTTGTCCAACTTTCAATTGTCCACTTTTGTGCACAGATTAGTCTTGAACTCAGCCTCAATCTCTTTAAAATTGAACATACTGTTCTCCCCACTCACAGGCTGGCTTCCACAGGATAGGAGAATGGAGGGGAGGGGAGAAGGGATTGAAAATATGTCCCCCTATTATCAGGTAAAAGAAAAATAGAGTCTAAATTCTGTCTCATTCCATCAAGTGCTCCAGTATAGCCGCACATTAAAGAAAGAAAGAAAAGCATTTGCGAAAGCCCTGAATAAGCACTTGGACGTTTTTGTCTGTGAGATTCAGCTATGAGCAATAGAAAAGGAATTGAAATATATTTTCTTACTAAAGCGGAGAACCTTGAACTGAAATGTCAGATCCTGAACTGGAACATACTGACATGGCAAGGAAAAATAATATCAGTTTGAATATATTTCTTCCATTTAGCAGGCTTATAATTTATTTATTTATTTCTATTCTGCATTACATACCACTTTCAGAAATATCATGTCCTCCCTCAGAGGTCATATGTTGCGGTGAGACCTGGAGACCGATCCCCTGTGTTGTGGGTGGGTAAGATTGGTCAGCCACAACACCCGATTGGTAGGTCCCTCCATGTTGGGTTCAATCTGGCCAATGGGGCATGCTCCAAATGGATCAAGG
Organism: Lacerta viridis; assembly: GCA_900245905.1. Lineage (NCBI taxonomy): Eukaryota > Metazoa > Chordata > Lepidosauria > Squamata > Lacertidae > Lacerta > Lacerta viridis. Next base: position 213,728 of record OFHU01004088.1, read on the forward strand.
GACCTATATATACCCATGGACATGCCCCAGAGCTTCCTCTTTCGGTGCGTGCATCGGAACATCCACCCACCTCTCCCTACTTTTAGGGCTTTTGTGCTTGACCTTGCTATGGTGTCGTGTGTTGTCTGTCATTGGGACAGGGGCACGGCAGGGATTTTCCCCACTTGGCTGATTGGCTGTTGCCATTTGGGTTTCGCCTGCCACGTAGCAAATCATCACAACTTGTAAGGTTGCGGATAGGCTCTGGTTCAGGTGATAGGGATGGGAGAACAGTCTCGCCATCCCTATGTGAAGGGTATTCCGTTAAAGGAATCCAGGGACTCAAATGGTTTGGTCAACCCCTGAGAGGGGGTTGTGCCCGTGCCTGAGTCCAGGGGGACATTTGGGTGGTGGACATAGACTGTTCCCAGCTTTCCACCTATCCAGGTGTTCACCCTTGGCTGACCTATGATAAAGCTCTGGGTCAGCGCTACCTGCAAGGGTGCAGGGAGCTAGTCGAACCAGAGCCTATGCAACCACTCACTTTTCTGTAATCAATAAAGTTGTGGCCTAAATTCTGCCAAAAACCAAACTAAAATTTGAGTCGAGTGTGAATTTATTTAGGGGAGAGGTCTCTGGGTCTGAACATGCAACTGCTTTGCAGAAGGCAGTATTCAATACTTTGTGGTCCATTAAGTTTTAATAGGGAATTATTATTATTATTATTATTATTATGTATTGAAGTTCTCACCCTAGGCCACTAGGGGTGTGTGTATATAGTTCATTCTGCTGCAGTTTTCACTCAGGTCCGCATATGCAAATGAAGGATTGTAAACTGACGTTCAGGGATTGGGTAACTGCAGAAAGTTGTTACTGTTGCTTTGTAGCTGAGTTCTATATAAGCAGGTTGCTGAGCCCTTCAGCTCAGTCCTGTTCCAGCCTGAGAATAAACAAGAGCTGTTTGGAAATCACTGTGTCGTCTGCTGTGTCCACCCACGACTTAACAATTTATTTATTATATTATTATTATTATTATTATTATTATTATACCCTGCCCATCTGGCTGGGTTTCCCCAGCCACTCTGGGCGCTTCCAACAAAAGATTAAAAATACATTAAAACATCAGTCATTAAAAACTTCCCTAAACAGGGCTGCCTTCAGATGACTTCTAAATGTCAGATAGTTGTTTATTTCCTCGACATCTGATGGGAGGGCATTCCACAGGGCGGGCGCCACTTCCAAGAAGGCCCTCTGCCTGGATCCCTGTAACTTTGCTTCTCACAGTGAGGGAACAGACAGAAGGCCCTCGGCGCTGGACCTCAGTGTCCAGGTTGAACGATGGGCGTGGAGACGCTCTTTCAATTATAAGATGCAGGCACAAGCTCTAAGTGGCTGCACACCTTCACAGGAAAAAAAAATGAAGAATGCGTACAAACTGTCAGCATGCATGGAGGATTTTGCCTGGTCAACGTCTGTGCTTCCAACAGATTTTGAAAGTTATCCCCAAGGAAGAAATGCTAATCATGTAGGGGACATGCTGGCCAGTCTAGGCACGAATCCTCCAGTAGTCTGTGCATATTGCCTAGACAGTGTACAAAATCCACAAGAAGGCTGATATCCTCTTATATTCACCAGTGATGATCCATGTTCACAATGCATGTAATCCGTTATCAAAGTTGTCAATGTGTGTGCTATATCACCTTCAATGAATGTGTTTATGCACATTCACTAGTCAATTCACATCTATGATTTACGCCAAATATATTTTGGCTTGAGGCTTTGAAAGAGATACACTTAAGGAGAACTTAAGGAGGCTGTTATACTGAAGCATTGCTCCTCAGCGTTTTCTGCATACAGATGTTGCTGTATGTCTGGGGGGCCATACTCTGCTTCTCAGAAACTAAGGCACGACAATATGCCGAAAGAGTTTTCTATAATGGGGAGGTAATCATTGTGAATCAGCAGAGCATACAAGCCGAGTCATTGCTGTAATTTTGCCTGTGAACAACTGCAATTGTATTAAGTCATTGAATTGGATCCAGAGTTCCTTTGCATCCTCCTACTGTTGCAATAGTGTTAAGGAAACACTGGTGAGCAGCAACTAGTGACAGAAGGCCTGTTCAGATTTTCAGGGCAGATAAGCTCTGAAAGAGCATGTTTGAGATAGCTCTCCAGACAAAGGAGCAATATGGCCAGAAAATGTTTTTGATTATGCAATTAGTAGGCAGAAAGTAAACTGCAGTTATTGCTGGATAATAGCTTTTCCTGTTGATTTAGGGGTAGAGAACATTTGGCCCTATAGATCTTGTTGGAACCCCAGTTCCCATCAGCCCCAGCCACAGTTGCTAATGGTCAGGGATGATGCAATAACTGGAGGGCCACAGGTGTCCAAACCACTGCTCTCTTTAGAAGATAGGGTATAAATCAGTGCCCCCTTTGCACTATGATTTAGGTGTGGGGAACCTTTGGCCCTCCAGATGTTGCTGAACTACAACTTCCATCATCCCTGTTGGGAGTTGTTTGGCAGCATCTGGAGTGCCAAAGTTTCCTCACAACACACCTGATTTAGGATAGATGCCATGACAGGTATAACAATGAACTCCTGAACATGTTAACTCAGAAGTATGTCCAGTGGGTGGCTTGTGCAGATGCCTGATTATCGTCTTCCAAAGCAAATACTCTATTCCAAACTTCAAAATGGAAAGCGTAATGCTGGTGGTCAACAAAAGAGGTTCAAAGACTCTCTCAAGGCATGGGCTTTGAAGAGGCTCAAACTCAGGACGAAAGGGATAAACGTGCTGAGAGGAAGGCACGCTTGGCAAACTCTCTCCATGATCAATTCCCACCCGGAAACCTATGTCCCCACTGTGGAAGAATGTGTGGATCCAGAATTGGCCTCCACAGTCACTTACGGACTCACTGTTAAGACTGTGTTCATGGAAGACAATCTTACTCGGCTGCAAGTGATCACCAAAGATATAAGATGTCCAGTGGAGTTTGAAGTGAAATTTTTGAAGGATGATGTTCTTCAGTCTATGTGCGTATTAGGTAAGCAAAGCAGTCTTATCCTCCATCCCTAGCTCTGCTCCTGTCATTGTCCTTCTCGCCCACTAACCCATGGAATCCAATTCTGTGAAGCAGGAAGCCACTACCACTCATGAAAGCTGCCTATAGAATCTATAACCTTGCAAAAGAAGTGTTCTTTCTCTATGAGCAGAGAAAACTCTCAATTTCACATATTTTCCCTCCCTGAGTGACAGTGATGGTTAGAGCTGGGTCAGAGCTTAGTGCTCCCGCCCTTGCTTACACAACAGATTTATATTTAAACACCCCAATACAGTTTTATTAACTCATGTGCAAGATATTTTAAAATCTGCAGCATCCTGCCATCATTGCAGTGTCTTGATATTAGCACATTTAACAGGCAGTGTTTTTTTTTACACCCTCTTGAGACTGGGGCGAGGGATCCTTGCAACCAGTTGGAACATTTCAGAACACATTTTCCGTTCACTCACAGTACCTGCAGACAACTGAACAGCTTAATCCATCTTCTTTGGTTGCTTTCGATTTTCTTTCGCGGGGCCTCCGCATATGTGTCTATTAAACACACCTTTCTTATGTGCCACCTCTTAAATATATTCATGTCTCTTTCAGCATAGAGGCCTGCAAAGTCGGAACACAAGGGAACATCCGGTCGAAAAGTTAAGCACATTCAAGCCCCGTCTATTTCAGAGGGCAGAGTTAACTATGTGGTCAACAACCCAACCCCGACTCTTTTTGCTACTTCCTCTCCTATTCTTCAGTGTGAAGCGTAAATACCCATTTCAGTTTTAATCATGTTTAATTGTTTAAAACACAATCTATCTGGGAAATTTAGGAAGGATAAAAGAGATTTTTTTTTTATTAAAGAGTTAATCAGCACAATTTTATGCATGTTTACTCAGAAGTGCATTCCACTGAGTCGAGTTGTACTTACCACTTAGTATTCTTTTTTAAAAAAAATTAAAAAGTTAATCAGCGCAATTGGATTCAGGTTTACTCCCAAGTTCATTGTGCTATGTTCTGCAGTACCTGCATCTTAGTAAGTATGGTGAGATTGCAGCCTTGTTTCAAAGGAGACAAAGAAGCAAGTATGCACTGCATATTCTGATCATATGGCTGATGGCAATCGATCCACTTTTACCTAGGAATAGGTCCCATTGAATAGGATTATGCTTGGTTTCTTTCAAATCAAAGATAAAACGCTTTTGCAGAAATATGTCTCTCTGTGTGTATGCGTGTTTGTGTTGGGATGGTGTTTCCTATATATATTGGGCTTCATGCAGTCTGCAACATATTGTGCCAAACACATGCAGCCTTTTTTCAAGTGCAAATTATGGGAAGCTGCCAGTGTTTTAACAAAATAAAATAAAAAATTCCTTCCAGTAGCACCTTAGAGACCAACTAAGTTTGTTCTTGGTATGAGCTTTCATGTGCATGCACACTTCTTCAGATACACTGAAACGAAGTCACCAGACCCTTATATATAGTGAGGGAGTGGGGAGGGGTATTACTCAGAAGGGTGGTGGGAATGGGTGATTGGCTGATAGGTGTGGAAAACCTGTTGATGACTGTTAACGACTGCAATTGGTCTTACAGGAAAAGGCAAGGGGTGAGATGGCTAAAGATAGCTTTGTCATGTATAATGAGATAAGAATCCAATGTCTTTGTTCAGACCAGGTTTCTCCATGGTTTTAAGTTTGGTGATTAGTTGCAATTCAGCCACTTCTCTTTCCAGTCTATTTCTGAAATTCCTTTGTATTAAGACAGCTACTTTGAGATCTTTTATAGAATGTCCTGGGAGAGTGAAGTGTTCTCCTGCTGGTTTCTCTGTCTTGTGATTCCTGAAACACCCATGTGCTGAACATTGTGCACGAGAGATATGTGAGGGGTGTGACTGGACTTTGCCCTAAGTGTTTTAGGTTGTATGGCTTGAAGCATTTTTAAAGTTAAAAATTGTTTACAAGTTATGAATGTGTGATTTTAATCTGTGTAGCATTTGCTAGATTGGATGTTTCCTTTTTAATAATAATATAATAATGATTTTTAATGATTGGCAGAGAAGCAGAACCACGTGTAGAGATTTTCATCACTCCCCACCACCATAATCCTCTGTTCTCATTGCCATTGCCCTAATTTTAGTCTAATAAGGTAGGGAAGTGTGGCAAGGTTGCTAATTACTGAATGATAATATATCAACAAAGATACACTGGAGCCAACACCATATTACAGAAGGATAAGATAAGTGCAAAACATTCCCTTCACTAGATTGTGTGTCAGAAATGAGAAGAGCTCGTTCTTCCAATCTTGGTGCAAAATAATTGGGACGCGGGACAAATAGCAACCCTTACTATGATTACAATTTGAAGCAATAAAAAAGCCATTTTGCTTTTTGACCTTTCAAAGGGGCAAGGTGATTGTAAGCATTATCAGCAGAATGATGACGCTCTGAGACAAACATCTTGGATATAATGGCTTATTCTTAGTCATATTTTTAATAGGGGTGTTAGGGTCTTTTAGGGGAGGGATAGCACCTCTGACAGGGGACATGTTGGGGTAGTTTGTCCACCTTTGGTCCCCACCCTCTCACCTGTGGCTCCTAGAAGCAAAACTTTGGTGTGTCAGTTAAAATATGTTAACATATTTTAAGTTCATACCACGGTTGGTTTCATCGCAGTGCCGTTTCCATAAAACACAGTGAAATGAAAAGAAAGCAAAAATGAGCTCCATGCTCTTGCTGGTTCACCAAGGCCAAGACAGAGTTTATCCACACAGTTCTTGAGAACAATAGCTGTGGTCTGTGGGAACGCATGACTCAACATTTTAACTCAGAAATTGCGGGCAGATACTGGCTGGAACACATGCGGTGATTATGAGGCAGGGTACTTGTGAGTCACTTCACTACTTGACATCTACAAATGCCCATTTCAAGAGACTGAAAGACCCATTTTGCTTAAATGCTCACTATTGTCCCAGACATTTCTCAGCATGTCACCTGTGAACAGGGCAAGGGAATGGCAAAGGCAGATTTAATTTTTTTGGGGGGGGGGGAACCATCAATACTACTACAAACAAGCAGTATTTGAAAGTGCCGGATTCTCCTCCCCTACCCCAGGAAGAGGAGTGTAAATATAAATGCAGCCCTGTATTTGTCTTCTCAGAAGGAAGCCCGCTGGCCTCAGTGTGACTTATCCCCCAGTGTATCTCATGAACAGGAGAGGACTACTAGTCTTGAAGACACCATCAATACTAACAAACAGAAGTTTAAATAGTGGCACAGCAATAAAACTGCTACTACATTTGCAAAGGCAAGCAGGGTCCGATATGGTTTCATATTGGATGGAGGCCTGTGTGTTGAGATTCCTGCATTGCAGGGGGGTCAGATTAAATAACCCCTGGTGTCCTTTCCAACTCTACAGTTCTATGATTCCCCTCTTCTAGCCCAACAAAGGGGTGGGGGATGAATATCATTGCAACCATATATATATATATACTCAGAAGTAAAACACTTTCAAATGCTAATGTATCTGCACCATACATTTAAAGTACATTTATTTGTTGCACACAGCATTGTTTCTCTTCTGCTGCAATTTGTCTTTCTCCCAAAACTACGTTATTCACATTGCTTTCCACTGTGGCAAAATTATGTAATTTACATAATGTATGTTTAATTAGTTACATAGGTTACTTTGTCATAAAGTTATTCCACCTCATTCATTTTAATGCAAATGAAACACAAGACACATAGCCTGGGGACCCATAATAACTGTAAACTGTTTATTATTGCTATTGTTGTGGTTATTTGTTTCTATTGATTTATTGGTTTGTTTGTTGCTCATATAAGATTTTTTTTAAAAAAAAATGTTTGGTGCTTTGTTGTGTTTTTATATGTTGTAAACAGCCCATTTTTATATTGCTTAGGTAACTCTAATCCCATTATTCCCAAAAGAAAAGTCTCTGGTTTCTTAATAAAGGTTAACTTTTAAAAAAAAATCAATCCATTGTATATCATTTCCCAGTTGACTTTTGCTTTATTACAAGACCACCACATATGGAAAAAGGTACCTTCTTTCTCTTTACATTTCCAACATGTACTCGATTCAGATTTGCACATCTTTGCTAGCCTATTAGGTATTAAGTACCATCTATACATCATTTTCATATAATCTTCCCTCCAGTTATAACAAGCTTTATATCATTATTCCACAATCACTCCCATGGAGCTATGGCAAATTTGATACATTTTTTAAACCGGTTTTTTTTTTTAAAGCATTTTCACAACTTTTTAAAAATGTGCATATATTTTGCTATGGTTTGTGGACTGAAAACAACAATTGTATTCATTGGATCGAATTCGTTTTCTGTAAATGGCACTAATATGAAACATCACCAATTTCTACTCTTGTTTCTGCTTTCATCTGGGTTCCCCAAAATTCCTACTCCCAAGGAAGTTTGTTCCACAGTCATTAGGAAGTTTCTCCAAGTGTTTAGCTAAAATCTGTTTTCCTGCAGTTTCTACTCATTGGTTCCAATTCTGTTATTGGGAACACCAAAACAACAAGTTGCCTGGATCTCTTCTGTGACAGCCCTTCATATATTTGAAGACCCATGTCATTCCTCCACTTGAATCTTACCTTCACCAGAACAAACATATCCACCTCTTTCAACGTTTCTCCATAGAACTTGGTGTCCAGAACCTCTCACTATCCCGGTCATCCTCTTCTGGTAAACAAGAGGAGCAAATAAGAGGAGCCCAAGCAAATGAAGCCATCTTCAATCTTATTCCACTGGTCCAGCTAATGTTGTCTGCTTTGGCTGACTTTGGTTCTTAAGTGGAGATCTGTCTTCTTTCCCAGCCTATGGTACTAGAAATTTATTTTCCCTGGAGATTGAACTTGGGATGCTACATAGGCAAAGCTTATGCTCCACTACTGAGCTACCTTTGCTGCTAAACACAGAGTAAGAAGGCACTAGTCTGGAACATCAATAACATTTGTCAGAAACTTCCAACAAAGTGAATGCTCACTGTCGTGTGGTACAAGAGATTAAAAACAATAGAAATATCATGTTAGGAAGCCTAACATGAAGACTAGAAAATGTTTACTGAATATATGGGTGAAAATTGTGCACATTTAAAAACACTGGTAGCATTATGATAAATTCAAGAGTGTAAATATATTTTGATGGATGTACAATGGAATACTGAATGGTTTAGTTCATGTAAAATTTGCAGGGATGTATGGTATGAGACCCAGGTGGCGCTGTGGGTTAAACCACAGAGCCTAGGCCTTGCTGATCAGAAGGTCGGCAGTTTGAATCCCTGCCACGGGGTGAGCTCCTGTTGCTCTGTCCCAACTCCTGCCCACCTAGCAGTTTGAAAGCACATCAAAGTGCAAGTAGATAAATAGGGACCGCTCCAGCGGGAAGGTAAACGGTGTTTCCGTGCGCTGCTCTGGTTTGCCAGAAGCGGCTTTGTCATGCTGGCCACATGACCCGGAAGCTGTCTGCAGACAAATGCCAGCTCCCTTGGCCTATAGAGCGAGATGAGCGCCGCAACCCCAGAGTCGGACACGACTGGACCTGATGGTCAGGGGTCCCTTTACCTTTATGGTATGAGAATTGAACCACAGAAAGAGAAGAAGGAAGCTCATTGATTTAAGGTTGTTTAAATGAATATTTTGAAATGTAAATTAGAAAATAAAAATTATGTTTTTGTGTGTGTAAGCCAAATAAGACTATTTGATTATCCACAAGCCAAATTAGTTTTCTCTTACTCTCTAGGTCTTTTGTGTGTGTGGGGGGGGGAATAAGCAATTTGTTCATAGGGGGCATGCACAAATACACAAAATGTATTTATTTATTTAATTTCATTTATAAACCATTTCCCATAAAATGTCTCTAAGCAATTTCACATACAATTATAACCAATCAAAAGGCAATTAAAAACAGTTTCCTATTGAAAAATGTCATATCCATTAGATGTATGAAAGGAAGGTCTTCAGAGGAAAGAAAATAGAAGCAGCACCTGTCTGACATGTATTGGGAGGGACATAAGTTGATGTGATGGTTTGCTCAGTCAGTCCTAAGCCCTTTATATTTCCAGACAGGAGTTAACTATTGAGGAAATATTGAGGCACAGTGTCATGCTGCTTAAACAGTTTAATTTGCCTTGTAAGTTGCTTTGCCTTATGGTGTCCACCTTGTTTGTTGATCTCAGGAGATATGCCATCTGCCTTAGCTACTTTGCCTAGAAACATCAAATAAACGTTTCTTCTTTTCTTTTTCTTTTTTGTAGCCTCCTCCAAAGATGGTACTATATTAAGTTAGAAATTATGTCCTACATAATAGCATTGATTGCATCTCTGACCATGGATGAATGAATTTTTCGTAACGTAATGAGGATGTTTCAACATTAGTTTGCTCTGGAGTTTTCTTTACATTATCTTGAAAGGGTTAGAAAGGTGTTTGACCTTGTAGTTCAGATGCCCTCTGGATATAATTCTTCACCCATATTGGCTTTTCCTACCACAGTCATTGGACGTGGGTGATGCTGTGGTCTAAACCACTGAGCCTCTTGGGCTTGTTGATCAGAAAGTCAGCGGTTTAAATCCCCGCAATGGGGTGAGCTCCGGTTGCTCTGTCCCAGCTCCTGCCAACCTAGCAGTTCGAAAGCACAGCAGTGCAAGTAAATAAATAGGTACCACTCTGGCAGGAAGGTAAACGGCGTTTCCGTGCACTGCTCTGGTTCACCAGAAGCTGCTTAGTCATGCTGGCCACATGACCCGGAGGCTGTACGCCGGCTCCCTTGGCCAGTAAAGCAAGATGAGCACTGCAACCCCTGCGTCGTTTGTGACTGGACCTAACGGTCAGGAGTCCCTTTACCTTTTTACCACAGTCATATGCATGCTCAGTCACTCATTTATTTTTAATGCATAGGCTTGATATACAATACCACCAGAGTCCTGGAATACTCTAGCATACACTGTGGCATTCTGGTGAATTCTTTATTCCTCCAGGAGAAAGTCCAAGAGTCTTCTCAGCATAAGATTTTCAGTGAAACCGTGACCCCGCAGGTTAGGGCACTGAGGGGTTATTTTGTGGGGCACCATTAAACTTTTAGTTTTCACTGCCAAACATTGCAGGGGGCCTTCTCCAGGGTTTGGGGGCACTTTCGTTTGAATCTGACAATATTGTATTTTCAGCAAAATCGGGACCCCACAGCTTAGGGTGCCGAGGGCTAATTTTGTGGGGTGCCATGAAACATGGGGCTTTCATTGCTAAACAACGTTGTAGCCCCCCCCCCACTTTGGAGTGAATCTGATGACATCAGATTTTTTGAGAAACCATAACTCCATGGAGTAGGGTGCCAAGGGCTTCGCCGCGGAACAGTGACACTGTGAGATAGTGTGCCGAGAGCTCTTTTTTGGGATGCCATGAAATGTGTGGTTTTCACCTCCAAGTATTGCGGGGTGGTGGTGGAAAGGAGTGGGCACCGTTTTAGAGTCAGACAATGTTGGATTTTCAGCAAAATGGTGACCCAATGGGTTAAGGGGCCAAGGGCATTTTTTTGTGGGGCACTTTGAAATGTGGGGCTTTCACTGCCAAATGTTGCAGAGGGGCTTTTGCCAGTGTTTGGCGTTGCTTTGGAGTGAATAAGACAGTGTTGGGTTTTCAGTGTTAGGGCACTGAAAGCTCATTTTGTGGGGTGCCATGAAACATGGGGTTTTCGGTGCCAGACATTCCAGGGGGCCTTTTATCAGAGTTTGGGGCCACTTTAGATTCAATCTGACAATGTAATTTCAGCCAAACTGGGACCCTGTGGCTTGAGCATCAAGGGCTCATTTTCTGAACCTATGGAAACATGGAATTTTTAAATGCCAAATGTTTAAGAGGACCTTATTTCAGCATTTGGTGCCACTTGGGAGTGAATCGGATGACATCGGATATTTGGCGAAAAGGTGACCCCATGGGTTAGAGCAGTGATGGCTAATTTTGTGGGGTTCTGGGAAATGTGGGGTTTTCATCGCCAACCATTGCAGGGGGCCCATGGCAGGCTTTCGGCCCCTCTTTGGAGTAATTCTGATGCCATTGGATTTTTGGCAAAACTGTGACCCTGCATGTTAGGGCTCCTAGGGCTCATTTTGTGGATCGCTGTGAAACATAGGGTTTTCAGCACCAAAATTTCCAGGGGGCCTTTTATCAGCATTTGGCAGCACTTGAGAGTGGATCACACAACATCGGGTTTTTCGGTAAAACAGTGACCCAGCGGGTTAGGGAGTCAAGGGCTCATTTTATGCCCTACTGTGAAATGTGAGGTTTGCACCTCCAAATGTTGCAGGGGGGCAATTTGCTGGACTTCCGGTCAAGTTTTGAGTGAATCGGATGTAGCTAGGGTTTTGGCAAAAATGTGACCCCCAGGTTAGAGCACCGGGGGCTCATTTTATGGCCTACCATGAAACGTGGGGCCTGCTTCCTGGCCAGGTTTCTCCTCACACTGCTTCTCTCATGTGCCTCTATCACTTAAATCAGCTTGCAAGAAATAGGTTACAATTTCACAATCAACAACAGTATCGTCAAATACAATATTGTGCAACAGACAGCAGAAGCACACAAGGCATATAAAACAATTATCTTCATTTTTTGTTAATTTTTTATTGATTTTATATTTCAAAACAAATTTTCCATATCAATACTAAACATTCATTTTTCAATTCCTCCCCTCCCTGTTGATTTCCCTCAGCTTCCATTTCTGGTTTATTACATCAGATGATACATTCTGCTATTTGTCTATAATACCATGTTATCGCATTTTATATTTCTTGTTTTGTGTAGATAAAGTTGTAAATGTTTATTTAAATCCTGCCAACAAGTCCATGTTGTTGTTTTGTTTCTGAAAAATATTGCCAAAGGTTCCAATTCTTTTTCAAAGTCCCTATTGTCCTTTTCTCACAGTTTGTCCATTGACTTTGCTAACTCTGCATAGTTCATCAGCTTTTCTTGCCATTGTTCTTTAGATGGTACTGTTCCAGTCTTTCAATTTTGTGCTATTAGAATTCTTGCTAATGTTGTAGCATATATAAATAATGTTCTTTTTTCTTTCGGCAGCTCTTGTCCTAAAATACCTAAGAGAAAAGTTTCTGGTTTTTAAACAAATGTTATTTTAAATATTCTTTTCAGTTCATTGTATATCATTTCCCAATTTTTTAAAAAATAAACTTGCAATCCCACCACATATGATAAAATGTACCTTCCCCTTCTTTACACCTCCAACAGCTCCTTTGTTCTTTTTTATACATTTTTGCCAATTTTACTGGTGTGGTATACCATCTGTACATCATTTTCATGTAATTCTCCTTCAACAGTATGCAATCCGCAAATTTCAAATTCACTTTCCAAAATCTTATCCAATCTTCAAACTGTTTTATACAGTTTGAGGATTGGAAAAAACAATTATCTTCAGATATGATATCAAATTGGCAAGGGCAAAGTCACACACAGAGAGAGACATTTATATTTATGTCATCCAGCAGAGGATAACAATAGAGCGGACAACTTGTGTTTTATGATGCAAGGGTGTTGCTACTGGAAAAGCCTTTATTTTGGGACACTCCCCCAGAACTTAGACAGTGGGCAATCTGGTATGGGAGAAGATGATCCATTAGATATTGCTGAACCAATTGTGACAGATGCTGACTGTTCACCTAGTATTTAGTTACAGGTAGGTAGCCGTGTTGGTCTGCCATAGTCAAAACAAAATAAAAAAATAAAAAAATTCCTTCCAGTAGCACCTTAGAGACCAACTAAGTTTGTTCTTGGTATGAGCATTCGTGTGCATGCACACTTCTTCAGATACCTAGTATTTAGTCATTTAACAATGAACAACTTTGGTAATTTGTCTTATCCTGCTAAGTGGCAAGATCAATTTTATTATACCCCAGCTGCAGTTCTGGTCTTGCGAGAAAGGCCACAAGCTTCTTCCCTTTCTCTCCACTGTCTTGAGCCATTTATGAAAATAGCCATTAATTGTGCAGAACTCATACAACAACATGAATGAATTCTTCCATTAATTGATTAAATTGAATTATGCTATCATTCATTCGTTCGTTTGTTTTTTGCATTGTTTCTCATGCATTTGTTCACTGTTCCATGATTGCTCCAAACCCTGCAGTAAACATTTTAGTCTGAAACAATAACCAGAAACTTCCAATTCCTAACTGAAATAAATATGATAACACTGCAATTATGTGAAGCTTATGCTCATGATAGTCCCTCATTTAAGAATGTATTACAAATTCAATGCTATAAAGAGAAAGGTGCATTTTACACATTATTAAATATTCTTATCTTAAGCTATTATATCAGCACATAAACATGTATTATGAAACATTACAATGCCTTAAAAATGTTCATTACCTCCACTCTTCTCTATCAGCTGGAGGTTAATGCAAGTCAGATTTTTCTGTTCAACTTTAAACCCACTTGAGAATGAAAGGAGAAGTTGATCCTCATTGTTATTTTATCCACAAGACAATTTAGAGGCAATTTGTCGTGCAAGACCATAGGCATTTTATCCCTTTTTTATATTCTTAATCGATCTTGGTGCGCAGACAATAATTTGGGAATACAAAAACTGCAATCAAGGTTGAGGAGGCATCGCTTAGATTGTCTGCGAGATGTACGTTATCTCAAGAGAGTAATGATCTCTAATGAGAATCAAAACTCATAAAAGAGATGGCAACAATGCTAATTCATGCCTGGAAAGATGTGCTTTCTTGAATTAGAAATTTGGTTTGGGCGTGCCTTTCCCCCTTTCCGAGAAGAATAAGAAAAAAGAAGTGTTGTGGACCATTATGCATATGTTACTTGTTCTTTAATATACTAGTCACACAGTCTGTGAACAAGGCTAAATGAATGTTTGCCCACAATCCACAGAATACATTGCCATATGTTATGGGTAGGGAACACTCAGCTTCTCTGTTTGGCTCTAAGGACTCTCCAAGCTCCCTCTGTAGGCCATGTCCACTGGACATCCCCAGGCCATTCTTAAATGCTTTTCGCCTTACTTAACTTTTCTTCATCTGGATGGAGAATGAAGAGGTGTGTGAATGTTTAAAAATAGCTGGCTTTGTGAAAGAGAATTACAGTGGTATACCTCTGGTTATGAACTTAATTCGTTCAGGAGGTCCTTTCTTAACCTGAAACCATTCTTAACCTGAGGTGCCATTTTAGCTAATGGGGCCTCCCGCTGCCGCCACGCCACCACCACACCATTTCTGTTCACATCCTGGGGCAAAGTTCGCAACCTGAGGTACTACTTCCTGGTTAGCGGAGTCTGTAAACTGAAGTGTTTGTAACCTGAGGTACCACTGTACATGAAAATGATGTACGGGTGGTATTCGACTCCTACTAAGTTAGCAAAAATGTTTAGGACAAGTACAAATACCTGCTGGAAATGTAAAGAAAAAGAAGGTACATTTTATCATATGTGGTGGACCTGTAAGGTGGTAAAAGCTTTCTGGGAGAAATGAAATGTTTAAAATAACTTTTGTTAAAAAACCAGAAGCGCTTTCATTAGGAATTACAAGTACTGACACTCCAAAGAACCAGAATAGAGTTTTTATGTATGGAACAACAGCTGATCGGATGCTATTAGCCCAGAGATGGAAAGAAGACAAAGTCCCTACCAGAGAAGAATGGCAAACCAAGCTGATGTACTATGATGAAATGGCAAAGTTGACTGGAAAACTCAGTAACCAAGAGGACAAAAACTTTACAATAGAATGGAGAAAAATTATAAGTTATTTAAGAGAACACTGTAAGCAGATGGAAACATTGGCAGGATTCTGATTTCACTTGTAGTATAACAATTACCATGGAAAATATGGATTGATATAATAGTTAGAGTGTGAAAGAAGATGCAGTTTTTAATGTTTAAAATGGGACTCAAGGGAGGGGGTGGGGTGGGAGAAGTCCTGAGATTTGGAGGAATCTCTGTAAATGGTTATGTACTTATAAAATGATTTTTTTAAACACACACACACACACACACACACAAACAACAGCTGGCTTTGTGTTCTTAGAATGCAGAATGGCAAGAGTAACATCCATCTCCTCCAACTTTTGCCTCTAGTCCTACCTATAATTTGCATATTGCCTCTGAAAATTTCCCAAACATGAAATGAAGCTCTCAGGCTGCATATTCACAGGCTGAATTTATTTATTAGTTTATCATATTTACTGAGGTAAAGCCTCATGAGTTTTGCTGCTGAAAGCCTTGCCTCTCTGTTTCAATGCAGGATGAGTCAGAAAACAATCAACCTTTTTCTTTAATCACAACATCCAAAATGGTCGCCACTTTGCATCCTGTCATGATGATGCTCTGACGGTCAATAGAGAGGAAGACAAACATTAGAACTCCTGCATTTCACCAATATTATCTTTTTTTCCTTTCTTTTTTACGCATGGCCTCTGGGGAAAAGTTTTCCCCACCAGAAAACAAATGCAATGAAGACCATTATTTTCTTAGCACTTAACTTTTTCTTCAGTTCAGAGTTGAGGTCTCTTTTCAGGGGAAATTGTATTTCTGTTTGCTTTCCCTCTTCTCACTTGCTCATTCCAGGAGCCATCGGTTAGCTGAAAAATGTGATGTCAGATCTCACTCTAGATTTGGATTCTTTTCATTCACAGTTGGAGGTGGCTGAACGAAAGCATCGTTATGAGAGAATTCAATCACGGCTCAACGCAATTTCACAGATCCTTATTGTTCCATTTAGGAAGAAATGGCTCAGAGTTAATGTAAACGGTTGTGGGAATTTGAGCAACAACCAAAAAAGCCCCTGCCCATTATCCATATTGTTGATATTCGACACACATAGGTTACCACAATAAATCTTGCACTAATCAGGCCATCTTTATGCAACAGAGAGCCAAAGATAAAGTATGGGAAATTATAATAAGAGGAGACTCGACATGATCAGACTTGTAGAAAGATAACTACCTGGGAAAAGCTGAATTCACTTTTCTGTGTTCACAATGAGGCAAAACAAAGCACGGAGGGAATTTCAGGGAGAAATTAGATTTGATTAAAAAGTTTCAACACAGCCAATGTCATGCATCTCTCGGGATAAGCACAAAATGGATTCGCTTGGTGCCCCCAAAAGTTATATGTTACCAACAAAATTGAAAGTCAAGCGGCATAGACCAAACAGACCATGGCTTTAGCCAATATGAATGATTTGGCCTATTTCATGTCAAATACAAATCAGCATTTGCATCAGATATTGATTTAAATTAGATTTAACCAGGGGACTCCTGTCTATAATTTTGTATGCCAAACTGTTTGAGTGGGAAATAAACAAACAGTAGGGGGGCCATTGAAAGCCAGATGTTGAGTGTTTGTCAGCTCTGTTACAATTTACCTTCGGCCTTTCATTTTATATTTTTAGTAAACACCTCTCAGAGGGGTGGCAAGTACAGTAGGACCTTAACTCAAGGACCTTGATTCCTATTGCACAGGACAGGCAGAGTCCCCCAAACCCTAGTCGACCCCCGAGCGGAATAATGACACAAGACAACGTGCTATGGGATTAAAATTGGCCACAACTTTATTAAGATTCAGATGTAGGGAGACCTTGGCTCAGGCATTGGGCGTTTATCCTTCCCAGCCCCCAGCCGGGGATCTGGGAAACTTCAGGGTTATCCAGAATGTGTGGGGATTGGGCTAGGCTCTGGAGAACATATGTTCAAGCAGATAGCCCGCCCCCCATTTTGCCGCCACTGGTGGGGGAGAGCAATGACAACCTCTTGGCGTATGGACAATGCCTCCCCCCAATACCCCTTTAACAGGGAACCCTGTTATCGCTGCCACACTGGGGGCATGGAGTCACCACCCCCCCCCCCCATTTAGGAAGATGACTAAAGGATTCCGCCCAAGGCCTGAAACCACCAAAGTTGTGACGAATTGCTACGGGAAAGGCAAAACCTGCCAATGCAGGGAAATTCCTTTCCGGCCCTTCAACAGCGGCCTTGGCATAGCAGCGCCTGAGTGCCTGTGGAAAAAAGGTTAACCTGTAAAGTAAGCATTAATTGAGGGAGTGGAGGGTGGGAGAAGCTCTGGAGCCGACTGCTGCTTCCTGGTAAGCTACACTCTCTATTGTGTGGGCTGGGTAGTCCCTCCCCTTACCTGGCCAATCCCTTGGCAACGCCTCCCCCAGGCGGGATTGGACAGTTAACTGGGTAGGCGGAGACCCCAGGTATCCCTTCTGGGGGAGGGTGCAGCCAGCCGAACTACCAGGTGTCGCCAGGAATTCAGGGGGCTGCCCGCGACCACGCAAACGTCACCCCCCATTTAATGTGGGGAGCGGTCATTATGGCTGAAACCCAAATCTTCTGGTGCATATGTAAGCCTGTGTTTTAAATGGAATTAGAACCAGAGGAAACATTACAGGCTCTAGAAGATTGAGCCCGATGAAATTATTCTCTTTGCTATGACTGAGGGCTCCTTGAGTCTGGTGCTTTACTATTCCTTCTTTGAGAAAAAGTTGAGACTTTCACAATAAAATATTAAATATATTTATATCCTATTTTGAGGGCTGGTGTGAAGGAATTTTTTGTGGGGGGGGGAGGAGAAAACTGGAAATAAACTTGTGTAAATCTGCTCCAGTCCTTCAAAGAACTGAGCGAAAAGGAAGGAAGGTACTAGACATTATATAGTTCAGTTTGGTTGCATATACAGTTGTAGCAATGGTGTATTGAATTTTGCAAATGCCAGGTTAGGATTTACTGTTTAGTTTAAGGAACACAGACTTTTCTGAAAAATCACACCCCCCCCCATTTTCTTTAATTCTTCATTTAATTTCATCACCAATCTTTGTTCCCTTCCATGTCTAATTTTGTCTGCTCTTAGGAGGTGTTCTGGTCACAGAACAATTACTTCCAACTCTCTGATTTCACACTATAGATTTCCACTTATGGTTGAAGGCTTTTCCATTCTTACAAGATTACACTGACGGCAAAGGCTATTTTGTCTTCCATCAAAAGTTAACAATAGCGCAAGGACCATGCATGTGTATTTGATGAACACAGATCAAACTTAAGGCTGTCAAAGTGTTTGGGGAATTCAAGTTTTGAAATCCCCAGTCCAGAGGAAGTGAAGCCCTCCTTAGACATTCTACTCATGAGTAAAACTAATTCACACAGTGTGGAAATAAGTGTGCTAACCTGCCCCACACATAAGCCTCAAACTTCTGAAGTGCACACCTGCATTCATGGAGAGTCGTTGTACAGCTTAGAACCCTAGAAGATTAGGGTTCCAGATCGTGAGAAGCTCCATGCAAGTGAAGGTTGGTGGAGCTGGAATTTATATTTAACTGAAATTGACTAGGGATTCAATCTACACACACACCCTCAAGCTGTGGAAAGTTTGAATTGAGTGAAGGCATCACACTTCTGGCAGTGTAGCTGGACTCTTGCCAAATGCAGGTGGACAGAAGCCCCCCTAGTGTTAAGCTCCCAAATCAGCTGTTCCAAGGATAAGGAAGGGGAAAGAGAGGGTCCAAAGTTTCTCCCATAGCTGGCACCAGTTGCCATGTGACCAATCCGTCAGCCTTCCCATTTTTTCCACTGCCATTGTGAGTGGCCAGCTTGCAGATGTTGGGAGCACCAGCATCTACCACACCAAAGAACCAGTGGACATTTAGAATTGCTTTGTAAGTGACTAGATTCCCCCACTGATTCTCAGCAGGATCTAAAGACAACTAAGTGTGCAATCCTATGCATATCTACTGAGAAGCAAGCCCCACTTGCTTCAATGGGTCTCAAGGGAAAGGTAAAGGGACCCATGACAATTAAGTCCAGTCGCGAATGACTCTGGGGTTGTGGCGCTCATCTTGCTTTACATGCCGAGGGAGCCGGTGCTTGTCCGCTTCTGCAGACAGTTTTTCCAGGTCATGTGGCTAGCATGACTAAGCCACTTCTGGCGAAACCAGAGCAGTGCACGGAAACACCGTTTACCTTCCCGCCGGAGCAGTACCTATTTATCTACTTGCACTCTGCATGCTTTCAAACTGCTAGGTTGGCAGGAGCAGGGACCGAACAACGGGAGCTGACCCCATCGTGAGGATTCGAACCGCCAACCTTTTGATCAGGTTTAACCCACAATGCCACCAGCATCCCCTCAATGGGTCTTACTCCCAGACAAATATGTCCAGTGCTTATCCCCCCTAAAAAATATGTTTAGGGGCACTCACATTTTGACTCAAGAAAATCACCATTTTATAGTTCAAATCGGGAAAAATAAATACAGTAAATGGACAAAAGTACAAAGAACATGCATTATACCAGGAAAGGAAATGAAGCCAACATTGGAGGTGGTAACAACAAAACTCACCAATCAACGTGCTAGATTCCAACTCCTACTTCACACATTAAACACTTGCTTCTGACTAATAATAATAATAATAATAATAATAATAATAATAATATTTATACCCCGCCCATCTGGCTGGGTTTCCCCAGCCACTCTGGGCGGCTCCCAACAGAATATTAAAAACACAATAAAACATCAAACATTAAAAACTTCCCTAAACAGGGCTGCCTTCAGATGTCTTCTAAAAGTCAGATATTTCCTTGACAACTGATGGGAGGGTGTTCCACAGGGTGGGTGCCACTACCCAGAAGGGCCTCTGCTTTGCCCTCTGTAACTTCACTTTTTGCAGTGAGGGAACTGCCAGAAGGATTTTGGCACTTGACCTCAGTGTCTGGGCAGAACGATGGGGGTGAAGATGCCCCTTCAGATATACTGGGCCGATGCCATTTAGGGTTTTAAAGGTCAGCACCAGCACTTTGAATTGTGCTCGGAAATGTACAGGGAGCCAATGTAGGTCTTTCAGGGCTGGTGTTATGTGGTCTGGGTGGCCACTCCCATTCACCAGTCTAGCTACCACATTCTGGATTAATTGCAGTTTCCGGGTCACCTTCAAAGGTAGCCCCACATAAAGCGCATTGCAGTTGTCCAAGCAGGAGATAACTAGAGCATGTTCCACTCTGACGTGACAGTGTGCGGGTAGGTAGGGTCTCAGCCTGCGTACCAGATGGAGAATTGACCTGTGCCTCCATGGACAGCTGTGAGTCCAAAATGACTACCATGCTGCACACCTGGTCCTTCAGGGGCACAGTTACCCCATTCAGGACCACGGAGTCCTCCACACCCACCCACACTCTGTCCCCCCCAAAACAGTACTTCTGTTTTGTCAAGATTCAACCTCAATCTGTTAGCTGCCTTCCATCCTCCAACTGTCTGAGATTCAGGAAACACTGTGACATCAAATCAGGCCACCATCGGGAGTAGCAATGGAACTGACGATTGACCGTGCTAGAGAAGAAACCAAAAATTTATTATTATTTTACTTTCTTCTCCCATTAGATTCACAAAATGTTTAGGGGTATGCGTACCCATTCATACCCCCCAGAAAAAAGCATTGAATGTGTCTACTTTTGCATCATATTCTGCATAGAAGCCATTGGGTTTAAGGACACTCACTTCTGTGTTGGATTACAGACAACATATTCTATGGGGGTGGGGAATCAAAGCTAACCTGAACAAGAAAACAATGTTAATATGGAGATTACTTTAAACAAATGTTATGACATTTAGCCTTTTGTGATCCTGTCTTTGCTCCTTACACTTGTTGCCTTGCAGACCTCATCCAAGTCATGAAGCATACAATGACAGCATGTCAAATTGATGTTCATCATTGGATAATGTTTTAGGGCATCCTGAAGAAACACATTTCCCTTACAATTCAATGAACATCACATTTAAGCTCAATGTAGCAAAACATTTTTACTAACGTGGCTTATTCCCCCTTCCCCCTTCAATAATACTCTCTTTCTGCCTCTAATAAAGCCTCCGTAGTAATAGATTATATTCTTAAATGCATGCATTGTCGAAGGACATCTTTTCTTGAAGGATAAACTGGTATTTTTTAAAAAGTATAACTTGTCTGAAGGACACATTTTAACCGTCCTTGTTCCTTGCACACAAGAAGTAGAGCAGTGGTTCCCAAACATTTAGCCCCATGGAGCACTTGAAATTTGTTGCGGGTCCTGCTGGACCACTTACTGAGTTTTCTGCCTGTTGTAGCAATTGCAATGGGTTGTGCTAGATGCTGCATGGTTTCTAATTGGGTTTTTATTGCTACCTTTATTTCTTATATATTGTGTTTTATTATATTGCAATTTGAATTTCATAAAACACAATACAATATAATTGTAATACAGTATAAGAAATTAATCAAGAAATGCAAATCAATTCATATCAATATGAATATTCCATGCAATGGATGTGCTGTCTTCCATCTTCAGCTACAAATCTACAGACCATCTGAATGAAACTCAGAGACCAGGGGTGTCTGTGGATCACAGTTTAGGAACCGCTGCAGTAGACAAATAGAGGGCACCCAATGTCAGACACTCCTGCCCACCTAGCAGTTCAAAAGCATGTCAAAGTGCAAGTAGATAAATAGGTACCGCTCTGGCGGGAAGGTAAATGGCGTTTCCGTGCGCTGCTCTGGTTTGCCAGAAGCAGTTTAGTCATGCTGGCCACATGACCCGGAAGCTGTACATTGCTCCCTCAGTCAATAAAGCGAGATGAGCGCCGCAACCCCAGAGTCATCTGTGACTGGACCTAATGGTCAGGGTTCCCTTTACCTTTAATGTCAGACAAACTGATGTTTCTGCTCCTGTAATGGGAATTCACCTTTCTCTTCTCCTGTTGAAGTCTCTTGCCCAGAAACAAAATCTGCCTTGGAGGCTGGGGATATGTCCCCATTGAATATTTTAGAGGCATGCAGAGGCCACAGTGGGAGGAGTGAAAGGAGAGGTCCTCACTGCATAGTCTCAAAAGCTGTGAACACTTCTGGATGCTGCAGTCCTGCTACCTTCATATGTGTGTGTCTGTGACACCGAGCCCGCCCACCCATGAGGCGGGGTGAACAGGTGGCAGAAGTGCAAGAGATGGCACCACCACTTCAATGAATGGGGGAACGTGTTCCCACTACATTAGTGTTCTGGCACTTGGCTTTACTACTAATCTTCTCCACCCTGGGGTGGAGACAGTAGTGCAGTATGGGGAGGCACACGGGCTGTTGCCCTGGGTGCCACATTATTAGGGGTGCAAAATGTCAACACCCAGGGCTGCCTCATACAGCTGTGTGCTTTTGTTTCTGGGCTCCATTAAAAACAGCTTCTCCATGTGACCTTTCCAGACAATGGAACAACTCTTC
This sequence comes from Lacerta viridis, assembly GCA_900245905.1. Taxonomy (NCBI): domain Eukaryota; kingdom Metazoa; phylum Chordata; class Lepidosauria; order Squamata; family Lacertidae; genus Lacerta; species Lacerta viridis. The sequence goes on from OFHU01004088.1 coordinate 236,029, forward strand.
TATTATCTCTGCAGCTGAAATATTCTGGGTGATGCTGATGTTATTAGGCAGTTAAATGTGCATACGTACTCTGTCCATTTCCCTCTCTCCCTCCCACCTGCCCCTCTTCACATGGCCCTGGAGGCTGGCAACCCATGCTACAGCACTGGATGGAGATGAGTGTCATGCCTTTTGAAACACTCCCCTTCTCACCGAGTTCAGCGAGAGAGAGGGCACTGTGGTGCACCACTTTGCCCCTCATCTTCCTCACCCCTATGGCAGAGCAGATAAGTATCAAAGCTTTGTGGAATGCTCTCTCTCTCTCTCTCTGATCAAGTTCAGTGAGGAGAGGGGCATTCTGGAACACAGCAGAAGTGGGGGTTACACAGCAATTGCAGGGGCAGGGAACAACACATCCCCATTTTGCCTCAGGTGGTGAAATGGGTCAGGCCTCCCCTCAGTGGAAGCACAACATGGAGTGGCCTGTCATATAGGTCACAGAAGTCCCTCTTCTTCCATGCTGCTACCACACTGGGTGAGCTCTTGATATTTATGGCAAATTCCAATGCATCCGGGTTACCAGGTAATTCATGGTAAGCAGAGGTCTGCTAGCACTTCACCCATAAAGGAATTAGTTTCTGGATGCATAAGCAGAGTCTCTGGCCAATTCCCTGGCTACATTGGAGCATACCTGGCATGGCAAAGGCCAACCACCATAATGGCAATGTGGAGGAGAGTTCTGCTTGACTCCTATGAAGACCCACTTCTCAGCTTATTCACCATGCAGAAGGCACAGGATTGCAGTCAAAGCATCTACAATGCACATTAACTTCAGGTGAGCCTATCCTGATGTGTGCAGCAATTTCAGTTTTACTGAAAATATGTGAGGATCACTGAAGAGTAGATTCTCAGGAAGGAAAGGTGAGCAACCAATGTGTTTGAATTCATTTTTGTTGTGACATATGAGTAAAGGAATCCTAAGTGATGGATACTCCCTCCCCCCTTGAAGCAAGATCAATTTCACTCCTTGGCAGTTTCTAAATTGTATTTGCCAATTGCTAGTGAAATTATGGAGACAGACGACCACTAACCCTGACCTTTCATTATTTCAAGGCCACCAAGTGACGGAGGAGGATTCAGTTTCTAAGCTCTCTTGCTTTGTTTCAATTTACAAGATCTCAGCTTTCATTTTTCAAAGAACCAAATGAGGTAAGATCAGAAATCCTCCTGGAAAACTAGTGATGATAAGTTAGAGATCATGGGCTTGTTTTCTCTTTTTTCACATTTTGCTTATTGTTATGTACATTTCAGGACCAACAATGGCATATATGCATATCGGTTTCTGAGGGGAATCCTGTTGTTTATCACAACACATAAGTATTTGTGAAATTACATACAGAATTTGACATAATAATCTGATCTTCATAATGTAGTTTTATTTTTCAGGTTGTGCAGAAGTGAGGTTCAGAGCATCCCAGAGTCCCAGAGAGTCCTGGCATAGTCTCACATTCCCAGATCCTTCTATTTGTTTCCATAACTTTACAGTTGTTGCTCAGTATGTGGGTGTAGAGAGAATAAAGTTGTATTGTAACAAATATGAACCAAGGGTCTGAATCACCTAGGCAAGACAATCAGGGATTCCCATGCTAGCTGATTCTTGTGGCTTAACATAAATGGTTTCCCTTTTCTCTCTCTCAGCTTCAAATGGTGGTGATTGGGGGAGCCATTTATGAAAATATACATACAAATAAACACCCTTTCTTTTGAGATCCTGAAAGGTCACTGTGCACACAGCATCGTCCCATTTTGCTTAATTCCCAGTTATTCCAACAGAATGCTCCAACGCAACATTAATCAGGTTAATCATCAGATGACACAGCATCTCAGCTACAAAGTAATCTGAAAAGAGATTATAATTGCTTTTAGAAGATGACAAACATTCTTCATTGGAAGTATGGGAAGTAGGTATTATGAATTTACATATACAGTACCTTCCATTCATGGTGTTCAGAGGTTTACAGATATTAATAGGTATAGAGAAACAAATCAAGTAATAAATTGTTCCCTCTCTAAAACTGACAAATCTTGAGGGGATTATGATTGGGTTGAAATCATGCTAAATCAGGCACTCCCAGAAGTCAAGTAGAATATACGCATATGTGTAAAGGTCGTACGGATGACGGAGAAATTTGGTCCACATTTCATGTAGGCCTTCCTAATTCACACATCCTGAAACAATACTTGAACCAAAATGCAGATATCCTTCAAAGTCCACACTTCTGATTTTTTTTTATCAGACTCCACACACACACACACACACTATAAATGCTGGGGTTAATTGTGCATAAATATGTATACATTTGTGAAAGTGACACTCAGAATGTTTTACTTTAGGGAAATTTGCTTTCAAAAATGTGTATAGTAGCGAAAATGCATACTAAAATCCTGATGGCATAGTGTATTTGTGAAAGTGACACTCAGAATGTTTTACTTTAGGGAAATTTGCTTTCAAAAATGTGTATAGTAGCGAAAATGCATACTAAAATCCTGATGGATTTTCATGTGGACTTAAAAAAAAAAATCACAATATTCTTGTGAACTGGATTTAAGAGGGGGTGGGAGAGAAACTAAGTGAAACCGAAATGAACATATTTATCAATCACTAATGCAGACATGATAATGTACAGCTACTGACAAGTAGTTGTAGAATGGACTAGGAAAAACTACTGCAGAATAAATTCCCTTTGATAAAGAAGAAATGCATCTCAGCTTCCCAGTACTCTTTTCAGAGTGATATCTCTCAATATAAGGGGGGAAAAATGGAAGAATGCCATTGCTCAGCCTCCATTGGAGCATTTGTAGTGCCCCATCACAATTCTGGGTTTGCATGAACTCAGGGTGGGATAGGAGAGCAAAAGTAAAGGCAGGTTGCACAATAGTAGTAGCTAAGGCATGGGAACAAGAATGGAGAGACACTGAGAACCTCAAGTGGTTCTTGAAACACTGATGACAGGACTGAGCCAGCAGTAAATCACACAAAGTAAATGATGTTAACTCTTCATTTGCAAAACCAGGATCTGCACAGCCTAATGAGCACAGCAACTCTTCTTCGGTAGAGCTTGCCCCATTAAGCAGTTGTTGAGACTGAAGATCCCCACATCCCTACAACTGCCTAAAGTCCCCTCCTCTACAGGGCTTTCCCCTAGCAATCTGAGACTGTGCCTGTGTGTGTGTGTGTGTGTGTGTGTGTGTCTTTGCTCCTCCTGTTTCATGCCTCTTTTAGTTCTAGGAGAGAGGAGCTTGTCACAGCAGAAGGAGGAGACACCTGTGTCTCTGCACCAGCCTGATTCATCTCTGTCTGTTGCCCCCCCTCCTGCTTCAGCTTCTGCTCCTGGTTCTGAATTCTCTCTGCCACAGACTCCCCCTGCTCACTAAGCCCTGCTACCTCTTCAGCTTCTGACACCTCATCCTCCCAGTCTCCTCCCTCTTCTACCTCTGAGCACTCATTGTTGTCTCGCTGCCACTCCTGGACTCTGAGCCTTCTTCCCTTGGGGGTTCTCCAGCTGGTTCCTTTAACCATCTGCATCCAACCAGTTCCTAACAAGTGATAGAAATCTGAGTTAATCTGCGATGTAGGGAATGGGGAGGAAGATGGCACTTTTAAACAAGATGGCACAGAAGTGTGGACTATTTGAGGTCTCCAGATCCTTTGTCCTTTTCACGTGAGGTAGCTGAGAAGCGAAGGAGGGAGAGATTTAAGTACAGCTAAAAGGGAGAGACACTGAAACGCGGGGAAAGTGGCTGTAACTACTGTACCTAGTGGCAACTTCCTTTTCTTCTGCTTTCCTGCCACTTTTCTATTAAGAGGATAGTCAGACATGGAAGTAGGCCATAATTTTATGGTTGGCCAGCTACATAGGGCTTAATGGGTCACAAGTTGTGTAGACCTGCTTCATAATCTTTGCATATGAAAGGAAAATATTAATATAAACGACAGCAACTTCTGGAAATGCTCTGAAGTGGTGGAAAAAAGTGAAAGGTGATGCTACTGAATGATAAGTAAATGAAAAGAGAAAGGCATAGTGATAGTGAATTGAGTCCGGTCAACGTTCTTATTGCCGAAAGAAATAGCAGAATAAATGTGCTATTCTGCCAGCAGCACAGGGATCTAGTAAGTGGTATGTACTTTCTTTCTCATTTATAGCTCCATGAGTTACACATTTTGAATGATTTTAAAGTCAAATTAGAAAGATCTTTCACCGAGTAGCTGATACCATCCATTAACAGAGATTGCCGTCACAGTAAAATGATGAAACAACCATTGCTCAGCTGTTGAATAAATGTCAACTGCTATCATGCAGAAGCAGTACATATTGAAGAAGATGTTGAGAGCTTTATCAGTCAACCATTAAATTTACAACACATGGGTGCATAGAGGGAAAAAAAACAAACGTGTCCCCATTACACATGTCATTGACATGTATTTGGAAGCCATGACCATACAAACTTCAGGTACTCTTGTGTGGCTAACAACAACTGTGGTTCAACATGGCATTAACCCAAAGGCAAGATCTTGTCCCTGATCTTGTGCCCTTTAGAGTAAAATAAAACAATTAAAATCAGAAAATTAGGTCAAATATACAAACATTAGCAACAAACGGGAGTACCACACACCTGAAAACTTGCCCTCCAAGCACTCAAAGCTTGAACAGAAAACAGAGTACTTAATATACTTTGAGGGCTTTTTAATATGAGTGCTGAACAAAAATATCCTGCAAGATATTTGGCATGAAGGTTTCAGTGGTAGAAGCAGTAGTCACCATCTACATTTAGATGGTGGGTGCCATTTTGAATCAGGATGGTAGACTGAAATGTGACTTTAGCCTGGATTCACTCTATTTGGTGTGATGATATCTTGAGTGGTGTCTGAACCCTTAGAGAATAGGTAGATAAATCCTTTCCCAAGATATAGAGAGGAGAGAGAGAGAGAGAGAGAGAGAGAGAGAGAGAGAGAGGGAAGCTAACTGCTAATACAGATCTTCATTTTCTTGTTTTTGTACTTTTGCATGCCGTATCTGCATGATTAGCTTTGTTTACAAAGACAAAAAATAATTTCCTCAGCCAATTAGTAAATCAGAGTTTGTGTTTTCCCTTATTTTGAATATTACTTCAGCTGCTCATTTTTAAGGGAAACCATGTCATGCTGGAATATTATACAAACTACAACAGGTTAAGAGAAACTTCAATTAGAGCAGAGGTGTGACCCTCTGACTCTCAAGCACAATATAAAAAAATAAAATAAATTGTGACCTCTCTTGCAATCAAATGCCTAGGTAGTTCTGCAGAAACCTTGGAGAGTAAATCCCATTCAACTCGCTGGGCTTACTTCTGAGCAACTATGTAGAGTATTGTGTCACAAATTATGATCTATGAACAGACAGGCGGAGTTTTGACACCCAAAGGTTTTCGCAGTGACCATTTTGAAAGTTTATACTCAGAGGTGCACAATTCTGAGTTGGTGTGTGTGTGGATTGTTACCAAAAAGGAAGTGTAATGCACTAAATGAGACATTGATTACCTGTCAAAATCAAGATTACTGATTTAACAGTGTGCACTATTAGTATGCATTCCAATGCTATACCCTCATCATTGCTCTCTGTGTGCAGATTGGGTTTGCAGTTCCATCATGAGTTGAAATTTTAAAAGGTTTTAATGTATTGAAATGTGGATGGTTCAAATTCCTCCACAAAAGTTGGGGTTTCTCTTCCTGGTACAAAGGCTACTTTGCAGCAAATCAGTCTTAGGCTTGAGCAGATATAGGCCTTAGGCAAGTTTATGCATTCAATGGAATCAAGTGATAAAGTCCCCCCTTCATTTCCCAGGGCAGCACTGGGTGGTGCTGTGGTCTAAATCACTGAGCCTCTTGGGCTTGCTGATCAGAAGGTCGGCGGTTCGAATCCCCATGACGGGTTGAGCTCCTGTTGCTCTGTCCCAGCTCCTGACAACCTTGCAGTTCAAAAGCACGCCAGTGCAAGTAGATAAACAGGTATCGCTGTGGCGGGAAGGTAAACGCCATTTCCGTGCACTCTGATTTCCATCACGGTGTTCCATTGCACCAGTAGCATGACCTGGAAAACTGTCTGTGTACAAACGCCGGCTCCCTTGGCCTGAAAGCGAGATGAGCACCGCAACCCTGTAGTCGCCTTTGACTGGACTTAACCATGCAGGGGTACTTTACCTTTTACCTTACCACTGTAGGCAAAGAGTTATATGCTGAAGTGCTCCTCTCAACACACAAAGATTTTGCAACCCCATGAGCAGCGAAGCAAGCTTTCTGAACTGCGCTCTAATTCCAAGGATGTATTTTGAGAGACCATGTTGTCTTGGAGTCTCCGTTGAAACATGACCAACTGCCCTGGCCATGTTTACTTGCTTGAATTCCTGACAAACTATAGTTCCCAAGTAACAGAGGTGGATTTATGGCAGCATGAACAGTTTGTCCACAATGATCAATGAGCCGAGAGGGTGCCACAGGGGGCACCACAACGTTTTCCAATCTTCTCTAAATGTATGTTCTTCTTGTTCTCTTATTCTCTATGTTAAGTCTGCAAGCTGCACATATTATGTCAATTTAAGTTGCCATTGTTCTTTGGTTGCGACCTCGCTCGTTTTGGGCTAACAAAACATGGGCCGCAGTAATGGCATACATAAACAACCTTTTTTGACACCTGGGAATATCAGTCTGAATTATCACCAACAGAAAGGTTTTTTGGGGAAAGTACTTTTAAATTATTATTTTTTTCAGAGGTACAGCCAAAATTTTAAAGCCTGAAGTCTGTGACTGAAAGTAACCCCAAGGTCCTTCATGCAGGCTGTGGGGAAACCAAGAAGGTATTAAAGTTATGTGTCTGGGGGGTAAGGAAAAGCAGAGATACATGTCTGCCCGCCTACTTTAATACTTGGTTTTTTGAGGGTGGGTTGGGGCAGGCAGCATTTGCAATTCTTTCTGAGGCTGCAAAGTGCTTTGGGCTGGCCCTGCAAATCAGTTCCATCAACTCCCCGTCAGACTGTCTAACCTGAAAGTGCTTTGTACCCCGCCCATCTGAATTCCCCCCAGCCACTCTGGGCGGCCTCCAACAGATATTAAAATACCATTATTGAGAAGGTTAAAAACTGCTAAACAGGGCTGCCTTCAGGTATTTTCTGAATGTCGATAGTTATTTATCTCTTTGACCTCTGGAGGGTGTTCTGGGCAACCGAGAAGGCCCTCTGCCTGGTTCCCTGTAGCTTTGCTCAGTGAGGACAGCGGCGCTGGATCTCAGTTCCATATGAACCTACCTGGACTCTGAGATCATCTTCTGAGGCCCTTCTTTATGTGCCCCCTCCACGAGAGGTCTGGAGGGTGGCAACACCAGAACGGGCCTTTTCTGCAGTGGCTCTCCATTTGTGGAATGCTCTCCCCAGTGAGATTTGCCTGGCGCCTTTATTATACACCTTTAATTGCAAGGCAAAAATGTTCCTCTTTATCCAGGCCTTTGGCTGACTGACATCCAATGCCCTTCTAAAATGTGTTGGGGAGGGGGGTTCTTGGTTTGTTTTTGTTTTTATTATGCATTGTGTGCTTTCATATTGTGATTTTATGTTGTAATCCCTCGAGACCTGTGGGTATTGAATGGTACATCATCATCATCATCATCATCATCATCATCAATTCCTGATTGTACAGAGCAGGGCTGAGGGAAGGTGTGGCTTTCCAGATATTCTGGACTTCAGTTTCCATAACCATCATGCTTGCGGAGGCTGTTGGGAGCCAAACAACATCTTTGAGGTTCCACATCCCTGTCACAGAGGATTCTAAGAACATCCACCCACACAAATTTTGAATTCCCTCCTGGGTGTAGGAAGATCTGAAGCTAAGCCAGCATGGATTGAAGCATTGAGGGCACACTACTTCCCCACTTTTTCACCTCCCCCGAGGAGAGACGGCTAATGTTTGCATCTACCCCTTCAAACCCCTTCAGTCTGTTTGTGCTTTAATCAACCTTTCATCCCATCTTCCTTTCTGTCGTAATAGCACTTGACTTTGACTGAAATGAAGTGCTCACATTTGCCATTTTATTGAAAGACATTTCTAAATTAATTCAGGCCCATATGTTAATACAGAAGCGGTAAGAGGCTTTTGTGATATTTTCCCAACGCATGATTTCAGCTGTCATAGAAATGTACAGTGCGGCTCAATATGACAAAAGCAGCCTGTTGATGTACTGAGGTCACAGCTTTAGAACGGGGCTATTAATGTGCAGTGGAACAAGATGGAGATGGGGGGAGGAGGAATCACCCCATTTCTGCTTCTGCAAATAAATGTTGCACACTGAGAGCTACAAATCTGTCACTGCCAGACATAACTTTGCTGCGTAGCAAACAGAGGACGTCTTTACTGACTGTTTATATGACTGGAGCTGAAAGCTAAAGCAGGGGCATAATGGCTTCCGTTACTTAACATTATTGAACACATAGATATGTTATGCCTTTGCAGCATCAAATTTGTGTTTGCTGTGGAGCTATGGAGACAAACTCCATCTTTTTCCCCTCCTGCGATCATCAAATAAAAATGTCATTGGATCTGCATAGCCTGACCTTCAGGGGACTCAATGTATTGCCCGCATTAACTTTTATGTTCTACTGCTACGGGAACGAAATGATTTCAGCCAAATAGTGCTTGAAGAATAATGCTTTTGCATAGGGATATAAAAGTGTTTACTTACTTCTTCAGCCCCCATATTCCCTCCATTTCCTCCAATGATTCCTTCTTCCCATGGTGTAGAAATGTTCAAACTGGTGGGACGGTCCATACATAATGATGAACATGCCATCGTCCTTTTCTGAGAGCAAATAAACAAATGGACACAGAAGAAGAAGAAGAAGAAGAAGAAGAAGAAGAAGAAGAAGAAGAAGAGTTTGGATTTGATATCCCGCTTTATCACTACCTGAAGGAGTCTCAAAGCGGCTAACATTCTCCTTTCCCTTCCTCCCCCACAACAAACACTCTGTGAGGTGAGTGGGGCTGAGAGACTTCAGAGAAGTGTGACTAGCCCAAGGTCACCCAGCAGCTGCATGTGGAGGAGCGGAGACACGAACCCAGTTCCCCAGATTACGAGTCTACCGCTCTTAACCACTACACCACACTGGCTATGTACACTACACCACACTGGCTATATACACTACACCACAGAAGCCATAGATGTTGCATTTGCTGCTTCTAGGTTGTACCTTTTCATACTGAATGATCCCCACATAAAAGAAAACAAACAACTTACACAGAGACACACCCAGAGAGACACGTATACTTCCTTAGAATGCTTTTCCTGATAAGCAACTTAGGATTTGGAGAAAGATGTATGGCCCTTTTATTTTAAGCATGTGGAACTATTCATACATTTGATCTCCCTCCAATGGTGCACCCAACCAACAAGATACATCATGTGGGAATCCTACTACAGAAGTAATTTAGCTCTCTTTCATAAGAATTCACAGTTCTATACAATTGAAAAGGACAGTCTGCCATGTTAAGAGCAGATTTGCCCCTCAGTCCTCCATTTGGCCATTGCTGACCTATTCCTAGCAATCTGGAGCCATGTGAATGCAATTACCCAAAGGATCGGAAGCACAAATACTGTATGACAGATTGCCATATTCCGTTTTCTGTGCTATAGCTTGCTATACACACAAACACACACACACACACACAAATGTGAAAAGGATAATTTCTGGTAATGCGTATAAAAATATAATGTCACATTGCCACATTAAGCTAGTTTTGGGGGTATTTTTTAGAGTTAGAGTATGCATCTTATGTGTTTCATTGAAAGTGGTCCCCTCACTTTTCCACCTGAGTGCATATGATGGAAGCTACCACGCACATAGCTAAGTATCATGGCAGGTATCCCAAAGTTCAAACTTCACACCCCTTTTAACAGTTATTTCCTTACTCCTTACTGGGATTGATCTTGTTCAGGGCTACAGTGGAGATGGGTAAGAAAACATTTGTTCTGCGTTCAGCTTTTCTGCAGACACCATCAGATAAATCCATAACACATTTTGCCCAAGCTTCCCTCTGTAGCTAAATTGGGTCCAGACAGAACAAGAATGCCATGAAACTTGACAAGTGAATTCTGACCCTGCTTGATCATTTGTTGAAAACTGTCTCTGAAAGCGTGCAGAGGTTTCACCGCATTAACTTTATTGGAAACAGACGGGGAAATTTACTCTACATAATTTTTGGCATGTCAGAGAGGATTCTCCAGACCTTTTTTTAGAGACACCTGAGGACGGAACTGCAAAAGAATGAACATCACTCAACATTTTATTGGCTACTTATTATCACTCAGTGCCTCTCAGGGCATATCAACATCACAAATGTAAAGAGCAATCCTATGTGCAAGGAAATGGTCTGAAGCATGATGGTACAACTTAAGCTGAAGTAAACTGACACAAGTTCAAATCCTTTTCAGCAACAGGGCTGCTGCTGCAATGTCTGAGCCTGGCAGAGAGAAAACCAGTCTTTAAAATACAGTGGTACCTCTGGTTATGAACTTAATTCGTTCCGGAGGTCTGTTCTTAACCTGAAACCATTCTTAACCTGATACTTGGTGGGCAAGATAAAACGAAAGCACAATTATGCCCCTTGCCCATAATTTCCCAACCTTTCCAACGTTTAGCAATTGATATAATTGGACGACTGCCAAAAGCCAGTGACTATTGTGGATTTTGCGACTAGGTAGAGACTGAAACAGTGGCTGCGGTTATATGTGTCGGCTACCACTTTAGCTAATGGGGCCTCCCGCTGCTGCTGCGCTGCCACAGAGCGATTTCTGTTCACATTCTGGGGCAAAATTCTTAACTCGAGGTACTACTTCCGGGTTAGCAGAGTCTGTAACCCAAAGTGTTTGTAACCTGAGGTTTTGTAACCCGAGGTACCACTGTAGTGTTCCATTGCCAGGACATGTGATTAAGTTGAACAGACTTAGAATCCAGCCTAAGTCCACCCCACTCTGGTTCCACCCCTGCCACACACCCCAAATTCCCCTTTTATGGGACTAACACCACCCTTGTCTCAGCCATCTTTTAAAGCAGAGGTTGGATGGCCGTCTGTCATGGATGCTTCAGTTGAGATTCCTGCCTTGCAGGCAGTTGGACAAGTCCCTTTGAACTCTATGATCTTATGAGCCCCAAATGAACTGGGATGAACAAGTCACACCAACATATATTTGGCTGAGCTGGGGTTGGGGTCATAATCCTAGCCGAAGCTGACTGAAGTTGAACTCTTCAAGTATAGGTAAAAGATTATTGTTCTTGGTTAAATGTCTATATAAAAACACTGTGCTGAAAGTGCTTTGTTCTACAAATGGACAGCTCACAGGATCCGTACCAGCCACAAAGAGAGTTAAGCAAGGTTGTATCCTAGCTCCTGCAATGCTTAATTTATATATACCTGTAAATGATATTGTCCAGAGTTTAACATCTCCAGAGTATCATGCCCCTACATTGACCACAAAAGCCATCTCTATATTATTATACGCAGATGATGCAGTACTTCTAACTCAATCAAATGTAGGCCTTAAAAGATTGATGAGGGCATTCTCAGGATATTACCAGAGAGAACAGCTGGCTGTGATGACAAGAAAACTAAAGTGTTTTCAAGAAACTACAGGGCCCATAGATGGTATGTGGATAATCAGTTAATTCAACAGGTTAAAGTTTTTAAATACCTTGGCCTTATTTTCCAGTCAACAGGGTGATGGGGAGCACATCAGAAATGCGCAAAGGAAAAAGTGCCCCAAAGTGTCAAAGTGCTGACTGCACTAAGAAGCAGCCAGCATAGCTGGAGATCCACTGCATCTCAAGCTGCTCATCCTCATGGATCTTGCCATAAGGCTGCCCCCTTAAACAGGTTCAAGAGCTATCCCAATCTCTCCCAGGAACTCAGGAACTACTATTAAGGGATGGGGGAACTCTTAACACCCTCAAACAAACTACAATTTCCAGGGAAGCCATGATGATCAGGCAGGTATAAAGCAGATATTTATTTATTTATTTATTTAAAAAAGTTTATATTATAGTCTCTTCTCTGAATAGGTCAAACAATTCGGATGAAAGCAACCATATTTGGAGTGATGTCAAGTGACTTATTTTAAACTGTTTTTAAGGTATTGTATTTAAAATTGTTTTTTCTTGCACTAGGACTTCGGGATGAAGAATGGGTACTAAATCAAAACAACAACACTTCAAATCACCAATGACTACTGAATTTTGTCAGTAGGATATCTAAGACCCATTTAGAGGAATCAAGTGCAGATGACACATTTGGAAGATATCGGAGGAAAGACCACAAGATTATTAGTGGCATTTTACCAGAAAGACAAGGATTTTACCAGAAAGACAAGGATATTGCAAAAATTCCCACTAACCCCCCTCCCCAAATCAGAACATACAGAGTTCTGCTCAGACTAAATATCTGTAGGATAACCTAATGTCAGTGAGATTAGGAGATTTTCCGAGGTGAAGGGACACTTACACATCTCTTTCTTTTTAACCCAGGCTAGCCATCATACTTTTTGGCATGTTGAACTGGTTATAGTGTTAGATTCGTATCAAGAAGACCCAAGTTTGAATCCCCATGAAGTCATGAAACTCACTGGATGACTTAGGGCCTTTCGCTCAGCCTAATCTTCATAGTAGAGTTATTGTGAGGATCAAATGGAAGGGCAGAGAGAGATGGCATTTTGTATCCTGGCTTAAACTTTTGGAAGAAAGAAAGGATGTAAATTCCTGCTGGATGCACTCTCTCTCTCCCATCTCTAGTAAATTTAAGTCTAGAGAGGGTGGGTAAAATTGTCTATGGATGAGCTAGGGATAGAGAAAGAATTCAATTCAGGTCACATTGAAAGGTGAACCTACACAATTCACACTTTCGTAAACAGTAAGTGAACTTAAACACAGTTATCCTTCAAAATCCACACTTTTCTGAATATTGTAATGAAGTTCTGCAGTCTGTAGCCAAGTAATGTGCTAGTAAGTAGAAGTCTCTCTCTCTCTCTGTGTGTGTGTCACACATGGACACTTGCAAAGTATAGGGAGGAAATGTGTATATTAAAATAGTTTCATGCTAAAATGATGATGAATTTCCATAAGGATTCATTTTATTTTATTTTTAAGGCAAACTGATGTGGAAATGTGGGAAACAGAATTTATAATCTGGAAAACAGGAAACTGAGAGAAAACTGACATGGACAGATTTGCCCATCCTTCTCCCCCTAGGCCAGCAATTTCCAAGCCAGACTCTTTAAGCCACGGTTCAAAATTTGCTGGAACTTTGTGACAGCTTTTTATTTGACAGCCTCAAATGCTCCTGTTGTTTGCTTGTCGTTGCTGACTAACCGTAAATCCTACAAAATGTTTATGGGCTTCAATAAATGACAACCGGACAAACAAGGCAAACAATATGTTGTGCTATTCTTTCCTGCCACTTAACATTGATTTCAGAAGCCACATCTCGAGAAGCCCAGACAATGGAAAGTGAACACAAAGGAGTCGGTTATAGAAGGGAAGGAGGGAGTGTGAGAGTTTATTAGCGGCACTTAATTTAAGGTGTTCCCTATCAACAAATCGGCCTACAATGAAGCCCACCATTATATGATTCCGGGGGGAGGGGGAGTGTACCTAATTGATTATTTGAAGAGGAAATACATTGTGTGTGTGTGTGTGTGTGTGTGTATTAGCATGCATTTATTCTTAAAAAAAAATTAACTCCAGGCTCAGCAATAGTCTTATGCACAGATTACTCCATGGTTTTCAGGAATCAGCCAACATGTGTCATGCTTGTCTACATACTGTATGTGTATAATGTAGGGCTTTTTTTTCAAGCAGAACTCAGTTCTGGCACCTCTCAGTTGGGCACCATTGCCATTCTAAGAGAAAGAGGGAGGCGTTCATGTGAGTTTCGGCACCTCTTTTTTCTACAAAAATAGCACTGGTATAATGTAAAGTATGAATTATGTATGTAGAAACTCACTAGAAGCTCAGTTAACAGTTACAAGGCCTGGGAGCCACCACAGACAAGTAACAAACTTCTCCAAGCAGGCCATACCGTGGGTCAACTTTCTAGGAGCTGTTTTCCTGGGTTATAGCTTTTTTTTTTCCCCTCTTGAAGGGGCCATGTGCCAGATACTTACCTGAAGATGCATCCATTGCAGAATGTTTGCATTTGCTTGCTGCCTTTCCATATAACAAGCTATTGCCCCAGACTAATCCAGTTCTATTCAAAATCATGTTGTCATGTGAAAGGACTATTTGCGCCCTATATGAATACACATCCCAATCTGCTCATTTAGTTTGGAACATTGCTAAGTCTGTGTCATGCTGCCCTTTGGCAACATCTGATGCCCCGAGCATCTGCCATGCTCCTCAGACAGCCATGAATGAGCTTCCACTTGTCCTCTCCTAGGTGTTGAACCCCTTTGACCTCAGCTGTTCTGATGGACTAGTGAGCTCCTAACTGGACTATCCCCTGAAGGACCACAGCACTGCTCATTTCAAACCTTAAGCGTTTCAGAAAAGGCAGGGAGAAGAATGGGAATCATAGAGCTGCATGCAGAAAATAGGGTATCCTAAAAGCTGTCAAGCCCATCTCTGTACCTCATTGCATAACTAGCAATACTTCAAGCCAATTACAGATAATCAAAGTAATGTATTAATATCAAGCTGAAGGGATGTGGAACACAGCATTTAGTGCTTCTAGAGGGTGTTTTTATAAAGTAACTTCCTGGCAAATTCACCCATAAAGGAATTGATTCTTTGCCAGTCACCAGTATCTGCTGAGCCTTGAAGTCTCCAGACAAAAAGGAGAGACAGAGAGACAATCTTCCCCATCTTTATTTCTAACAAGTCCTAGAAGATCTCCTTCTCCTTTCTCTGTAAAATGTCACTGCAAATCTAGATGCATCATTACACACAAAAGGATTATATCCTAACATTTTACTGCATTCACTAGGACCAGTTGAGCAAAAAAGGAAAGCCAGAGGCCTTTGGTCTGCTTTGGATCATGAATGTTTTCAGGTGTGTGTGTGAGAGAGGGGGGGGGGCTGGTTCTTGTAGAGGAATATAATTTAATCTAGGGATTTGAGCTTACCTCTTTTGCAAATCAAGTTTGCTAGTTGGTAGCTATGCCACAGAGAGTCCTAAAGGCCTGCAGAGTGATTGATAGAAACAGCAAAGCCTGTATCTGTATCTGTATATGGTCACACACTCTTAAAGATGAATAAAACAGATATCTACTGCTTTTGATGGGTAGCTACCTTGAACACCTCACTGGCTGCCCCTGGGGCAATCACACTTCCTGAGCTTAACCTACCCCATGCCCTGACCTCCTTGAAGAATGGGATACAAAAGTGAGAAATAGTGGCTGATTTTAAAAGAAACAAATGAACCATTATATTCTGAATGGAATACATAACCAGAAAAGAAATAGCATTATTATTACAATTATTGAAATTTGTATACTGCCCTTCTCCCGTAGATCTCAGGGTGGGAAAACATGACAATATAGAAAATAATAAAATAGCAACTTTACTGACATCTAGTGTGGTGGATCTGTGTCTGATTTTCATTCCATAACCTCCAATAGATGGCTATGCCCCCCTTCCTTTTTTAATAACTGCCTCTATAATTACTACAATTGGATTCTGCCTTATTCCTTCAGCCCACATAAGAAGTAGGTGTAAAACGCTGAGCACTGGGCTCATTCTGTATTCTGCAGGAGTTGTTTCTAATTAAGCCAACCTTGGTGGCGTGGGAAGTGTCAGTAATATGTAAAGTTCCCAAAAAGCTGTGCTAATTTTTCAAGAGTAGCTGTGTCAAGTAGAGGAATTATTGAACAAGTGATAGGTTGCCCACATAGGGTGATGGAGAGTAACAATCGCAAATGCCAAGTCCTGACCTTGGTTGTACTCAAGCAGGAAAATGGGTAGCCAGAGCTTCTTATCACAGTGAAAAATTACTTAATAAAGAATTGATGCTTTTGAATTATGGTGTTGGAGGAGACTCTTGAGAGTCCCATGGACTGCAAGAAGATCAAACCTATCCATTCTGAAGGAAATCAGCCCTGAGTGCTCACTGGAAGGACAGATCCTGAAGCTGAGGCTCCAATACTTTGGCCACCTCATGAGAAGAGAAGACTCCCTGGAAAAGACCCTGATGCTGGGAAAGAGAAGGGGACAACAGAAGACGAGATGGTTGGGTGGTGTTCTCGAGGCTACCAACATGAGTCTGACCAAACTGCGGGAGGCAGTGAAAGACAGGCGTGCCTGGCATGCTCTGGTCCATGGGGTCACAAAGAGTCAGACACGACTGAACAACAACAACATTTAAAGAAAAAGTTAGACCTTCTCTTCCCACCAACTCATAAGAATTTGAGAAAATATGTGCATACAGCCAAGCATCCCAGTTTCAAAAGTTTTTTGCGCTATCCTTATTGAAAATGATGCCACTTATCTTAAATGCTTTAAGTCATTTTCGGAGATTTTTGTTGTTAATTTAACAAGAAGGGGGGGTTGTGGGGATGAGAATGTTTGCTTGGCTTCCCCACCCCATTTCTCTTCCTGTGGTTCTCTACGAATTGGAGGGTTAATGTCTGAAATGGGGAGTTTCTAGAATTCATGGAGGCTCCTTGCACATCAGGGACACCATCTATGGCAGGCCATGGGGGCCAGAGCCCCCACAAAATTTTCAAGATGGGGGCTGGGGCCCAACAAAGTTCTGCTGTGATCTGTAAAAGAATACAGCAGGATGAAGATGCTTGCCCTGCCAGGTCCTTTTGAGGATCTCCAGGGACAAGAGCGCCTTCCTATGCACATTTCTATGCAAAAGCTTTTAAGATACAGGTATTCTACTTTGAAAACAGAGCTGCAAGAATGACTCAAGTATTCCCTCCACATAACCAAACCCCCTCAGCCATCTTGCCTGAAGATAAGATAAATCCCTTCTTTGTGGATCATCTTCACCCCAGCCCCTGAATGCTATGGGCCAAACACATGCAGCCTTCTACTATGAGTCTGCCTCTTTGCATTGGTGTTATTGTCTACAAGCAATAAAAATGTTTTATACAAAAAATTAATGACAAGTTGCAGGCTTCGTAGCTGTGACTGAGGTCAACCTTTAAACCAGTCACCAAATGTTCTTAAGCCTCCGGGTGACCATAACAGCTGTTGCTGAAACCACAAGTTATAGCCACCTGTGCAAAACTTCCTTGTTGCTTTCTTGGTGTCGTGGGTACTTTCTGCATGGCTTCTTCTAACAGCAGAGTACAATAAGGAAGTCAGTGCGACTGTTCTTCATTTTGACTTCCCTGTCTTCTGCTATTAGCAGAAGACAGGTGCGTTTGGTAGGTGACTGAGGGAGAACTGGCGTGCAGTGGCATCAATAAGTTTGGAGGGGGCTGTCTAAGACTGCCTGTAGCTATTGGCTTTGACAGCTGCTGCTACAGTCACCTGGGGGTTTCCTAAACATATGGTGGCTAGTTCATAAGCTGCTGTGTGAACTGGATTTAAGCTTGATATTCTAGAGTGCGGAGGGTAGTTTATCCATAATTATATGCCTAGCTCCATCTGTCACCTCCTGAAGAATACTGTAAATTCTTTAAACTCCCGAGATCATTACAATATTTTATTGCACTGAATTTAGTGACTATCCTGGAAATTATAATCCATTGTCATGGTTTTCAAGATTAGAGGAAGATTTAGCCTCCAGTGGCTGAGCTATCACCTTCTTAGGAGTGAAATAAATAGGCACAGAGACAGAGCCCATATATTACCTTAGAAGTGTGGAGTTCTTTTAATTTGCTGAATGTTGAGTGGCTGTAGGGCAGAAATGCCTATATTTAGTTTACACCATTCAGTTTCCTGTTTGGGCTTTATTTCACAGCTGTGGGCCATCGTGCCCCATTGGAAACCTCATATGAAATGGATTGGGAAAACAGTTTGTGATATGCATATGGACGTTCCCTTCATTGGATGTATATAAAGTAGCTGTTTGGATAGTGGTTACTTTTTACAAAGCTGTGTTCAGGATAAAGCAGATCTTTGGATCCCAATATATAGCTATGGGAGAGAGGAGGGGGAATATATCTGAAAAATATGGGAGGATTTGTTTTTCCTATATAATTGTGGCCCTATGACCACTCTTAAAACAAAAATGAAGTGCTAAGGAAGTTTGAGTACAAAGAAGCTGGCTGTTTCTTAGGGAAACGAAGCAAGAGAAAATGAGAAGTAATTCCATTTTTAAAAGAAAATAATAAAAAATCCTCACACATTATTTCCTAAAATTCCCTTAATCAGTCTAGGGTATGAGAATGAGAAAATGTACAAGTATTCTGAAAAGTGATTAGCAGCACTACTGACTCTCAAAACAGCATCATTACTATTCTGCGAAGCCCCTAGCAGTGAGTCATTTATACAACTGTGACACAAAGAACTGTGACTTGTACAACATGCTGAAATACCCTACAACTATCCTAAAGTGGTGCCCCCAATGAGTTATGATAGGTGAGACTCCACAGACACTACTTAGCAGTGAAATGTGGGGTGCAACCTTAGTCAATCGAGTTCAGGTAATGTACTCTTAAGGAGGTGTGTATTGAGCTGTGAAGTTCAACAGCAAATGGTACAAATCAAGCATCCTGGACTCACTGGGTGACCAGGGTGAGGATTCCAGGCAGGCAGGGGTGCTGTCAGGAACGTGGCCCCCAGTACCCAGCAGAAAGGTTAGCCCCGGGATGTGAACAAGAGTCCAACTCTTCTGATGAGGCAGAAGGGTTAAACTTCAGAGCTAACAGTCCACAGGCTGGCTATTCTGATGAGGGAGAAGAGCTAGATTCCAAAGCTGACAGCCCACGGTCCTTTCTTCACAAGGTAGATGCTCCTAGTTCAGATGCAGAGGGAGAGTTGGAAGAGGCCAGGCTCCAAACAGATAAGAGAGGCTCGGAAACTCTATCCATTGACAGTGGGTAAGGGCCAGTCCAATTTCCCAGTCCTAGGTCTCGACATTGGGAATGCCGCAAAGAGGAGTGGAAGGGGAGGGGTAGAAATACAAAGTACTGGCATCATTGCTGTTGGAGGCAGAACTCTGATTCAGATTAGAACATCTATTGCCACTGAGAGGGAGTGTGAAGCTTTGCTATGTATGTTTGTTTTAGTAAATAAAGCTATCTTGAACTGACAGGTGTCTGCTTACTGCTGGTTAGCCGGTTCGTTACCAGGGATCGTTATAGGTGCCAAACCAACCTTAGGGCACACCATCCTAAAGGAATTACAAAAGGAATACCTGTACAGGAAATATATTTTCACTTCAGTGGATTTGATTGACCACCAACCAGATTCCCTTGGTTGATCACATTCTTTAAATGTCTGAGGATTATTGGAATTGAAAACAGGATGCCTTTTTTCAAAAGCTCATCTAAATGTCATTGTGCCGCTGCATAAAAGTGTAGCAAACTTTTTCCAAATTCAGTTAATGTTAATGAGGTCAACAATAAGGGGCACGGATAATAATTTTTAAAATTCACCAAAAGAATTAATTCAGTTCACATTTTCAAATGCATCTTCCCAATTCACACTTCCTGAGCCAAGAGGCAAACTGAAATTCACAACACCTTGAAATTTGCATGTCTCTGAATTTTGCAGTGCAGTTCTCTACCCCTGCCCAATGCACACAAAACAATGTATATTAGGAGGAAATGTGCAGAAAAATGCTTATATTAGTGAACACAGCATACAAAATTGATTGCAAGATGCTTTTAGGTGGCAAAGTTACCTATAAAACGGAGCATACTTCGTGAAACACACATGAAATGTATATGAATTTTATGTGGACTTAAGACAATGTCAAACTGGTATGGAAAGTGGGAGAGAAGTGAAACTTAATTGGGGGGGAGAGAGAAATGGACAGTAAGCGAAATTGACAGAGTCATCTATCCCTTCTCCATGGTGCCACATTTGCTGTTCAGGCTCCAACTTATTTGGCTGCTGCTTGTTTGTTTGTTTGCTGCTGCCTTTGCTAGGACACAGAAGATGACAAAAATGAGCATAAAACACCGAGATCGGATAGGGTAAGTGACTCATGTAATTCTCTTTGGACGAAACAAGTAAACAGGGTCATTTTTCATATGTAGAGCTGGGGACATAGTGAGGATAAAAAGAAACACACACCAGAAAATACAACGTTACTGGAATGTTGCATTATATATGGTTGCAGCATGTTGCAGAGGTGGCTGGAAACAGACTGAGCTCTGGTTCACGTGTTCTGATCACCAGAGATGGCTAATAGCCGTTAATTAGAGCTCTAACAGAATTAATATTCTACAACATTGACTAAAGAGTGAAATAAAAATTGTGCAAAGTAAGCTGTTATACATATGGGTACAGCTGTGACACCACCAGTGCATGGGAAAGGATGCATGTCTTCTCCATTATGCAAATTGGAGCCTTGGGGTTATGGAACAAGCCATCTTGTATAGTGTAGAAAGACTGGTTTCCAGTTCCGTAGGACTTACTTCTGAGTGGACATAGTTAGGCTTACAGCCTTGGCCATTTTTTTACAATCACTACTCCTTCACTTTGTTCAATCCTTCTGAAACATGTTTGATCTCCAGAGGAAACTTCTGAACCCCAAGTTGCTTTGCTTTCTGCCAACTCACACCTTTCTACCTCTCTCTATGTGGACCAAATTAGATGTGACATTAATTGCATGGATGTGTTTGTCTGTGCGCTTTGTGTTACATAAATAGGAGTTGCAGAGAAGGCCCCACAGCCACTGGGTTGCAGGGGGTGGCAAAGGAATACTTTAATTTCACCACCACCACCACACTCTGATGAAAACTGCTGTCCAAATGCTGTTTGTTGAGTCTCCCTTCCCAATGTGATAGCAGTTTCAACATGGTTGTTTCCATAGGGACCATAGAAGGGGAAAGGTTTAAACTACCTTTCTGGACATGTAAAGGGGTAAAAGAGTATTGGGAAATGATATATAACGAATTGGGAAGTAAATGTTCAAAATTACTTTCCCCAAAAACCTGAGTCCTTTCTGTTGTGGATAATTCAGAATGAAATTCCCAGGTATTAGAAAAGGTTATTTATGTATGCAACAACTGTGGCCCGTGTTTTGTTAGCCCCCAAATGGAGAATGAGCAAGGTCCCAACCAAAGAAGATTGGCAACTTAAGTTGACAGAATATGCACAACTTGCAGATTTAACATATAGAATAAGAGAACAAGAAGAACATACGTTTAAAGAAGATTGGAAAATGTTTATTGAATATATGGGAAATAATTGTGTACAGCTGAAAACGCTGGCAGCATTAAGATAAATTCAACAGTGTAAATAAGTTTTGATGGATGTAATAATGGAAAACCGATTGGTATAGTTTTTGTAAAATATGCAGGGATATAAGATATGTAAAATGAACCATGGAAAGAGGGGAAAGGAAGCCATTGATATCTTAAGTATGTAAAATGCTTATCTGAAATTGTAAAACAGAAAATTTACATAATACAGTAGTACCTCGTGTTAAGAACTTAATTCATTCCGGAGGTCCGTTCTTAACCTGAAACTCTTCTTAACCTAAGGTACCACTTTAGCTAATGGGGCCTCCCACTGCCGCCACACCACCACCACACGATTTCTGTTCTCATCCTCAAGCAAAGTTCTTAACCTGAAGCATTATTTCTGAGTCTGTAACCTGAAGCATCTGTAACCTGAAGCGTCTGTAACCCAAGGTACCACTGTAAATAAATCATATTAAAAATAATAATAAACTACCTTTTCAGTTCCATCAGTACTGAAGCTCCTGAAAACTCCCCGTAGCTTATATTCACAGAACCAAAAATATCCATGTGAATTGGAGCTGCATAATTGACATGTCTACTTTGGCCCTTTCTCATAAGAACCTAAGAAGCTGTGCTAGCAACATTTTGACCTTGTCTCATAGAACATAGGAAGATGAATCAGACCATTGGTCAATCTAGTTTAATATTGACTGATCAAGGTTCTCCAGGGTTTCTGACAGAAGGCTTTCCTATCCCTACCTGGCAATGTCAAGGATTGAACCTTGGACTTTCTGAATGCGAAGAAAAATCCCAACTGCTGAACTATGGCCCTTCAAGATGTGGTCTCAAATCATACTGAAAATCTGCTTCCAAACTGTTTCTCTGATCCTCCATTAAGCTTTGAGAGGTGTCAACTTCTGAAAGCTTGTTGCTAAGCTATCATAGAATCATAGAATTTGAATCCTAGAATTGTAGAGTTGGAAGGGACCCCAAGGGTCATCAAGTCCAACTCCTTGCAATGCAAGAATCTCAACTAAAGCATCCACAACAAATGACCATCCAACCTCCACTTATAAACCTCCAAGGAAGGAGAGTCCACCACCTCCAGAATGAGAACATCCCACTGTCAAACAGCTTTTACTGTCAGAAGGCTTTTCCTGATGTTTAGTTGGAATCTTCTTTCTTGTCATTTGGATCCATTGGTTTGGGTCCTCCCTTCCAGAGCAGGAGAAACAAGCTTGTTCCCTCTTCCACATGACAACCCTTGAGATATTTGAAGATGGCTATCACATCTCCTCTCTCTATCCTCTTTTCCAGGCAAAACATGCCCAGCTCCTCCAACTGTTCCTCATAAGACTTGATTTCCAGACCCTTGATCATCTTGGTTGGCCTCCTCTGCACAGCCTCCATCTTGCCAATATCCTTCTCAAATTGTGTGCCCAGAATTGGACACAGTATTTCAGTTGTGGCCTGAGCAAGGCTAAAAATCTAAACTGTATTGGTGAGTAGAGAATTCACATGTAGCAGCAGGAGTGGGGTGTGACTTCTTGGCACCACCATGCCACTCTCAACTTTTTGGGCTGAATGTTGAGGTCTGCAAAGGGAGTTCAGGGAGACGGTCCATATGGTTGGGACACCTGAAGAATTTGACGTCATACTCATGTTGAGCAGACTTCTGTGCTCAACATGTATCAGTGGCAACACAGCAAACCCACTTCCGATGCTACACCTGAGCAACTGCATCAATGTGACTGATATCTTTCAGTCATTAAGGACCATTGAGACTCTTTAATTAATGTCCCTGACTACTCATTCAGAGTTATTGAGGTAGCCCAACTCAGAAGAGTATGCTTCTGAGACAGCCATTTCAGAAGGGTCAGACAAAACGTATAATTTTTCCTGCTGCCCGGGAACATTCTGTGTACATTTTTTTTTTTTTTTACTGCTGTCCTTAAATTAGCACTTGCATACAGCAAAGACATTTGAAAGCTAGCCAGTTGTTTTGTTTTTCACAAATATGCTAATGTGATCTAAATTCAGAAGCTAGAGGCTGTTGAACAAAATGTTTCAGATAAGGAAGTGGAAATATTTCTAAGGAGCCAGTTGCAACATGTGAACAAATTAGGACCAAAAAAGAAAGAAAGGGGGGGGGGAGATAAATAAATAAATAAAATCAGCCCACACATAGCACAAAGTAAATTTCAAGGCCTTTACAGGTCAACAGTGCAAAACTGACTTCAGGGAGAATGATGTGGTGGTTAGCTTCTAAAATGCAGGCTTCATGATCTGTTCAAGCCATGTTTCTCACAAGGTCATACTTTTCCGAAGGCAGCAAAATTCCTTGGCTTTTAAGAGAAGCCAAGCAGATTGTACTGAGTATCAGATTGGGATTGGGAAGATCAAATCCCTCCTCAGCCATGGGATTTACCCGGTGACCTTCGGCAACTCACTGTCTCTCAGCCTAGCTTACCTCACACGCCCTTGTTGTTAAGAAAAAATATACAGTACCTAAGCGAGTCAAGGATGAGGCAAAATGTAATTCATTCATTCATTCATTCATTCATTCATTCATTGGTAGATATTGTTCCACAGATGCATGGAAGTCTGAAATGCTGTCAACCAGGGGTTCCCAAGGAGGTGCCCCTCTGCGTGTTGTTGGATTTAAACTCCCATTATTCCTCACCAGCTATGACTGATGAGAGTTGCCGACTGCTGACTTGAAAGATCTATAGAAACCTCCAACGTCAGTTTTAACCACAAAGTATCCAGTCTCCAATGCAGTTTTGTTTACTCCTGAATATTTATTTATTTATTTATTTATTTATTTATTTATTTATTTATTTATTTATTTAAAACAAAATACCTAACCAGTGCCTGGAACTCAAGGGTTAGAAGATAAATGCAAACAAACGATTCAAGTAAGAAGTGCCAGTTATGACTGTGGGTGGTTGACAGTGAGAAGGTGTTCTGAATAGGATCTTGGTCTGGATTTTGTCTGAATTCAGGTTTATTATCGGATGCCTGGTGACAATTAGGATTAGCATTGCCTTTTTCTCATTAGGCCAGGTGCACTGAATGAATCCTTTCCTGGAAGACAGGAACCTTGTTTATTTCGTTTCATTTATGAATCACTTCCCATGACACCACCTAAAACAGATAACAATCAATGCATCAAAAAGAAAACCAATTTCAGATCCAATACAGATACAGACTGGCCTTAAAATCTCCACATAAAAGACTTAGTGGGAAAGAGGTCGTCAACAGGCATGGGGTATGCCGGGCGGGGGCTTGGGGGCATCGGCGGGCTACAAAGAGCCCCGAAGCCGCAGCCATAGCGCAAAGGGCTGCCAGGCTGCGGCTTCGGGGCTCTTTCCAGCCCACCGAGGCTCCGGAAAGCGGCGGCCCGGCATCCCCGGGGGCGGGGCATCGCTGCGTGTGCGTCATGACGCACGCGCAGCGACGCCCCCGCCCCTGGGGTATGCCGGGCCGCCACTTCGGGAGCCTCGTCCGTGCAGCGCTGCTGCTCCCGGGGTGACGGAGGGAGCGGCGGCGCATGGGAGTGGTGGGACGCGCCGCCGCTCCCTCCGTCACCCCGGGAGCAGCAGCACCGCACACACCCGCCTAGGGGCGGCACGAGGGGCGGCCCGCCCCCACCGCCCCCACCCTACGACGCCCCTGCAAGGGAGAAACATGCTAAGAGGAAGGCATACTTGGCAAACCCTCAGCATGATCAACTCCCACCTGTAAACCTATGTCCCCACTGTGGAAGGAAGTGTGGGTCCAGAATTGGCCTCCACGGTCACTTACGGACTCACTGTTAAAACTCTGACTTTATGGAAGACAATCTTACTTGATATGAGTGATCACTAAAGAAGAAGAAGAGAAGAGGTCTTCCCCTGCAGAGTAGATTGATAGTTTGGGTGTATAAGGAACGAGACAGTCGTGAGGATGTGTCGACCAATTTGGCCTGCCTGCTGCTGGCATGCAGCTCTTAATGAGTTAGTTAGTATTCAGGGATGATGGAAATTATAGTCCAGCAGCACCTGAAAGGTCCCCTCATCCCTGTTTTAAGATGAAAGCAACCTTGAATGTTGTTTCAGAAAAGTGGGGATCCAAATCAATCAAAATAAATATAAATGATTGTGTGGGTGCACATCCAGAACCTTCATATATTCAGACATATCTATACTGCATACTCGTCAACTGCCCTGATAAAACCAGGGCATCTCAGTTTGGGGCTCCATGATATCTCTTGGGTCACATGACTCATGCAGGAACAGAGTCATGCCAGAGGGTATGAAATTGGCCATGGGACCTCGCTGCTTAAGATGAGGAAATGGAATTGCAAACTAATGAGTTTCACCCATACTTACTTGAAGTAGATGTGAAATGGAGAACATTTGGATCCTCTGTTTTCACAGAGAGCTGTTAGCACAGGAAGTAACCCAGGTTTGCAGCAAGACCATTGTGCACTCAGCATAGAGTCATAACTGATCTTTGGTCACCCCTGAAAAGCACCATACATTAGAAGGACAGAAGGCCCTAGATACAAACCCCCAGGACCTCCAAGTTGGCATGGAAATGTCCTCAATCTGTTACCCTGTCAAATTCATGTTTTTAAGATGTTCTCTTAAATCCTGAAGATGTTCACCTTAAAATGTATTATGTGAGGGGCCCATAATCAGTAGGCTCTGCCCCTTGTGATGTAAGATTGCTTCACATTCTCAGAAGGTTTGTAGCAGCGGATAAAGAACTTTCTGCATTTTAACAACGGCAGCTCTACCTGCAGCCTATTCATGCCAGCAGAAGGTGAAGTATTTTGCAATTATGTCTGCAAGATTCAAGCAAATGATCGGCAGGGATAACTGATTGCGTCACTATTCCCAGTTTTAAAAGCCACAAGTCCGCTAAGAGACAATGCAGAGGCTGTTACTGTAGCAGGCTGCTGCCACCTACAGACCAAAGGAATGTGTCCCCAGTGGAAAACAACTGCATTGCTTATAATGATCTTATGGGGGAAAGAGGCAGTGTAATGGCCTCCTGGTGGAAATGTTTTCACTGACCTTTGAGGTTTGCACAAATGGGGCTTTTGCTTTTCAAAAGCAGCCTGACTCCATATATTGCCATCGGCTTTTGAAACTCATGCATCTTGGTAGGTCTATGGTTTATCCCCCTTCCTCTCAAAAGGAAAACAGCAGCCATCCAAAAGCCCCGCCAAAAGAAAGGGGTCACGAGTAAAGCAGCAATTCTATAGCCATTGACTTGGGGTTGTGTTTCATTGAACTCAGCTCACATTTGAGTAGACAGATATAGGATTGGACTGTATTTCACACTGAAAAGCATTGGAATGTGTCTTATCTTAGCAAGACTATTATAAGTCCAGCTGAGATCAATGGAGCTACTTGCAACGAAATTGATTGTGCTTCTTGGTTTTTAATACCCACTCATCTTGAGCACACAAATGCACCACCTATTTAGATTTAATAGAGTTTGATATGATAATTTCAGCGACAACCTCCACAATCTTTTTAAATTATTCTCTTTGTGTTGCCAAGGTTTTAAAGATTAGATACACACAGAGAGACACAAACAATCTACGGCCTGTCTAAAAGTAACATATCTTATAGACTAACCAATTTGTTATGGCCTAAGGTTCTGTGAAATAATGTCCACATCATCTGATGCAACCGTCAAACATGGCTACCTCTCTGGTTGTGTAGCATAAATTTAAGCAAATTATGCATAAGTATCATTTGATTATAATATTTAGATATTGTTCTAGGTGAACAGCCTCTGACATAACAGTCCAGCATATCATTAGGTAAACAATGTATAATCATCATTTGATTATCATGTTTAGGAATAGTTTTAGGTGGAGACTGCTCAATTTTCGCTGAAGAGTGTCTGAATGTGTGAGCACTTTTACAGTTATAAAGACTTAAGGCTGCAATCCTACAAACCTCCCTGGGAGTAAACCTCATGGAAAACAATGGGAACTGCTTATGCATTGACAGGTCTTACCTTAATGACACATGCTAATTTATCATTATTAGCTATATCCCACACCTCTTTATACCATTCTTCCATTTTATATTCTGCTTGCCCCTTCCACTTCCTAGCTATCATAATTTGTGCAGCTGTCAATAAATTTGTGAGCATTTATTGAAAATTTAAATTTATTGGGCACTTTTACAGTTATGAATTAGCTATAAAGACTTAAGTCCGCAATCCTACAAACTTCCCTTGGGATAAACCTCATGGAAAACAATGGGAACTGCTTATGCATTGACAGGTATAATATTGTGTTGTGATATATATAGCTTCTTCCTATTACAAAGTAAAAATAAAATAAATCAAAAACAATAAACTTGACTAATCTCTATTCCCCAGTCTAATTTAGCACTTATGCACAAAAATAAAAGCTACAATCCATCAATCAGCTGTTCAGGAAACCGGAGAAAGGGGAAGGATTATGGGATGTGTCCATCATTCTCTGTTCAATAGTGCAAGGGCTCTTTCACTAGTGAATGGGTGACCTTTTGTGCTGTGCAACAGAGGAATCTAATCATAGAATTGTAGAATTGTAGAGTTGGAAAGGATCACAAGCTTCATCTAGTTCAATCCCCTGCAATGCAGGAATTTATTTATTTTTTGCCCAATGTGGGACTCAAATCCATGACCCTGAGATTAAGAGTCTAGCAGAAATGGGTTAACAAAGCAGTTACCAGCAACCTGTTTGTGCAATCTCTTGCGCAAATGCCACTGACCTCAAACATTTCACCAACCCCAAACAATTATACAACTAAATGACTTTAACTTTGAGCTACAGTGGATTCAATAATTTGTGTTCTGCTCCTCACTAAGTATTCAGCTTCTATTACAAGGTTATAAGAAGGTCAAGATCTAGATATATCTGGGCAATAATTCATTTATTTTTATTTTTATTTTTATTTCCGTGTTGGAATTCACACATGAATATGATTCAGGCATGCTATAATACATACCTCTCTTGAATGTTAGACATATGTTTACCAAATCTTTATGAAAAGAAATAGGAGAGGTCTGCCAGGACGCTTGCCTTGCTGTAAGTAGCAACTGTCACAAGAAAGGGAGGTGTCAAGCTCTGATTTAGTATTTTTTTTTCCCTTTAAACTACCTTCGTGACAGAGGTCATATGCTGCTTTGAAGACGACGTACTAAATCGCTTCCCCTCCCCCACTTTGCTCACTTTCTCATGACGACGTGTGCGTATAGCTAGACATTCATTTGTAGGATTCATGTCAAAGCCATTTTATAAAGGAGGGAGAGAGGCTGAGAGAGGTGAGAAACCCAAGATTGCAACACTATTCCTTCCACACCCCCACCCCAAGTACCCAACTGTTGCATTTCAGATTTATGTCTCCATAGATTATGCCACTACAGTGGTACCTCGGGTTACAGAGGCTTCAGGTTACAGACGCTTCAGGTTACAGACTCCGCTAACCCAGAAATAACACTTCAGGTTAAGAACTTTGCTTCAGGATAAGAACAGAAATCGTGCTCTGGCAGCACAGCGGCAGTGGGAGGCCCCATTAGCTAAAGTGGTGCTTCAGGTTAAGAACAGTTTCAGGTTAAGAACGGACCTCCAGAACGAATTAAGTTCTTAACCCGAGGTACCACTGTACCTCGTGTGCTGCTCTGGTTCACCAGAAGCGGCTTTGTCATGCTGGCCACATGACCCGGAAGCTGTACACCAGTTCCCTTGGCCAGTAACGCGAGATGAGCGCCACAGCCCCAGAGTCAGACACAACTGGACCTAATGGTCAGGGGTCCCTTTACCTTTACCTTTACCACTGTACTACAATTGTTGCTATGTCTGCATTGCATTGCTATGCCACTGAATACAGAGCTGATAAAACAAACAAACAAGTGGACCACACTTGTTGATATTCATACTCATGGAGCATTTGTGAGTAAGGGGAGGGGAACTGAAGCACAAAGGAGGAAATGCCACATGAGAGAAAGGTAATGGAGGCTGCAAGAAAGTGGAAGGCATGGGAAGTAAGGACCAAAGAACTTGCTGGATCGCAGCTAATGGCCAACTTGGCTGATGCAATGAAGGAGGAGGAGCAGGTTCATTTCAGTTCATTATGAACTGGAAAGAAAATGTTCAAAATAACATTTTCTTTTTTAAAAACGAAGCTTTCCTTTTAGGAATTCTAGGTGCCGAAGTTCCAGCAAATCAGAAAAGGCTATTTATGTATGCGAACACTGTTGCTCAGATGTTATTAGCCCAGAGATGGGGAAAAAAAATACAAGAGTCCCTACCAGAGAAGAACGGCAGATGGACTATGCCGAAATGGCAAAAATGACTGGAAGAATCAGAAACCAGAAATACCAAAAGTTCAATAAGGAATTGGGGGGGGGGAGAATAATATAACTGACCTTAAAAACCATTGTAAACAATTTAAATTATTAGTACGCTTGGAATAACACTTGTAGTTTAATGTTGAATTTTGGGTATAATGGAGAATTAAAGGATTTGGATTAATAGAGAAGATGCAGGAGGCAAAGGTTAATACAAAAGGAGGAGGTAGGTTCAAGAGATTCTTAGGAATTCTCTTTTTATGTTGATTGTTTGTAAATTGTAAAAATCTGAAAAACTAAATAATTTTTTTTAAAGGAGGAGGAGGGGATCAAACATGATTAAATATCATTTTGCACATTGGTCTAAGATGGAGGGGCTCATAGCATTAACACAACACCAGCCCTGGCTTGGTCTTCTAAGCACCAGCCAGGTGAGGGAAAGAGCACATCCATTTGTCTTCGAGCACAGAGCAACTTATTTTGTTATATTAACAACAGTACTTAGGGCCATAGGCTCACAAATAAACTTGCCCAACTAGTTCAGTATCAGAATCCTCCATTAGAATTTAACTATTGATGGATCTAGGACCCCATGAATTAGATGGGACTCCGACATCATGCAGACTAATGTCCTATAACTCATGATAGCATCAATTCCTCTCCCCACTCATCCATGAGTTACCTAATTTGTTTATTTTTTTCCTTCCTCTTTTCCATACAGTTAGATGATAGTGCAAAAGAGAGAGCTGTGGTTTGGAATTATTTGCTGGGGGAAATAATCTAACCCTGCTGTTTACATTTTGCTTTTGAAATCAAATCTCTGAGAAGAATGATGTTTCCCCAAATCACTGTCACTGTGGTGTGCTGGGAAAATTATTCATTGTGATTAGAAGCTAGATCTGTCTGTCAAAAGGAAAGAACCACCCATTTCCCCAAGCTCTCCTGAGTCAACTTGGTTTCGTTTCTCAGAAAAGAAAAGTGGGGAGTGGCCATAAGTTTAGGCTTCATGGAAAAATCAAGGCAACAGAGCTACTGAGAGGGTTAAGAAGAGTCTGAATCAGTGAAATGTGAAAGACTGCCCTGAATCACCTTGGCCCAGCTCATCATTTGGGGTACACACAAACCCAATGCAGACCCCAATACATTTCACAGGGTTGTGATTTTGGAGGGTATAGTCAAGAGAGTTTTGATACTACCAGTTTGAATGGGAAACTGCCTACTTTCTATTCAAAAGGCACATTCCTTTAAATATTATTCGGGTATTAGGTTTACTGAAATGTAATTACACTCTTAGTCCACAGGGCATGTTGTACTGGAGAACAGGAACAAATAGAGACCAGAGTGAGGGAAGATGATCTGTCTGGTGCTAAATTAGAAAAGGTGTTAGTTTGTAACACTAAACAGGAATTCAGGCCTAAGAGAGCTTTCCCCATCCTTTGTACACACATATTTGGTTGTTTATTGGTAAGAATGACAAAAGAACTCCTGAATTAAGAAAATGGAAGCGCTAATCAGCTATTCTAGGGAAATTCTTCTAAAAATAAAAGGCATCTATCAAATATATGTGACAATAACAGCATCTGTGCCGCTGGGAGCCATTGAACCTGCAGCAAATCTCACAAGAAGCAATATGTTACATGGGTTAGAGTGCCTACAGAGGCAGCTGGAATTTTTTTAGTTCCTTTTTACAAGTAAGGGTGCCAATAAGTCCTAGGTATTTAAAGAATCCTGATGTACTTAAGGCAATATGCCTGTCCCTCAAGGAAGAATTAAATGATATCATACCCTCCAACATTTATCCAATGGAGATAGGGACATTCTATCCATAATAATAATAATAAATAATAATAATAATAATAATTTTATTATTTATACCCCACCCATCTGACTGGGTTGTCCCAGCCACTCTGGACGACTTTCAACACATATAAAAATATAATAAAAAATTTTAAAAAATTTAACACAGGGCTATACAGGGCTGCCTTCAGATGTCTTTGAAAAGTTGTATAGTTACTTATCTCCTTAGCTCGGGGGTCGCATAACTCCATACCTTCCAACATTTATCTGATGAAAATAGGGCCATCCTACCATACCCACCAACATTTCTCTGATGAAACTAGGGGTGTAATAAGGAAAAGAAACAGTCCAGGTTCAAATCAGAAACCAGGACGGCTTCTGTAAATCTGGGACTGTCCCTGGAAAATAGGGATGCTTGGAGGGTCTGCCATTTTGCACCCACCAAAAGAATGAATAAATTATAAGAGCTCATGTGAAAGAGGCAGAAAAACAGAGGCCTCTTTTTGCAGGAGAAGAAAACTTCTGAGAAATTGGAGAAAAGGTATTAGCATAGCACTGACACCACTGCCCTGGGGGAACTGAACTTAAAATATAAAATGTACATAAAATGCAGAGCGCACTGACAAACACATGAGAGTGATGGCACATCAAGACACATTGCTCAGAGTGATACTTTTTACATTGATCTCAATATGCACAGTGGCCCTGCATATTAGCTAGCTGCTCCTATGTGGTTGAAATTATCTTTTAAAAAGACAGCAAGCAGTCTTCAGATCACTACATATGCAAATCGGTAATGGAGTGGGAATCTGGAAAGGCACTGATTCTGAAGTGAAACCCTGTTCCAATCCCCTCGTTGCTCTGGGCAGATTGGATCAGGTGTACCTGCTTCAAAATCATGGCTCACTGGGTTCCTACACCATACCATTAACAAGCACATTGAGATTACTGAAGAATGGTCAATTCTTCCTTGGCACACCAGAATAGCATTTTCCCATTCATTATTATAATGAGACACAGTTTTTCAATAAAGCTGTTCTGGAAATGCCAACTGTTTCACATGTAAATCCGATTTCCATATGCATTGCAGAGGGGAAATAGCACCAGCTGATTTTCTGTACAGACACAAAGCTTCCCTGATTTCCGAAATCATGATTATGTTTCCCATAAATTTGAATCCATTATAGCATCAGCTCTGCTTGGGTAGCACTCAGAGGAGAGATACCCCTAGTGCTTGTGATGTTATTAATGCATTAAGAGTGTATATTTGGGAATTATAGGGACAGAACTATCCAAACTGCATAGAAATTTATTCATGTATGTGACTACAGTGGCAAGAATGTTACTTGCCCAAAAATGGAAAGAAGAAGAAGTCCCAGCAAAGGAAGAATGGATACAAAAACTTATGGAATATGCAGAAATGGCAAAACTTACCAGAAGAATAAGAAATCAAGATAACAAACTTTTTATAAAAGAATGGAAATGGTTTATTGAATATTTACAGATAAATTGTAAACAGATAAGAACATTGGCAGGATTATTGTAATAACCTGCAGTTTTATAAGAGTATATATTTAAAGTAGATGAATAAATGAGCAAATTAAGTTAATTTGGATATGCAGAAGATATTAAAAATAAATTTAAGGAACTGCGCAGAAAGAGGGGGAAGGAAGTCAAGTTTTGAAATGTTAAAATGATTGTAAAATTAGTGAAATGTATAAACCTGAAAAAGCATAAATAATTTTTTGAAAGAAAGAAAGAAAAGAAGAAGAAGAAGAAGAAGAAGAAGAAGAGAACGTATATTTGGAATCTGAGAACATTTATACCCCATAGAGATTCCAAAAGTATGACAGTCAAAAGGAGAATCATGAAAACTAAAAAGAGATTTAAATTCCAGTTCCTCACAGCTTTAAATGATTTTATAACATGATAAGATTCCTGCTAGATAAGACCAAAACCCCATCTGGTTCAGCATCTTGTTCTTACAATGGCCAACCAGATACTTATGGGATTCCTGCAAGCAGCATATGAGCATCACATCTTTTGCTCCATTTGTGTTCCTCATCAAATGGCATTCATATTCATACTGTCTCTGAAACTGGAGAGAGTACACAGACAACATGGCTTGTGGCTACTCATAGATTTATTCTCTATGAGTCCCATGCTTTAGTGTACCAGGCAATTAATTTCCTCCAACTTCTTAAACAAATATCAGTGCATTGTCTTTCTATATTCAAAACCATCGCCTTGGGTGGCCAACTTCCAAGAGACTGCAATCTACTCCCAGAGTTAAAAACTGGCAGTGATCTACCCCTTTTGGGGGGTTCGGGTCAAAGTTGTTGAGTTTTTTCAGGGAGGAGGTAAAATGTTGAGCTTTTTTTTTTTTAAGGGGAGCCACAGTTGTTCAGCTTCTTTGGGGGGAGCCAATGATCTACCAGTGATCTACCGCAGACGTCCAGTGATCTACCGGTAGATCACGACCTACCTGTTGGACATGCCTGTTATCGATCACTGAATACACAATTCTGCACCAATGTTATACATTTACCCACCCAAACTGCAGCATCCATAACTACCTAATTCAGATTCCACCTGAAATTCCTGACAGGGGGAATCAGGTGTCCTTCTATGCAGGGAATAGTCCTCTGCCTGAAGGGATTTCAGAAGTAGAGTTGGGTGAGAAATTAAGCTGTGTTCACATCTTAATGCAAACCTCCCTGATACTTCCTCAAACACTAGGTGAACCAAAAGACAGCTAGTCTTCACAAGTAATACTTCTCTGAATTTTTCAGTGTTGTTCTGCCACCAAACCTAGTGTACAAGCATGTGTATATTGGGGGGGGGAGTGCATAAAAGGGCATACATTAGTGAAAATAGAAATAATATGCATGATATTAGAGGAAATTGCTTGTTAAAACATGCAAATTGGGCAAAAATGTGTATATTAGGAGATATGAGTGCTAAAATGCAACAAATTTTCATGATTTCTTAATTTTAAAGAATTGCAGAATGCTGTGGAAATGTGGCATACTGGGTTTAGCATTTTTTAAAACGAGAAACAGAGAAATGGAAACAGACCGATTCACCTGTCATCAGAGGACTTTACTCCATTTGAATGTTATAGTAGAAAAAAAAAATTCTTGTCTAGTTAAGGCAGGCTATATAGAAAAGGTCTCTGTACAATATGGGAGTTCTAATACATACTATTTCCTTAATGGGAAAACTGTTAAAGACTTTAGATTGGGTACTTAACCCTTATTTAAAGGTGACCCTTAAGATGTACAATTGCAGTATGAAAAGCTTAGCCCCTTTCATATCCTCACTGTGTTCTTCCCCAGTGGGACTCTAGGTCCTTTAGGTAAATTCAAACGCAAACAGATTTATTTCAGAGCAGTATGGTGGAAAAGTAGCTCCAGCTTCCAGGCCCACAATGACTTCCTCCTGTTTCTCACCTGTATAGGAACTTCTTCTCCTTGACCCAGTAACTTATATCTGCTTACATACATACACACACACACACACACACACACACAGGATGATAAAGTAAGGACAGACTCCAATACTTCCATGACTGGAGGGGAAAAGGGGGTTATATCATTTAAAGGATTTTTACTTGAACTCCAAGCAGATAAGAGGAAGGGTATTGCAGGAGAAACTTGGAACCGTAGGGTGTAATTGCTGCCCCAGAACAAATGACCTCTTTTATATCACAACATTAAATGCGGCTCAAGCTGGCCGCATCTTGCAGATTTTGAACAGTTTGTACTTTCAAGTGTTGTTACCACGACAGGATTGACATCTAAACTATACAGAATACTTTTACAGAGCCTAAAAGACTGTGGGGAAAGTGACATAGGAGATACTCCAGATGACTCTGGTTGGGGGGAAACTTGGGATAATCCTACAATGAATATAATTTCAGCATTTGAAAGAAGCTATGCTCAAAATAGTATTGTGGTGACATTTGCATCATTGGTGGCAATGTCCTATGGTAGCCTCCTTTGCAGAATCTGTGTTTATTGAAATAAACCAAATAACAGCACAGGATTTGTTAACAGTGTTCCCACTAGCACTATTAAGTGTTTGGGACAACCAGAACACAGATGGGGAAAATAAAACAAAATTCTAGTCATCCGTGAGACTATTAATTTCTAGATACTGGAAATACTTGGAGGCACGCCATGAAAAAATATGTATTTTGGCTATATCAGATCTTTGATCTTCCCACTTTGAGCAGGACGTTCAGAAGGGGACTTGTAGGTACATTTGGATTAACACACTTTACATTCATACAAACTTGGAGTCTGTCCTCTTTGCATGGAGTCTTTACAAGAGCCTTTCCAAGCAGAAGTTAGAATCACCTTTCAAAGACACACACACCTAGGGATCTTGGGGGTGGGGGTCATTGTGCCCCCTCCCCAATGCCCCCTGCTAATATTGAGAACAGGGCTATGGATATCCACAAGTATGAACACAATCAGAACCTAAAGAATATTGCAAAGACACCTCCAGATCTCCCATTTTAATTTCCCTCGATATGTCTGGACCATTTCAATGGCACATTCATCAATGAATGTGCTGGTCTTTTTATGATTATCCTGTCATTTAAAAAATATTGCTTGTGAGTAAACCAGTGGGAGTTCGGACATGCCATCTTGATTCTCCAATCTACAGCTAACACACCAGATAATTCAAAATCAATATGATTAATTAGTATCGCTTTTATTTTATTCCAAGAGTTTTAAGCTGTTGTACAAAATGATGCATCTTTATGAAGTTTCCCATGTGTGATACATCACACCTGGCTGTGTCAGCATATATCATTATATTGAATTATTGAATTGTTTTGCCTCATTAAATGGAAGTGTTTTTATAACTTCCTCAGTGATTTCTTTTGCTTCTCTATTTTTTTCCCAGTGTATCCCCAGATGCCTTCTAAAATATTTTCAAGTATGAGATCTTAATATATTTCATTTTTTTTCCTGCTGAATGATTACATTTTTCTGATGTTTTCCCCAACTTTTATGAGCCTTTGAGCCCTTAAGCATGGCACTTCCTCTGGCAATATGGGAATAATGTTTTCTTCCTCCTCCCGCCTGCACCCAATAAGAAAATGCATGTGGAAGAATACTTTATTACAGAGAGTGGGCTGTCTCAGTTCTAGAACACTGTGGCATCAGGGGGCTACTTCCTTATGTGAATGTGGTACCAAACCAAACCTAGGATCTTCATGTCCCCTCATATTATCCCACACATAGGGCTTTTCAATGGAGTCAATTGATGCAGCATGTATTTGCAAGCCTATTTCCTGTGCACTCGCTTCATATCCAGTGCTAGGTCTTTTTAATCCATGTTCACACAGCATTATCCAAAGTACATATGTATCAGAGATGGAAAGAAGACAAAGTCCATACCAGAGGAGAATGGCAAATTAAACTATTGGACAGTGCTGAAATGGCAAAACTAGCTGGGAAGATCGGGAACCAAGAAGACCAAAACTTTAAAAGAATGGGGGGAAACTATAACTTATCCTGGAGACCACTGTAAGCAGATGAAAACATTAGCAGGACTCCAATAACACTTGTAATATAGCAAATACTATAGAGAAAATGGAGTGACGTAAAATATGGAAACAAAATAGAAAATTCTTTCCAGTAGCACCTTCGAGACCAACTGAGTTTGTTCTTGGTATGAGCTTTCGAAAGCTCATACCAAGAACAAACTCAGTTGGTCTCTAAGGTGCTACTGGAAAGAATTTTCTATTTTGTTTCGACTATGGCAGACCAGCACGGCTACCCACCTGTAACTGTAAAATATGGACAATGGAATAATATGCAGTTGTAAAGGTTGACATTAGGACCCATGGAGGGGAAGGTGGGAAGCCCAGAGACTTGGAGGAATCTTTAAATATGGATATGTATGGTTGCATTGTTATAATTTTATACTTGTAAAACCAAATTAAAATTATTTAAAAAAAAAAAACCAAAACATATGTATCTCACACTTCGTTATAAAATACCGCTGTTTGATTGTGTACTTTCTCTCTCAAACCAGCTTCACACTGATTGGAGTCCTTAGGCTGTTCCTAATTCATCACTGGCCTTTGCGTAGGGTAAAGACATCCCTGCCCCATCAATGCCACCTAGTGCGCACACAAACAGAAGTGAATCTCACACCATGAAGCTGATGTGACCAGCTGGGAGAGCTCTGAAATGCAGCAAGGTGAGGAACACAACTTCCTTTTGCACTGTGGTGGAAATACAGTCTCATTCTGATGAGGACTATCTGGTGTTGAAATTTTAAGAACATTGTCTAATGTTTAACAATTTTTAAATGTGTTGTAAGCTGCCCAGAGTGGCTGGGAAAATCCAGTCAGATAGGCAAGGAATAATAATAATAATAATAATAATAATAATAATAATAATAATAATAGAAAATGATTGTGTATACAAATTCTCCTTGGCTGGCTTTTGGGTACTCTCTGACTTCTGAGATTTTGCTGAGTATTTTACCCTTTTATTTTATTTTTATTTCATAACCATAGGGACTACAAACTTGTCTAAAAAGGGAGAAAGAATCTTGGGGTGTTGATGTCTGCACAGATACCACATGTTGAACTTCTCTGTGCTTGCATGTGCGGTGCTCTATAATTGTATATAACCCTGTCGAATAAGCATTAACACTTTGAAAACCCCTCAAGCGACAGTCCTATCATTTCCCAGCTAATGCTTCTAAACTCTTTTTTAAACTTCCTGCGAGATTTTATTGAATTGTTGGTTTTATTTATTTGTCACTGTTACTGCCTCCCCATTTTGTTCTCACAACAACAGCAGGAGAGGTGAAGAGGCAGTGAGTGATATTCAATGAGATAAGTGCAC
Source organism: Lacerta viridis (assembly GCA_900245905.1). Taxonomy (NCBI): domain Eukaryota; kingdom Metazoa; phylum Chordata; class Lepidosauria; order Squamata; family Lacertidae; genus Lacerta; species Lacerta viridis. The sequence continues at coordinate 274,402 of OFHU01004088.1, forward strand.
GCACACAACAATTGTCACTAGTACAGGACTTCCCCTCTCATCCCCCTGCCATGCCAAGGACTCAGCTATATTAGTCAAATTACGTTATAAATGCATTTTGACACTGTGACACCAGAAGGCAGTATAGAGTTGAAATCGCAACTCCATTATATTTTCCATTGTGAGCTTTACAACTGTTCCCCGTCCCTGTCCCCGTCCCCCCCGCCGTGAGCATTTTCAGAGCATTTTTTAAATAGCTGTGTAGATCTAGCATGACTCAGACCATCCATTGAGCTTTGTGGCGGAGTTAGAATTTGAACCTCAGTCTCTCTGACGCTAGCCTGACACTCTATTTTAATTAATTTATTTATTTTAAAAAACTTATTTAGTTTTTCAGATTAAAGTTTTACAATCATGTATCCAACATACAACATAAAAACAAGATTCCAAATAATCTCCTGGATTTCCCTCCTCCCCTTTCTGGGTCCCATTGTTAGTCATTTCCTCCTGCATCTCTTATAATAATCCAAATCTTTTACCTCTCCATTATGTCCACTATTCACCATTAAACTAGAAGTGTTATTTCAAACCTACTAACGGTTTTAGCTATTTACAATAGTTATTAAGATAAATTATAAAATTTCCCCATTCCCTATAAAAATTTTGGTCTTCCTGATTTCTGATTCTTCCGGTCATTTTTGCCATTTTGGCATAATCCATCAATTTAATCTGCCATTCTTCTCTGGTAGGGACTTTATCTTCTTTCCATCTCTGACACTCTAAACAACTATACCATCCTGGCTCTCTGTGTGGTTTTATTATACCGACCCTTCACATCTGATGCATGGGGAGAAATGTGAAAATCAAACCCAGTTCTGGGAGAAGAAATTATATTGGAATTGCTGTGTCAGTTTAATAAAATCCTGGCTAGTCCCCGAGGTTCAGATTGTTAATGAGAGTATGACAAATGTGAAGCTGGTAAGTGGTAATATGACGAAAAACGAACCTTATGACAATTGGGAGTTTTGCATTTGCCTGAAACCAGATTCTTTGTATGCAATATGGGTCATTGCTGTAATATAAAGGCCCAGGTTTGACATCAATAATTCAAAAAAATCCTGCATACTTCCCTTTGGGGACAGATTCCGTGAATAGTTACCGTTAGTGTTCAGACACTGGTAGTAAAAGACACAACAAAGCTGGCTGGGATCAACTGTACACTAAACTCTCTCCTAATGTTACCTAAGGGGCAAACTGCTCGTTCCACTGCAGCTGTCAGTAATGAAGCCCTAATGTCTCCTTCTCTCATGCAAAGTACCCTTAGGAAGGGGCGTTTTGGATTTGATGAGGACAGGAGAGAATGAATGGTGTGCTTTGACTGCTTCATTGCCCATCCCCTTTCTCTCTGAAATTTCACACTTACCTGGTGCTACAGACCTGCATTTGCCTCATCAACACTGGTCAGGAACCCTAAAGGTGTAAAGCAGGAATCATGAACTGTTTGGACAAAGAGGAATGGTGGGAGGAACCAGCTGGGGAAGAGAGGAAGGTTTAGAGCTTGGGGAGTGGTGGTGGGACAGTGATGAGTGGTCTGCAAGAGAAGAGGGAGAAGACCAGGAGGAGGATGTGTTGGAAGCTGTAGAGGGAGCAGGGCTTAGTGAGCAGAGAGAATCTGTGGCAGATAAAGAGAAGAATCAGGAACAGAAGATGAAGATGAAGCAGGCAAATGGGAGGAGGTGAGTCAAGAGCGAGAGATGAGTCAGACTCGCAAAGTGTCACAGGTATCTCACCCTCCTGCTTCGACAAGCTCCCCTCTCCCTCTTTCTCCCCAAACCAGAAGATGGCTGAAATGGGTGGAGCATTGACAGGCTGCCCACAGGCGCAGTCTCTGGTTGCTTGGGGAAAGCCTTGGAAATTTTAGGGAAGAGAAACTGATGTGGGTATGGCTGTGTAAAGTGGTAGGATCCTGCTTTAAATGCATAGTGCAGGAGAGGATTCTAACACAGCACTGAGCTGTGCTGAGCACATGAAGGTCGGGAGAGGAGAGAGGAATGGCTGAGGTCCCAGATACATTTGGCGGTGGCCCAATGTACGTTTGCTCACACCCCCTATGGAACTTGAACCCTTGTACAAGATCTTTGAACACCAAAAGAGGTGTTAAACAGTTCTACTCCTTTATGCTGAGGGCATTAAGACTGTGTTGATAGGCTGGTCCACACATTCATATGTGCTTGATGGGTATTAAGCAGAGATTACAATATGACTAAATCATCATCAGTTTTCCATTTCACCACAGACATCACTTTAAATGTACTGCTTTTCAGCTGCATATTTCTTTGATTGTCTGTAAATTCATGTATGTTACAAATCTATTGCAGCAAACAATACAGTTATCAAATTGAATTCTTACCTGGGAGTAAGCTCAATTGAACTTACTTGGACTTCTAAATGGATATGCATAGGATTGTGATGTAAAACATCTAGTTATAAAGTTTGGGGAGAAGATCAGGGTTAACATCTTACTTAGGTATCGAGACACCTTTGCTCAGTTCATCATTAAACTATTCCAATTGCCCAGTTAAAAATCTGATGCTACTAGCTTTTTGCATTGCAAAGTATAGTTAAGAACACACATGGTGTCTTCTTAATAGTAGCTTAAAGGAGTAACATTGACATTTGTGTCTTAAGCACTGCAAAGAAGCACCGAATGTTCCCATCAAAGAACTAAAGGCATAAAGCTTGATGAATAGGCGATATTTCTAAAATAAATGATCAATTTAGAGAAGCAAGTGGATTAAAAAGTACATGATTTTTCACTGCATCATTTTCAAAATAAAGCCTTCTATCATGTCTAAGCTGACAGTGCTATTAGGATGCTAAGAGAGATAATGGTTAGGACTGAATCGGGAAGGTGCAGCCTATCCATTTATAGCCTTGTTTTTTGTCATTTACTAAGCCCAGTGCATTTTCTTTCAGATGTTGTCCAATCCTGACTAAAGGTCAAATCTTGGTAAAATGTTGTGGTTTTACCCACGCTCTGATGGACATTTCAAATATACATGCATATAATTTGATTTCTCATCCCTTTGATTAATCACGGTTTGAAGTTTTGCCATGAATTGACTATACATAGCACTGTGTTTGAAGCACTGTGAGCTGGTATGAAAAATCTGCCCATGACATATGCTTTTTAATGGGTCAATGATGCAAGAAAACCACTGCTAGAGGTTACACAGTTTATGGTTGCCGTGCAAACATGTTTTAGAGCTGGGCTGAAATTTCTTATAAAGAACTGTTTTGAAGTTGTTTGAAGTGGGAGGGGGATTTCCATCAAACAACAGGAAAATTCCAGCTCCTTCCCCAAATATTTGCCCCCTCCCCAACCTACCTATGAATAGGTTGGTGGATTTTGTGTGCAAATGTGGATCCAAGCCAATATATTATAATATTATAGAAGGAAGCGGTGGTCTTAGCTGCTTCTTCTTCCAGTCGTCCTCTCATGTCCCATTGTCTTCTTGATCTACTGGCATGAACCAACAACATGGTTTCATTCAATATTTAAGCGAGCTGAAATATCTCAGTAGAAAATTGCTAGTCAGTCTTCCTTTTGGACTATTGGAGAATTCAGCCCCTGAAATTATCTAGCAAAATGGAGTGGAGCATTTAGTGGAATTATTTTCATTCAGCCCTGGTTGTAACTCCCACAAGACCATATATAGTTGCCAAAATTGCTTCAAAAGTTTAACAAGCCTGGAGAGTTTGAAGAAATGGATGCACTTCTACAAAAACTGCAATTGTGGGTCAAGCGAAAATAACTAAAAAACACATGTTTGAAGAGTCAAATAAACCTGTCTAATACCAGCTCAGCTGAACATTATTTGAGGACAGCCTAGAGTCCATGTTAGCCACAAGACTGGAATTGTTTCACATCGATAGAGTCACCATATGGCATATATTCACCAATTATATCAAAGGCTCTAGAAATTAGCTTTAATGGAAAAACTCATGAAACAAATTCATGTTTCCACTGATCAAGTACATACTAACAGCCTTTTTGATTATTCTGTCAATGTGCTTCTATGTGCTTGAGCAGTGGAGATATGAATTTATTTCATGAGTTTCTCCATTAAAGCTAATTTCCAGAGCCTTTGATATCATTGGTGAATGGATGACATAAAAAGATCTTATGAAAATGATAAAAGTTCCATTAAGTTCCATACGCAAAAACATGAGTGATGTTCCCCAGAGAAACACACCCACACACATGCCCTATGTCTACACAATGATGTTTCTTATGTGGTACTCTTCTGGAAGCATCTCCCATCCAGAAGAAGGCACTTTTTAGGGTTGGGGGGGGTTGCCACTTGAAGAGAAAAGTGAAGAGGATGATAAAAGTCACCATACATCCACTGCTGCGGAACCTGGTCTTAGTATTTAATTAGTATCTTTCCTCAATGCTTCATATACATGATCTTGGCAATTTTAAAAAAAATCAACCACCCAAACTATACCAGGATTATGCCCATGCTACTGATGAACAGGAGGCACTGAGACCATAGTGGCTTCCAAAGAGATAACAAGAGCAAGCAGTTTCTGGCTCAGGGCCAATGTTAATAACCACTGCACTGTATCAGTTCTAATATTAAGCTCCGTCCGTAGTGTTTGTGATCTGTGATGTCTCTCTCCCCCATCCTCTTACTGAGCAATGAAAACAAAGCCTTGCAGCATAGGAGTCATCAACAGGACTCATCAATAACCTGGTGGTCTGTTACATAAATAGCAAGACATTCAGTAGCTACAAGTTTGGCTCTTCAAGTTGGATATGTGCACACATATTTTTTTGTTGGTAAATACTGTAAGGAAAACTTAGCGCACAGGATGTGAAGGACAAAGCTGTTAGGAGACAATAGCACAGGGAAGGCGTATTCTGAAATAGATGTATGTGACCTCGTAGTCATTTGTCTCAGTAGGAGCCATTACTGAAGGAACCCAAAAGAAACACTGCAGGTCTCCAGCATCTAACCATTACTGTTATATAAAATACACACTTCCAGAGACAAAAATTCCAGATGCTATCAAGGGGAAGAAACAACTGGTGCAGCTAGCATGAGAGTTGTTAACACACTTTTAAAAAAGAAAAGATAAGCTCTGCTTGAACACTTGTCGGGATGGTAAAAACCAAGCACTATCTCGCTGAGGATTCCTCTAAGGCTGCAAAGGCAAAACGTCCAAATAAAATGTCACACATTGCTAACAATGAACAGCAGGTGATTACAAAAAAAGGATCAAAAACTTGAGATGGGGAAAAAGCAGATTTCTAAATAAAAGTGTGTGACCTGTCATTACAAGTTGTGTGTCCAGCACAGAGCATTTCTGAATTTATTTCTGTCCAAATTCACCCCCCCCCCAACACACACACCCTGTGTCTTCTCGGCAGCGAATTATTAACACCCATGCACACAGAAACCATGGAAGCAAGATGTGGGTGAAGCTAGCTGTATCACAAATGCATATGGTCCAGATCAGAGAGAGAAAATAAAACAACCTACTGCATTCCAGAAGGGAGAACTGCGCTACCAGAATAAATAATTTTATCTTATCAGTCATAATAATTTTATTTACCAATTCCTGGCATTTTATAAAATATAAGGATGATAACTTTGACTCTATCTGAATCACACAAATCTCTCAAACCTGCCAAAAGAGAGAGCAAAAAAAAGCAGAGATCTTGAAGGTTTTCCTCCATCAATTTTTGTGCAAGCAGTTGAAATAACTCTTCAGATACTGTGACCATTCTACTTTTACAGCCAATATTGATCACAGATAAGCCAGAGATCATTCAGATCTCTCAGAAAGATAAAGTTCAATATAATTTTTGACAAATTAATCAGTGCTTAGTCTTTGCTGTATAAAAGTGAGAACATGGTCTAAAAACTTGAGGATTAATAAGATATGCTTCTTAACTAAACTGTTAAAAGATCCCAGCTATTTTCATGCATTCGTATTTCACTTGCTGTCACACTGCAAAATGGGTTATGCAGTCTTAAGAGTGTGTGTGTGTGTGCGTACACAAACCCAGTCATTCCATCAATGTTTGTTTCATTCCTTTGCAAATTGACACAAAATATGTCAAGGTTACAGTACAGATGGTTCGGTACAGAAAAGTTAAAAATAAGAAGGTAGAAGGTGACAAAAGGTTGAAACAAGAAAGAATTTTGCTATTGCAGAAACAAGCAGTGCTTCTTCACTTCAGGTATATGTATGATATCAGACAATTCACTGAAAATGTGGATGGTTCTGCAACAGCTACCAACATATTCATGTCAAGGTTTGAAAGTGCTGGAATTACAATGTCAACTTTATTTTTCATTTAATTAAATTTAATTAAAGCTCCATCAAATTTCTGCCACCTACCTAGCAGAGAAATGCTTCCCATGCACTAATTATTCTCAAAGAATTTAACTTTTTCACACACACACACACACACACACGTCAACTTGAACTATATAGTAGGGTGGGGCAAGTAAGCAAGTAAGGACATGTTTGGAGCTGTGGTCTAAACCACTGAGCCTAGGGCTTGCTGATCGGAAGGTCGGTGGTTCGAATCCCCACAGTGGGGTGAGCTCCCGTTGTTTGGTCCCAGCTCCTGCCAACCTAGCAGTTCGAAAGCACATCAAAGTGCAAGTAGATAAATAGGTACCGCTCCAGTGGGAAGATAAATGGCATTTCCATGGGCTGCTCTGGTCATGCTGGCCACATGACCCGGAAGCTGTCTGTGGACAAACGTCGGGTTCCTCAGCCAGTAAAGCCAGATGAGCGCCGGACTTAACAGTCAGGGGTCCCAGTGTGGTGTAGTGGTTAAGAGCGGTAGACTCGTTATCTGGGGAACCGGGTTCGCGTCTCCACTCCTCCACATGCAGCTGCTGGGTGACCTTGGGCTAGTCACACTTCTCTGAAGTCTCTCAGCCCCACTCACCTCACAGAGTGTTTGTTGTGGGGGAGGAAGGGAAAGGAGAATGTTAGCCGCTTTGAGACTCCTTCGGGTAGTGAAAAGCGGGATATCAAATCCAAACTCTTCTTCTTCTTCTTCTTTAAGTAAGCCCTGGCCTGAATAATTGTGTGATTTTATGTATACTGTGCTATTTTTACCTCTTGTTAGCTGCTCTGAGCCTGGCTTTGGCTGGGGTGGGTGGGATACAAATTAATAATAATAATAATAATAATAATAATAATAATAATAATAATAATAATAAAACACATGATGTGGCATAAACACAACTTTTGAATGGCAATGGCTATCAACCTTTTGGAGGGCAGCCCCCTCAAATATTTTATTGAGGGGGGCAAAGGAACCTTGATCCCTAGAGTTGGTTCCATTTTGTATTGCATTATTTTATGTACTGTGGCTTGCCGTTGTTTTATTGATTAGTTTAGAAATTGTTTATTGTAAATGTTGAGTGGATTTCTGTTTAACTTTTATATGTTGATATTATTTTATATTACTCTAATAATTGTTGAATGTTACTTTTTGATGTAGGTTGCTTATTTTAAAGTTTTGTTTTATTATCACATTTTTGTATTGCATTAGATTGTTATAAGATGTACATTTTTTGTTTCTTCTGCTTGTAAACCGCCTTGAGTATCATAAGATACAAAGGCAGTATACAAATAAAAAATTATAATTATAATTATATGTGTGTTCGTACGCACACACACACACACACAGAGAAACTGAGATGTCTTTGTGTATTGTGGTATATGTGGCCAAAGAATCAGCCAGGAGCATAGCCAAACAAGTTTTCTGACTATAATATTTCTAGTTTTCTCTAACATAGTGTGTGTGTGTGTGTGTGTGTGTGTGTGTCCAGTTCCTTCATAAACTGCATATTCTCTCACTACCTCTCTTTCCCTCTCTCACACACACATTGCAAGAGCAATGTACAGGCCTTCATCAGTGATTGCAAGTCTCACTGCTCTGAGCTCCTTCAGGATGAAGGGTATCGTATAAATGGAATAAATAAATAACCAATAAATAATCATAAGAGCAAACAAGCACATGAAACTCCCATAGTCCCTCTTATTAATTCAACTAGCTACCTTTAGCTGAATGTGTCCCTGAGCCCTGCAGTACATCCCCCCCCCCGAGCTATCAAATTAGCAACTCAGTATCACTACAGAAAATGCTGAATGAGCTTATCCAGTCTCTGGGTAGAAACTCAAGCAGCCTTTTGGAGGTCACACAATCATGCACATCATGTCGGTAGCACAAGAAAGATGTCCCATCTCTCTCACACACACTTGCAAACAAAATGAAGCAGGTTGATTATTAAAGTCATGGCAGTCTTTATCTGGGGGGTGGAAAGGGTGTGGTGCACCTGGGCGCCAAATTCTGGGGGGCGCCCGCCGCTGAAGAGGCCTAAGCTCTTAACCACGATCCCCGGGTGATTGCGGTCAATGGGTCATTTCCAATCTCTTTTGCAGAAGAGCTGCAGAATCAACGTATCCGGCGACGCCACAAATTCAGTTTGAAGTTCCTTTCCCACCAACTCTAAGTCTGAAAAGCAGCACACAAGACTGAGTGCCATTTTAAACAGCTCTGCTTTCATACTGGTGCACAAGATCAATTCAGGCATACACATTACTCACTTGATTTCCTATCACTTGATTACATTGTATTTGAGTTGATGCTATGAAAGCTCCAAGTAGTAATATTAATCTGGATGAACACACATGTTTGCTGCATGCTATAGTCAATAAGTGAAGAACTTCATATGTAAACAAATCTGTAGAAATTAAAAATAATAATAACAAACTTTATTTGCATAGCCTACAGGCCATTGCATCAAAAAGACACATATTACAGATAGTGATAAAAACCCTACATAAACCAATAAAATGAGCTGAATCGGGATTCGGCACAATTAAAACAAGAATAAATGAGATCTTAATTATGAGGGGGCACTGTTATCATTCAGCTGGCAGCCCTCAATTTCATGGCCCTCTCAACAAATCTGGCTACCTTCTCCGTTGTCTGGGTATTCTGGTCTGCCAGGAGGAAAAACAGTATGTCCTCGGGCGAGCGGCCCGGAATGGCAAGTATAAGCGGCATGACGATCTCTTCCCTCAAGTCTTTATATAAGGGGCAAGACAGGAGTACATGTGATACAGTCTCCACATTACCGACTCCACAGGGGCAGAGTCGATTCTGGAATGGTGTTTTTGAGAATCGGCCTTCAAGAACAGCGGAAGGTAGCATATCTAATCTGGCCAACGTAAAAGCTCATCTATATTTTGGAATAGTTAAATTGGACAGGTATGCCGCCTGGGAGTCCAGGTAACTCTATGAATTCATGTGAAGAATACTTTCAATCCTCTGCTAGAATTTCAATAAAGGACAAAGCTTGTCCAGATTTCAAGGCAAAAACAACAACCAGGTGGCAATGAGAGGATCTCAGCCATCCTATCATTCTGTCCAATAATGAAAGATTGTTGGATTCCTATATCTGGAGTCTGCTATAACCTGAGGACCAGCTAACATCATTATGGAAATCCCCAAATGGAAAGTTCACCTTTTTGGTTTCTCAATGGGCTTTGTGAAGACTTAGATGTTTACACCTACTTTTAACTGAATAATATGATGTTGGCTCAGGCTTTCAAGCTGTAATTAAGTTGCTATTTTACTACTTTAGTGCTTGCTTTTTTATTTAATTATTTTATGCTGCTGCAATTGTGGACTTCTATGTTATCTTCTTTAAAATTTGGGTTACGCTCTCCCTCTAAGGGTGAACCGCTTTGCCAGAGATTTATAGTCCTGAAAGCGGATGTACAAATAATTAACTAATTAAGAGTACATGGCCCTGAAAGTGAGATGAAATCTGGAAAGTGTGCTTGCCCCTACACCCAGAAAGAAACTCAAGACACCTTTTTAAGTGGTAATTTTTATATTGAGTAATATGCATATTTATTGAAATATAACAAACTAGAGGATCAGCTAGATTAGCTAAGAACTAAGTGTGGAAAGGAGAAAACCATTCTTATATAAGAGGGAAGCATTCCTCACGCCTGGGCAATGGGCATGTTGATTCACAGGTCAAGTCCTCCTCAGTCAAGGAGTCATTTCATTTTAAAGAGAAGATCTTCACAGTGCATTGCCAGCACAGAAGAGCTTGTGTGTGAACTTCAATTGACACTAGTGGTTCTTATGTTTGAATTCAAGGTTTCATAAACAAACACAAACACATATACACGTAAGTCCCAAAGTTATCATTTTTTTTCAAAGTGTCTCTTTTACTATTCTCCAAGATAAAAAACAAATATGCATGAATACATGCATATTCAGTTTGGGGCTGGATAATGCCCCCAAAGCTTTCATTTCTGCTGGTAATTCCCATCCCAAGTAATTGTGACCCTAATAAAAGTCTCTCTCTCTCTCTCTCTGTCTGTTAAAAATAATATTGCTATTGTTTTTGAATGTTACAGATAATCAAAGAAAAGTAAAACAGACAAAACTACCCTGATTATTATTATTATTATTATTATTATTATTATTATTATTATTATTATTTATTTATTTATTCCCCAGCCACTCTGGGTGGCTCCCAACATAATATTAAAAACACGATAAAGCATCAAACATTAAAAACTTCCCTAAAGAGAGCTGTCTTCAGATGTCTTCTAAAAGATAGTTGTTTAGTTCCTTGACATCCGATGGGAGGGTGTTCCACAGGGCTGGCACCACTACCAAGAAGTGACAATTCCAGTCATGTATAAGCTACAATTTGGTTATTCATTTGGATTATTATACTAGCCAGAAAATGTTGTAGTATGAGGTGACTTTGTTAAGGTTGTGTAGGAGATGAGGAAATGAAATATTTTATGCTGGTGCCTAAGATGTCTGCCCAGTGTGCTAAGAATAAGGCCTTTATCCATTCCTGCAACACACACACCCTGTTGGAATTATGGAGACATTTATTTCAGCTACAGGACAGGGAAAGAAAGGAGGAATGAATGGCTGACCTTTAAAAGGTTATACATCCTTTTAAATACCAATTTTGCTGCCAGCTTTCCTTTGAATGAACATGCCTCACTATCCTTGGCATGCTACATACTTCATAAAACCTTGTTAAGTTCTCCAGTTCTTCCTGGTACTAAAGATATTGATTCTCAATTGCCTAAGCATCACTCAGAAGTTATATGTCAAAGAATAAAATGGTGAATTGAGGTATTACACAATGCACCTAAGCAGATCCAGTATCTCTCTGAATGAGAGCCAGCTTTCCATTGCAGCCCCAATCTCATGACTGCCCTGCCCCAGACCAGACCAGTCTAGGTAAGCTGAAGCTACATCAGTATCAGGAGAGCAGCTCCACCCCAACCCATTGGTGGCTGCTACTGATTAACACCATCTAAGTGCCAGGCTACTGATGATGTGGCCTGATCAGGCTACACATGATCTTACTGAAACATCATTGTCCTCTTATTGAACAGAATGCAAATGTTTGAGGTCCTGATTTGAACTGGTTCAGTAGCATGAGTGGAGGATGGGGTTATAAAATTAGAGCGGCATCAAGGCCATCTAACCAACTTCCTGTTCAATGTAGGAAATTCTGAGATGTCTGTGCAGGGTCTGCATTAGGACCTCGAGTGAAGGAGAACCCACAACACCTCTAGGTTATGCATCTATAAATATACAGATTTATAATTTGTATACTGTACACCTATATATTTCAATAACAAAGTAGTTTACATCTCAGAAAAGTCAACATATATTATCTGAAAAACATTCTACATTCAATACAGCTGCTGCTACTGCCAACAATAAAGGTAAAGGAAGCGGGTTGCGCTGTGGTCTAAACCTCTGAACCTCTTGGGCTTGCAGATCAGAAGGTTGGAGGTTTGAATCCCCACAACGGGGTGAGCTCCCATTGCTATGTCCTGTCAACCTAGCAGTTGGAAAGCATGCCAGTGCAAGTAGATAAATAGGTACTACTGTGGAGGGAAGGTAAACGGCATTTCCATGCCCTCTGGTTTCCGTCATGGTGTTCTGTTGCACCAGAAGCAGTTTAGTCATGCTGGCCACATGACCCGGAAAGCTGTCTGTGGACAAATGCTGGCTTCCTTGGCCTGAAAGCGAGATGAGTGCCACAACCCCATAGTCACCTTGGACGGGACTTAACTGTCTAGGGGTCCTTTACCTTTATTTACCTTTACTATCTTTCTACAAAAAGAGGTGCCAGAACTCACCATGAACACCACCCTTGTCCTGCTTGTTGTTTCCCGGGGGCGTGGGTGGCACTGTGGTCTAAACCACTGAGCCTCTTGAGCTTGCCGATCAGAAGGTTGGTGCTTTGAATCCCTGTGATGGAGTGAGCTCCCATTGCTCTGTCCCAGCTTCTGCCAACCTAGCAGTTTGAAAGCACACCAGTATAAGTAGATAAATAGGTACCACTGCGGAGGGGAGGTAAACGGTGTTTCTGTGCGCTCCAGCCTCTGTCACGGTGTTCCGTTGCACCAGAAGTGGTTTAGTCATGCTGTCCACATGACCTGGAAAGCTGTCTGTGGTCAAACGCTGGCTCCCTCGGCCTGAAAGTGAGATGAGCGCCGCAATCTTTTTTTTTTTTTACCTTACTACTACTACTACTACTAAAATCCCACATTTTAAGTAAAATAATTAAGCAATAAATCTTTAAACAATGTACATAAGTGTGTGTGTGTGTGTGTGTGTGTGTGTGTCCAATCATACACCAACATAATGCAACATAATGTAACATAACTACAATATCTATACATATAATAAAAATGTAAGGTTGTGTTCATGCAGAAATTAATTGATCACTCACAGGTGGCACTGTGAACTACAGAATGATGAGAATCAACTTCCTCCTCTGTGGCCGGCCTCAGAATGTGCTGCTAACACTGCAAATTAACATGATGTGCAGTAGGGAGGAGCGATGTCAGGGGGGAAGAAGGTTCCCAGTTTGCGTATTAGGTTTTAAAGCAGTGGTCAGCCTTGACCTTTGCAGCAGTGACAGCATGAAAAGGAAAGAGACAAGCAATGAACCTAGAAATTGTGGCAGGCCAGCTTCCAAATCTACCCACTGCTGGAGTAAGAGTGGAGGAAGCCCCTCATATTCAAGGCATGAGAGAGAGAAAAGCCAAAATGATTGCCAAGGTGGCAGTCAACTGAAGAACAGAGATATAATGAAACAGTTAAAACCAGAAGCAATAGCTTCTGCTATGTGAATTAATAATTTGTTCACTCTTCAATATTTATAGTACTTTTGAAGTAGAGAATTAACTACCAGACTATGTTAGGATTTGCATGATGATCAGATAGTACCACACCTTGGGTGAATTGTAAAGCATCAGCTCTTCTGAATTATCCATCCTGACTTCAAAAGAGACATAAAGTTACTTCATCTGCATGGCATCCAGGTTCATTAACATAGAGAGATAACTGTCTCCATCATGGCTCAGTTTTAAACTATGGTATAGAATAAAGTATGAGTGGCATAATACAGAAAATTAGGTTTAAACTATTGTGTTTATTTAATGGTGCTGCTGCATAATAGGAATCCTGTATTGTAATAATTGCAGGCCTATTCAGTTTGTAGCTTGGAGCTGTGGACAATTATTCTTTTAACATGCAAAAGTTCAGTGTGCTATTACGTTTCTTAGCTTTTTGATGTTCAAATTTGGAAAATAATCTCCGGGCTAAAAGTGTCAATGTCATTAATTTAGTGAAACAGCTCTAGGTAATAACTTATGAGGACTTGAAAGAATTGCTGCGCACTGCTAGCTCGGTGCCCATAAAATTTATTTCAATCTCCATCCCCCTTGTTTGTGCCAGTTGCGCTACTGGAGAGATGGTGGTCTGAGATGCATTTCTGAAGATACTTTTCTAAAAGAGGATTTATTGTACCACATTGCTATTTCACTTTGCATCTGCTTTGAATGCTGCTATTTGGAATAGAAGAATAAATGAAGATAATACAGCAGATCCAATGTCAAGTTTTAAGTGAAATAATCACTTCCCTGCTCATAGAGTACATTTGCAAAAAAGGAATAAAAATATCTAAGAGAGCTCAAAATACAGATGAGCAGATCATCCTATTTCCATTGTGTGCTAGTTTCTCATGCATTCAGTCATAAATTTGTTCTCCCCTGTTTTTAGTGGAATCCTTAAAAATGCTCAAAAATTGCATATTTTCTCTCAAACTTGACCAGCTCTGGAAGTTTCCCAAGGAACTCTAAATAGGATAAATCATTTATAGAAAGCTTATACCTAGTTGGTCTTTAAGGTGCTACTGGAACATCTTTCATTAATTTCTTTTTAATCTTTCTTCATTGTTATTTATTAGGATAATTCATATTATTTCAGTTTATTCTCCCAACTTATTTATTTCACAGTCTAGCCTATTCTGCAAGCAACTCTCGTATTATTACAATTTAATTAGTGCTAAGCCAAAACCTGTTTTTTCAGTTTCTCAGAAGTTTTCTCCCCTTATGAAAAAGATAACTCGTCACCTGTACTTGATTGACATTTTAGCCATCCAAAGGTCCATTCTCTCAACAGAATGGCATCTTCCAAGCTAATATTAACTCCTTTAGTTATCTCTTTTCTTACAGCTATAAAGCCACAGGATTGGAAGGGCCTCCTAAAATCCATTCAGTCTAATTATGATATTTTATACCAAAGACTAAGATAACTTACATGACAAACGTAAATAACAAAAAGCCACTCTGATAATTCCCACTACAATACAGAGGAGAAGGATACTATACAAGAATACAAAAAGTAATATTTAAAAAGTGAAGAATATGAAGAGAAAACAGAAGTGTGAAATCATATCATGAAAGAGAGAAAAGTATTAAGCTGGATAAGACATGGTACTGTCCTTTGAAAAGAAAGAAGTGGTTAATTAAACAATGCTATTTCTGTTGAATGATGGGCTAAAACCAACTAGTAAAGAAAAAAATGATAAAGCAAACATCATTTTAAATCAAGATTAAATACCATACCCAAGAAATTTAGAAACAAAGGGTGGGGGAAGAGAAGGAGACAACCCCCCCCCCCAATGGAGAGGATTGTTTTTGTTCGGTTTAAATAGAGACATACAAGCTGATTTAAAGTTGGATGGATAAGAAAGATGCAAACGTAGAAAAGATGAGAGAACTCTATAAATCTCTTTTAAAAAGAAACACAAAATGAGTTCATGAGCACAAGGCATAGCTTCGGACGATGACAGATAAACAAAAAGCTCTCCAAAAAAAAGCTGGACAACAAACAAGAAGAAAAGCAAGTAATATAAATGGAGGAATAAAAAATGTTGGTAAATAAAAATGTCATCAAGGTGAAGGGGTCTACAAAAGAAGGGATAGATAAGCAAAGTTCAGCTGATTTAACATTATATATATATATATATATATATATATATATATATATATATATATTAAAAAACAACAACTTAGAATTAAAGAACTGAGGGAATAGAATGAGAAAAATGGTGAGGGGTAAAGCAAAAAATTAACAGCTGAGAAAGGATGACGAGCAGAGGAAAAATGTGAAAGAGATCATTGCCAAAAATGAGGTGGTTTATCAGAGAAAAGAGTTAAATGGGAAAGATTGTTACAAGATGAAAGAAATATCAATTTCCTGAAATAACAAAATGTCTCCTCTCTCCCTCTCCCTTTCATTTTCGTAACTTGTTTCACTTTAAAACTATTCACTAAAACCTATCAAACTGCATGATAAAAATAGAAGTTTTAATTCAAAGTAGGGCATAACTGTGATTTTTCATTCTGCTCTAACGTTAAGGTATTACAGGTAGTTTAAAGGTGACTTAGGAAAGTCCTTCCAAAAGTAAGAACCCGTGTACAGATGAAAATCAATCCATCGTCATCTCTACAGGACCACATAAGCACAGCAGTGACCTTCCTGGAGTTCTCACGCTAACAACTTTAGGTGCAATCAACTAAGTATTTCTCCTGTGCAATCCATACACAACTGAAATGAGCATCACAAAGCACAAGAGAAGCTGTTAAAAGCAGTTTGGCTGTAAGCTGATCTGCTGTGGAGGTGGGTCATAGTGCCCTCAGGAATTAATCAGGGGTGGCCATATTCCAAATGTACCTAGATTAGTGGCTAAATTATTGAACTTGGGTTTGGGAAACAACTTCAAATTCCTACTCAGCCATGTTTTTCAGTGGGTTGTCCTGGGCTGGACACTATTGCCTCAGGCCAGTGGAATGTGTAACTTCTCTCTCTCTCTCTCTCTCTCTCTCTCTCTCTCTCTCTCTCTCTCTCTCTGAATTTTTATTTGATTTTAAGTAATATAAACAAACTACAAACAACAATTCAAAGTCCAAATATCGAGATTGCTCTGAATCCCCAGACTTTCCCCCCATCCCTTCCATGGGTCCTAATGATAATATTTACAACTACATATCAAGATTTATCCAAATTTTCATCCTTCTAAATTAGCTGTTACTTTACAAGTGTGGTTAAAACCCTGCCAATGTTTTAACTTGCTTGCAGTGGTCTTGTAAGTAAATCATAAACTTATCGCATTCTTTTGTAAAGTTCTTGTCTTCTGGTTTTCTGAGCTTCCCGGTTAATTTTGCCATTTTGGCATAATCAATCAACTTGGTTTGCCATTCTTCTCTGTTCGAGGTTGTTCCTTCCTACCATCTCTGGGCTAGTAGCATCTGAGTGGCTATTGTTCCATACATTAAAAGTCTTTTTCTGATCCTTTGAAATGTCAGTACCTATATTTCCAAATAAAAAAGCTTCTGATTTGTTTGTTTTTAACAAAAGTTTTTTTTTAACATTTTCCCCCAATTCATTATATATCATCTCCCAGAATTTTTTCATTACTTTACATGTGCACCACATATGATAAAAGGTATCGTCTTTTTCTTTACATTTCCAGCGGGTATTTGAACTCATTCTATACATTTTTGCTAACTTAACTGGAGACAAATACCACCGGTACATCATTTTCATATAATTTTCTTTCCGTGCACAACATGCCGTAAATTTCAAATCTGTTTTCCATTACTTCTCCCAGTCTATCATTTGTATATTATGTCCCAAGTCTTTTGCCCAGTGTATCATCACTGATTTGACCTGTCCGTCTTTTGTATGTAGTCTCTGCTCACTAGAGAAAACAAACCTGCCTTTCTGAATATTAATTTCTTTAAAAACTCCTACACATTTTCTGGTTTGAACAGGACCCTCCAAATTCTGTGAAAACTGCTACTAATAAACCCTATCATATTGCACCCTTCATGAATATTACCAATTCCTTTTTAAATCTAACAAGGTTTCTTGCTTCCACAACTCCTGAAGGCAGACATCCCTAGAATGTCATTATCTGATCATTAGGATGCAGCTTAACTTCCAAGCGCCTTCTTACTTTCACTTTAATTTCTGTTTTATACTCCAGTGTGACAAGACAAATCTAAATATCCATATTCATATGTGCTACCTCCTTCCAGGAGGCAGATTTCAGCTTTTTTGTTTTGCTAAAAACAAGCCAAAGTGTTGCAGTTATCTCCATGGACACCTGAATAAATTCCATAGTATGAAAAAGTAGTCCAATACGTTTTGCTGACTGCGTGAAGGACACCTCATTTAATTTAAATAAACTGGCTCTGTCTTCCAACAGAGAGCAACAGCTTGGGCAAGGGGCTAGAAAGAACAGCCAACGTCTTTTGTCGGTGTCCTCTGGCATCTATTGCATGAGGCACTCATCATCTCATTCTGCCTAATGATAGAGCTGGCCCTGAATGTGTGACATGTTCATTTAACCATTACATGGCCTTCCAATAAAAACCCAATGTCCTCATCTAATGGGTCAACTGTCTGGGCTCAGGGAATCGGCTTCTTCCTCTTTGGCAGTAGGTAAGCAGGAAAAGGAGACTTCTTACCAGTTAGAAACTTTAATAATCACAGTGAGAGAACAAAGAACACATTTCCTAGAATGGCAGTGCTCCCAATTAAGGATCCCACCCCCTTCTGTCCCAATTAATCTACGTCAATTCTACATCTTGTAATCTGAGTTTGTACCCTCTGTGCTTGCTGAGCTCTCCGTTACTCTGGAGAGTGAATGCTGTCCAGAGACTATGAATCTGTTAACCCTCTCTCTTCCAGCGTTTCTTCTCCTAGCTGTTTCCCATCCAGTATTTCCTAGCTTCTGCCTTCTGAACTATGTTCCTCTGCAAACCACTGTTTCAAATCTATACTGCCCTCTTGCTCCTGGGAAGATTCAGGATCTGGATCAGGAGCAGGGGGAGGGGGAGGCTCCCACCATTCCTCCTCAGTGCAGCCCTCCTCAGCACGATCCCTGACATCAACATTCCCCAACCTAGTTCCTCCACAATCATCAGTCTCCATCATCCCTGACTAGTTGTAGTCCAAAACATCAGGAGTGCTCCAAGTTGAATTAGGCCACAATACAGTGGTACTTCGGGTTATAAACACCTCGGGTTACATACAGTTCTGGTTACAGACTCCGCTAACCTGGAAGTACTACCTCGGGTTAAGAACTTTACCTCAGGATGAGAACAGAAATTCCATGGTGGTGGTGCGGCAGTGGGAGGCCCCATTAGCTAAAGTGGTACCTCAGGTTAAGAACGGTTTCAGGTTAAGAATGGACCTCTGGAACGAATTAAGTTCATAACCAGAGGTACCACTGTATAAGGTTACCAGACGTCCCCGTTTCCTGGGGACAGTTCCTGGATTTACAAATCAGTCCCCTGATAAAATCCATCCCCAGAATGGGAAAGTTGAAAAGTGTGCCCAGATTCCTTGGAGGGGGGGGGAATCTGGTAACTTTACCATAATAGACAAATGTCATTTGGTGAAAAGGGTCGTTCAGAGCGGAGAAGTTGAAAGTGATGCTTTTCTGCTAGTTGTATCTTTCAGCATCTAGATGAAGGGAAGCAATAGTACCACTGTATTCCGCTCTGGTCAGACCTCACCTGGAGTACTGTGTCCAGTTCTGGGCACCACAGTTCAAGAAGGATACTGACAAGCTGGAACGTGTCCAGAGGAGGGCAACCAAAATGGTCAAAGGCCTGGAAACGATGCCTTATGAGGAACGGCTTAGGGAGCTGGGTATGTTTAGCCTGGAGAAGAGAAGGTTAAGGGGTGATATGATAGCCATGTTCAAATATATAAAAGGATGTCATATAGAGGAGGGAGAAAGGTTGTTTTCTGCTGCTCCAGAGAAGCGGACACGGAGCAATGGATTCAAACTACAAGAAAGAAGATTCCACCTAAACATTAGGAAGAACTTCCTGACAGTAAGAGCTGTTCGACAGTGGAATTTGCTGCCAAGGAGTGTGGTGGAGTCTCCTTCTTTGGAGGTCTTTAAGCAGAGGCTTGACAGCCATCTGTCAGGAATGCTTTTGATGGTGTTTCCTGCTTGGCAGGTGGTTGGACTGGATGGCCCTTATGGTCTCTTCCAACTCTATGATTCTTTGAATTATTCTATTCTATGAATTCTCTTGTCATCAGCCAGCAGTTTTTACTCTATAAATATAATTCCCCCCATATTTTTTTTTAAAAGAGAGAGGCTTTTTTCATATAACATATTTGTTTTGTGGCTTAGGCCCCATTATTCCAAGTAACAATCTGGTTAACCTAGAAACAAGGCTAGTTACTTCCAAAATATAAGCAAGTAAGAAACTGGATTTCATTCCATTACTCACAAGGGGAGTTTATTGACAAGTAGACTCAGGACTGATTTGCATTAATAAAAGTATGGGAACAGGACAGGGGGGAAATAAAACAGTAAATGGTGAAAACAACTGAATTTTATTGTTAATCTATAGACCTTTAAAACACTATAAATTACCCTGCATTTCAATGGTTGTTGCTTAAAATCTCCCTTACTCAGCAACACAGTTTAATTCTTTTAATATGTATATATTATGTATACCATCATGTGTTACTTGGTTCATTAATATTAGTCTATATTATATTATGCTTGTGATGAAACCTCTGATACTGATTGGCTGATTTGGTGGTAAAAAAAACTAAACAGTTTATAAATCAGCTTCTGTGAGGGAATGGGGAATTGTCAATTTGAGTGGGCTTTCATAGCAGCATATCTTCACACTGCTGACTCAGTTAATCTCTGCCTCTCTGAATTCTCCTAAGAAACATGCCCAGAGCTATGCAAGTCCCCTAAACCAGCTGAGCACTTTGCAAGTCCCAATATTCAGCCAAGCCGCTGGTTGAACAAAACAAGATCATCCAACATCATTGTGACATCAGGGGAATGATCCTTGTGAAATTTGCCCTGTGGAGGAAAATAAGGATCCAGGCCACCAACTGGAGACTGCAAAATGGTGGCAGCAGGTGTCTCTCCCCATGTGTTGAGGATCATTACCCTCTTGTCAAATATATGCATTTATTGATATATTTATATGCTGCCCATGAAATAAGTCCTCAGGTTGTCTTCCAGTAAATTTAACACAAATGATAGTAAGACCAGAAAACATCATCATCATCATCATCATCATCATCATCTATACCTCTTTTAAAGAGACTGGATCGCTCAAAGGCTGCATTCCCACAGCATTTCATTCCATTTCCCTCACATCCCCCTGTTGATTTCTGCATTATGGTTGAGCTTTCACATGATGTAAAAACCACTTCAGGAAACGTAGCAGAAGTTTAGTACTCATTTCCATGTTTTTTGCAAATGCCCCCCCCCCAAAAAAAAACAAGTAACACAGAATTGAGTGCTAAACTTCTGCTACATTCTGCTATATTTCTGGAAGTGGCTTTTACATTGTATGGAAGTTCAAATATAATATGGAAATTAATGGTTAGGGGAATGTAACATAATAAACTGCTGTGTGACTATAGCTGAAGAGGCATCTTCAGCCCCCTCGGTCTAGCTGAACATCCCCTTTCTGTTAGATGTAACCAACAGAAGAAGTTAAATACTTCATGCTCCCTATTAAGAAACCAACATTGAGTAAAGGAAACAAAAATAGAACCTTTATGGTGGGGAACATATTCTGATAGTTACAAGATACTTGTCCGTTAGCTGGTGGATTTCTGGTTGTCTACCACCCTTCAACTTCAACATACTTTTAGATAGCATGCTGTCTTTATTTTAACCCACCACCTTGTCATTTTCTGTTGAGCGTGGGAGAGAACAATGCAGTGACAGGTTAAGGGGCCAACGGTAGACATTTAATGTAGCTAAAAGATCTGGAAATGCTTTTTAACCACATGCAAATATTATGTGCAGCACTCTTTGACTAAAATCGGGGATGAAGAAACCTGTGTCCATCCTGATGTGTCCCATCAGCCAGAGCCAGCATAACCAATGGCCAGGGGTCATGGAAGTTGTAGTCCAACACCAGTGGACCATAGCTCCTCGGGTCCCTGCCTCTGATTGGCTAAGTGGGGCCTGTCAACCCTTACCTGAAAGCCTGATGTGGTTGGAGGTGGGCAGAACCAGGTGACCATCACTTCCTCCAGCCATGCTGCAAGATGGCAGCCTCCCTGGACCCGCCATGCTGCAACAGTTGCCGACCTGGAATACCAGGTGAGCGGATATTTCTGATTTAGATGCAAAAGCTTCCTTTGAGTAGTAGAATTCCCTTCCCACTAACTAAAGAGCTATTTTTGACCCAGCAGAAGATCATTCCATGAAAAATGTGAGCCCAGATCCATAAAAGCACTTCCACTTACTTGGGTGCGTGTGTGAGAAATTTGCATGTGCTCTTTCTCAAGACTCTTTTTTTGAAAGGCCATATGATATATATAAGGGATGCGGTTGGTGCTGTGGTCTAAACCACAGAGCCTAGAGCTTGCCTATCAGAAGGTCAGCGGTTTGAATTCCCGCAACAGGGTGAGCTCCCGTTGCTCAGTCCCTGTTCCTGCCAACCTAGCAGTTCGAAAGCACGTCAAAGTGCAAGTAGATAAATAGGTACTGCTCCGGCGGGAAGGTAAATGGTGTTTCCGTGTGCTGCTCTGGTTCACCAGAAGCAGCTTTGTCATGCTGGGCACATGACCTGGAAGCTGTCTGCAGACAAATGCCAGCTCACTCGGCCTGTAAAGCAAGATGAGTGCCGCAACCCCAGAGTCGTCCGCGACTGGACTTAACGGTCAGGGGTCCATTTACCTTTACCTTTATGATATATATGCTACACCCTGAAAATTCTGTGTTCACCTTGTTTGTCCTATGTGAATATAACCCCTTTACATTGTGGCAGTACATCCTGAATGAGTAAATAGATACGTTTTACTTATTATTATTTTTAAAGTCTAGCTATTTCATATAATTTCAATTAGGCCTGAAATATGGATAGTGCTCTGCTGCCACAAACACAGTCAGAGCCCTGTCCCAATCAGATGTGAACTCTGAAAAAATATATTAGTATTTTCGTGATAAAAACATTTAATAGAAAACACTAGGAAATATCAAATATCAACATTAATTTTGAATAAGACATGAAAGCAAAGCCAAAATGACACATTCATTTGGTTGTATTTTTTAAAGCCCTTTTTAATTAGTTAACAAAACAAACCTTAAGCTATTGAATTATATATTTGTGTTTCATGCAAGAATATACTGCAGTTGGAGTCATATGTAGGCAGTTAATGGAATTCCTCTTAAAGATGAAGGGGTTTAGTTATTATAATTATTATAAATGCCAGCCTCAGATGACAATTTTATGAGCCATTAAAACATGGTAACAACAAGCACATATTTTTCTCCTTTAATAGATAATATTCAGTGCTTCTGTTTCACATTATTGGTTGGTGACTTACTTGCAAAATTTATTTAAAGGTTGTGCCCTTTCATCATTTTGAAATGATCAGTGTCAGGACCTCAGATGGGAGCTGTGCATCACATCCCCACTAGCAATTTATGCAACACATCCTTTTACACAGAGGCATGGACTTGGCCTTACCAGCTGAATCACAAGTGGCTATCTTTCTAGAAGAAGCATGAAAAGCCAAAGAGATGTATGAGTTCCCCTTTCCCCTTGGAATTGCAGAAAGCAACTTTCATGACAACCTCACTGAAGAGCTCCCAGTTGCTCTGAGACTGCAGGACGTCATACTCTGGCTTCTACCATGAGCCAGGATAACAGGCATTACTTTGAGGCCTTCTCCCCTCACCTCACAGAAAGGGAGAGACAGATGAAGAAGGAAACTTGCTTCCCTCCTCCCTACGAGATAGAACACTTATAAAAATGTATGTAATTAAAAAGCAGGCTCTGAGAGCTTTTTGCATCTCAATCCCCATCCCTTTGCCTTCTCTGTTCTGACTTTTAGATTGAAATCTCAGGCAAATGCTATATTATTACTCATCTCTGGAAGCCTCTTTTGGGGGTTGAAGAATAGAAAAAAGATGTTATAGATCAGTTTGCATTCAAGTTGCTGCACACTTTCCGTTGTCAGACTACTTTCTTCTTTGGGGGCCTCCAGACTGTTATTATTTCCAGGTGGGATTCAGTCACATACTGGCAAATTCAGGATGTACAATAGTTGATTGGAAGGTCCTGTGCAACAACCCAGCCACCCACCCCCATTTTGTTGGCTTTTTGCAGTAAGCAAAGTGATGGTCAAACTTGCTTTGATGCAATGTCATTGAATCTCCCCACCGACAAAGCGTGTTCTCCTTCCTAGAGAGCACGTGTTGCGGTTGGGGCCTAGCAAGACACCCTGCTGTAGTTGTGGGGAGGGATCTAATCTGTTAGCTAGGGTACTGATAGGGGCCAATGCAGTTGTTGGGGAGATTAGCATGTTGCAAAATGTTGATGGACAGGTCAGGGGTATATATACTGGGCGTTCTTAGTAACTGCCCCTCTTTGCTGCGTGCATCGGATCTGTTTAGTCCCGAGCCTTGCTGAGAGACGCCAGCCTAACGGTTGTATCGTTCCTGTATTTCGTTTCCCTTGGCCCTCCTTTCCTTGGCTATCCTTACGCTCCTGCCCCCCCACCCCTCATACACCCTTATCGTCCTTCCCACCCCCTTCCCCATTCAGCTTCCCCCCTCCATTTAACATTGGCTTTGTGGTCACTTCGCCCCTCGCACTAGGCTCGAGACACCGAGTCCCGGGGGCGGGTGGGCGCCATCCGCGCAGGGCGGGCTCGCGGCGGGGCTTGGGCCTCTCGGTTTGCCGCCCGCGCCTTACCTATCGTTGCGGCTAGCGCCGCGTTCCATCGGGGCTCTCGCCGGGCCCCCTGCCGCCTCTACGGCCTCCTTTGGCCTCGGCCGCCAACCCCCGGCAGTCCGGCTTCCCCGATCGTTGCGGCCAGCGCCGCGTTCTGCCGGGGCTCTCGCCGGCTCCCCACCGCCTCCTCGGCCTCCGTTTGGCCTCGGCCACCACCCCCTGGAGCAGTTCCTGGGGTGGAGGCCGGAATTTGCGGGCCTGCCCCCGTTGCCTTTGGGCCCGCCGGAACGTTGGGAGGCTGCCCCGAGTCTGCTGCGGCGCTCGGCGGCTCCCCCCGCGCCCTCGCCGGGCTCCTTGGGGCGTAGCGGGACGGACGGCTGCTGCCTGTTGAGCCGCCCTTGTGCCGTCGCGGCCCGGGCCGCTGGCGCAGCGTCGGTTCGGCGCGGCCTCCCCGCCTCTCGCTCTGTTGCTGGCTCTGGCCTCGGAGGAGGCCAGGACTGAGCTTCCCCGGCTCCCGCGGCTCAGCGCTGCTAGCCGGCATCGCCCAGGCGGCAGGAAAACCCACGCGGCCGCTACCGGCCAGCGCTGTTCCCTGCCTGGTCCCACTGGTGTCTGGGGCCTGCTGGTAAGGGGGGGGGTGAGCCTGGCTCCTGCCTCCTTACCTGTTCGTTGCCGGCTTCTTCTCCTGGGCGCCATTGCTGTGCCCTTCCCTGAGTGACTGGCGTTCTCCGCTGTTGCTGCCACCTGGTGGCCGGCCAGCCTTTCTGCAGGCGTGCTCCTGACTGAGCCCCTGAGCTGCTCGCTGCTGCCTCCAGTGGCCGCCTGGGTCACTGCACCTTAGTCGGATTTTAATTGAATTGCCTCCCTGCTGCCTCTGGTGGCCAAGATTGTTACTGCACTTGATAATTAGTGCTCGAATTGGTCTGTTGCCTCTAGGTGTTACATAATTATATATAATATATATATATAATAATACTAATAATAACAACAAATTGTATATTTTTTTTTTTCTACTCGTGCAGTGGTTTTCCCCTAATTCTTACAGGACAGTTTTCTGTGGCTGGTCGGGCAGCGACGCCTGCTGGTACCAGCAGCGACTGACCTCTTCAACGGTCGCGATATTTTCCATTGGTTTGCACGCAGCATATATGGCATCGGAGGAGGCCTCCACCCAGGCATCGCCTATCCAGTCCAAGAGGGCCATCAAGGGCCCATCCCAGGCCTTGCGCTCTCCATCCCCGGCGCACACTATGGAGCGCATCCAGTCCTTCGTCGCCAGCTTGGCCAGTGATCCGGCAGCCCTGGCCCGCTTTTCATCGGATATGGACGGCATCATGCAACGTGCCACACCGCAGTCAAGTACCCAGACAGGGCCTTCGCTGTCGGCCGATGCCGTTTCGCCAGAGGTCTTGGGTAGCGACGAGGGAGAAGGCATTCCGCCTTCCGGGGTCCTCTCTTCGGACGCCCAGGCTTCAGCGACTCCGGGTCCATCTTCCTCCCGGGTGTCCACCCGGGGGAGGCGGGCGCGCGGCGCGGGGCCGCCACAAGGGGGCGGGCCCGGGCCGCTGGCAGGCGGGGGGGTCGATCGCAGCGCCGTGCTGCCGCTTCACGGGATTCACCTTCTCCTCCTGTTTCTGTTCTAGCGTTTTCAGGTACGCCGCAGCCGGCCCTTGAGTCGCGATCCTCTTCGGAAGGCAGCGCCTACTTGGCCACCCAGGCTTCTTCGGGCAGGCGATGCCACAAGGAAGGCGGCGGTCGGCGGCACTCCGGGAGGAGCAGGGGCACCACCACGGCTGCATCCATGGCACCCACTCCGGGTGCCTCTCATCAGCGGCGTCAGTCTGAGTCGTCCTCCGAGGACAATCTACCGATGCCGCGGAAGGCTTCAAAGGGGGGAAAACGCCGCCACAAGCATTGCTGCGGGAAGCGTGCCAAGAAGTCCCGGGACGGGTCTTCCTCCTCAACTACAGGTTCGTCTTCCACAAGTTCGGATGAGGAGTCTGTGGACTCCTCAAAGCTTTATTGGGGTTTCGGTGAAATGGCCTCAGGCCTACCTAGGTGGGCGTGGCGCAGGAGGGCGAATGCCCACCGGGCCAAATATGGAGCCGCTCAGGAATTTTTGGACGGTTCACCAGTACCTGAGGTCATGGTGTCCACCAACAGGACAAAAGACATTATACCGGGTTGCCACTTGTCCTCTAAAATTCGCACTAGAATTTTGGAAGGACGCTATGTGGACATCTTCAAACTGGCCCCCCCGGAGGATGGCCCACATGGGCAGGATAGAACAACTGCCTCAGCCAAAAAACGCGCGAGGCTCGATAGGGTGGAGAAGACTTTCGAGCATTGGCTTGATTGCTTCCAAGTATTCGCAGGGGTGATTGTAGCTGCTTACCCCAAACGAGCCCTGCATATGATTGTGTATCAGTCTATCGTGCGCTCGGCCTACGCAATGGCGGGGGAAGCGGCGGCAATCACGTACGATAAAAAGTTCAGGACCAGAGCCCACAGGATCACTTCGGCGCGTTGGGATCGTAGGGATCTTGACGTCTGGTCCACGTATGTGGCCCCCCTCATTGAGAAAAAGACCCCCGAGCCGCAGAAGGCAAAGGCGGCGGCCTTTCCGGCGCCTCGCAGAATTTGTTGCTGGGATTATAATAAGGGGACCTGCCAGCGCGCGTCCTGCAGATTCCCGCACGTCTGTGACAGGTGTGGAGGTAACCATCCCGTCTCGTCTTGCTATATGGGAAAACGGCCCTTTCGGGGGGGAAGGGGGGGCACGCGCCCAGCTGCAAAGGCAGCCCCCTCTCAACCAGCAGCAGGTGCCGCAAAATAGTGTAGATTTGTCTTTGGCCCCCACGCCGGTCCGTATCGCTGATCTCTTACCCTGGTTGCAGCTATATCCTGATCAAAAGGCGGCTACTTATTTAAGGGAAGGTTTTTCCCTGGGTTTCAGGATTCCGGTAGCCTCGACTCCCGTGGCACGCAATCCTGCAAACCAAAAATCCATTTCGGAAATGCCCGAAGTGGCTCAAAGGAAAATTGCTAAAGAGATCTCTTTGGGCCGCATTGCGGGCCCGTTTGCCGCTCCCCCGTTCCCTAACTTGCATCTTTCCCCCTTGGGGATTGTGCCCAAGAAGGCCCCAGGGGAATTCCGCCTTATTCACGATTTATCACGTCCGGAGGGTACGTCGGTAAATGCTGCTATCCCGCAGGAGCTTTGCTCGGTCAAATACGCTTCTTTGGACCACGCGATTAAATTAATTAGAAAATACGGCCCTGGCGCCATGCTCGCAAAATGCGATATAGAATCGGCATTCCGATTGCTACCCATTCACCCGCAAGATTTTTGGCTTTTAGGTTTCCAGTTCAACGGGTCATTTTATTTTGACAAAGCTATGCCCATGGGCTGCTCGATAGCCTGTGCGGCTTTCGAAGCATTTAGCACTTTCTTGGATTGGGCACTGCGCCATAAGACCGGCCTAGCAGGGGTGACTCATTACCTCGATGATTTTTTGCTGGTTGGGGCGCACGATACTGAGGATTGCGCAGCCTTGATGCGGGCTTTTACAGCCCTGACTGAGGAATTGGGGGTCCCCCTGGCGGCCGGAAAGACCGAGGGTCCGTCCACGCAGTTAATTTATCTGGGCATCCAGTTGGATACCGTTGCGCAAACCTCTCGCTTGCCAGATGCCAAGTTGGTGAATCTGAAGGAGATCATCGAGGCTTTACTTCCCCTGCGCAAGGTGACATTGAGGCAGCTCCAATCCCTTTTGGGTCACCTAAATTTTGCTTGTAGGGTTGTGGCGCCTGGTAGGCCCTTCTGTTCCCGCTTGGCCAGGCTTACTGCCGGCCTTCGGTCCCCACGTCACTTCACTCGCCTCCCGGCAGACGTGAAAGCGGATCTCCGGAACTGGCTGGTTTTCTTGAGAGATTTCAACGGGGTATCCTTGTGGCAGGATACATTAAACCTGCACAACGATTTTCAAGTGCATTCTGATGCGGCTGGTTCCTTGGGTTTCGGCTTGTATTGGAAGGGCCGCTGGTGCGCCGAACACTGGCCACCATCGTGGCAAGGCGAAGCAATTTCCCGTGACTTAACCTTCCTCGAATTTTTCCCCATCGCGGTCGCCGTCCACCTGTGGGTGGACGAGTTTAGGGACCGCCGGGTTTGTTTTTGGTCCGATAATCAAGCTGTAGTGTCAGTGCTTGCAAAACAGTCCTCTCGCTCCACGAGGGTATCGGCCCTGCTCAGGACCTTTGTCCTCCACTGCCTGCAGAATAACATTGTATTCTCAGCCCGTTTTATTCCAGGGATATCTAATGAGATCGCTGACGCTCTGTCCCGTTTCCAGATGGAGCGCTTCAGGTCCCTGGCTCCAGAGGCCCAGGAATTCCCGGAATCTTTTCCAGTCCATCTCTGGAACCTTGGCAGCAATTAGTTCTGCAAGGTGTGGCTGCTTCCCTTTCCCCTTCTACGCTGAGGGCTTACAATAAGGCTTGGAGTGACTTCGTAACTTTTATCAGTATGCCCAGGCAGGTGGCGGCGCGGTCGCCGCCTTCTACTTCCCAGGTGCTTAAATATTTGGCTTATCTTTACCAGCAGGGTCGCGCCCCAAGGACGCTTCGGATTCACTCGGCTGCCATCTCCTTTTTCTCCAAAGCCTTCTTTGATAAGGACCCTGGCGCATCCTTCCTAGTGCGTAAAGCATTGGAAGGTTGGGGACGACTCCGTCCCCCGAGGGCATCAGCCAGGAGGCCCATCACGTTCGATGTCCTCACTAAGATTCGCGCTGTTTTAACTTCCATATGTTGGTCTAAGTATGAGGCCAGACTTTTTGCAGCAGCTTTTTCCATTGCTTTTTTTGGGGCACTCCGGGTTGGAGAGGTGGTTCTTGAAGCCGCCCAAGGGGCGGTTTCCAGGGGATTGCTTCTGCAGGACGTCGCCTTGTCTACATCGGAGCTGGTCCTCACTATTCGGAATTCGAAAACGGACCAGCTGGGCAGGGGTGCGCTTCTCCGGCTTCCGGCTACTGGAGAGGCCGGCCCGTGCCCAGTGAAAGATACGGCCAAGTTCATGGCCCTCAGACTCCCTGGGGACGGCCCATTCCTAATCCATCAGGACGGCGCCCCACTGGCGAGGCGACAGTTCGCTATGGTCTTGCGTAAGGCTCTGTCGGCCTGTGGCTTCCCGGCTAATGACTTTGCCCCCCATTCTTTCCGCATAGGGGCAGCAACTACTGCGGCTCACTGGGGCCTGTCGGTCGAAAGAATCAAGAATTTGGGAAGGTGGAAGTCTGATGCCTATAAGGGCTATGTGCGCGGGAGGCCATGACTTCCCAATTTTGATGCTGCCTGTTTTTTCATCTCTCCTAGGCTTAGCAGTGGCTCGCGTCTGGATTATGGGACACAGTATTGTCCACTGGGCCGGTGTCAGAGCTCGTGAATCGGGAATGGGACCTGCACTGGGTCTTCCTCGTCATGTGCATGTGTCCTGGTTCGCCAGACGGGGGATGCTTTGGGGTGAACTGCTCCCGATGGTGCGGACGCTCGTGTCGAGGGAGGGCCCCCCCTCGGCTATTGTGATACAATTGGGCGAAAATGACTTGGTTTCGGTGGGCTGCCTGGAGTTGCGTTCCTTAATCCTGAAGGATTTGGAGGAACTGGTGTCGATTTTACCGACCACTAAAGTATTTTGGTCGCATTTCTTGCAAAGGCGTGTCTGGCGTGACAGCCATCGTCCTGCTGCTACAGAAAGCGCTAGGAAGCGGGTTACGGCAGCGGCAGCCCACAAAGTTTTGTCATTGGGCGGAGCAGTTATTGCGCACCCAGATATCACCTTCAAGGCAATGACCCTTTTCCGGCCGGATGGGGTGCATCTGTCACCTGTGGGGTGTGACACATGGCTGCAAGCCGTGGCTGCAAACTTGAAGGTTGGGCTGGGTTTGTGAGTGGTTGGCGGCGAGCTCGTTTGCTCGGTGGCGGTTAGGCATTGGTTATTTAATTGGATTGCGGGAGGGGAAGTGGTTGGCCGTGCCTGCCCCTCCATTGCTGCTGCTGCGCAGGGAATTCCGTTAAAGGAATCCAGGGGCTCTCCATGCTTGTCCGTCCCTGGTCATGGGTTAGGGCCACGCAAGGGCCCCTGGGAACATTAAGGGAGAGGGAGGGTCTTGGTCGCCCCGTCCCCAAATCCTCTCCTCAAAGTGTTTTCCCTCTTGCTGTCTTCCACCAAGCGGTTGGAAGTCAGCCTGTCCCCTAGATGGGACTTATAGTCAAACCAATGCCTAAGCAACCACTCACATGTTGTAATTTAATAAAACGGTTGTGGCCAAATTTTTATGCCATTAACCTTAACAAAATTTCTGTGTCTGGTGTGAATTACTTGGGGGTGGACTTGAGGACCTCTACACGCAAAGCGTGTTCTCCTTCCTAGAGAGCACGTGTTGCGGTTGGGGCCTAGCAAGACACCCTGCTGAAGTTGTGGGGAGGGATCTAATCTGTTAGCTAGGGTACTGATAGGGGCCAATGCAGTTGTTGGGGAGATTAGCATGTTGCAAAATGTTGATGGACAGGTCAGGGGTATATATACTGGGCGTTCTTAGTAACTGCCCCTCTTTGCTGCGTGCATCGGATCTCCCATCCCCCCCCCCTGGTATAGGCGTGCGCTTTGACCTTGCTATTGCCTGTCATGGGGTCGTCTGCTTTGACAGGGGCCTAGTAGGAATTTTCCCAATTGGCAGATTGGTTTTGGCCATTGGGCTTTCGCCTACTACATAGCAATTAGTCACAACTGTAAGGTTGGCGGTTAGGCATTGGTTATTTAATTGGATTGCGGGAGGGGAAGTGGTTGGCCGTGCCTGCCCCTCCATTGCTGCTGCTGCGCAGGGAATTCCGTTAAAGGAATCCAGGGGCTCTCCATGCTTGTCCGTCCCTGGTCATGGGTTAGGGCCACGCAAGGGCCCCTGGGAGCATTAAGGGAGAGGGAGGGTCTTGGTCGCCCCGTCCCCCAAATCCTCTCCTCAAA
The DNA here is from genome assembly GCA_900245905.1 of Lacerta viridis. Taxonomy (NCBI): domain Eukaryota; kingdom Metazoa; phylum Chordata; class Lepidosauria; order Squamata; family Lacertidae; genus Lacerta; species Lacerta viridis. Next base: position 305,558 of record OFHU01004088.1, read on the forward strand.
GTGTTTTCCCTTTGCTGTCTTCCACCAAGCGGTTGGAAGTCAGCCTGTCCCCTAGATGGGACTTATAGTCAAACCAATGCCTAAGCAACCACTCACATGTTGTAATTTAATAAAACGGTTGTGGCCAAATTTTTATGCCATTAACCTTAACAAAATTTCTGTGTCTGGTGTGAATTACTTGGGGGTGGACTTGAGGACCTCTACACGCAAATCAGAATGAATACTCAATAAGTAGGACAATAAACTGTCCCATCTTGCAATATTTTCTTTCCATAGACCTCTCCATTTTTCTTCCCTTAGTTTCTGCTCGAGGCTCTATAAAGAGAAGGCCACATGAACACAATAAAGCATATCAAAGTTTGGATTTCAATAGACAAGACTGGATACCGTAAATAAACAGAAATGAGATCCAGTCAGCAAAAATAAGAAGTTTTATTCGCATACAAAGAAAACCACAATGGCAGGAACATACTATAATAGACATGCTCCACCGAGACTTGTTCAATTAACCTTGGGGTATTTCTCTTGTCTTCATTACATAAACCTAACATAATTCACGCTAGTGATCCTGCTGGTACATTTTCCTTAACATTTTACCCTCCTCTGAGAATTGTCTTCGGAGGTGTTTTAATACTACTTGTTTTAGTTGATTGCCTTTGTTTCCAGTATTGTGGGATTTCAGCAGTGGGTGGTGGCAGGGTGAGGAGGCAAGGGGAAAAGCCGAGCGGGAACGTTTACAAGCCAGAGTACACTGCTTACATTCAAGCCATGATCCCTTGTTAGCAAAAGGTGAACCAGCAGCCTCTTGCAGTTAGAGAAATGTCTGCAAAGGTGGTATGGAAATAAGGCAATGATGAGGGAGACAGTGTAAGTGTAACATTATGTCTGTGTTTCTCGGTGGTTGGTAGAGGTTAATGAGGAAAGAAGAGAAGATAAATGTGTTTTGCAAGCAGGGCAGGAAAAGGGGGATTAATAATAATGGCTGGCATTGAACTAATGAGGGAAACACACCTCGGCACATGGCTAAAAACTTTGATATTGCTGTTAAGAGCATATATAGCATGTTTTCCAGATTTCAAGGGAGCAGAAAAGACTTTTTATGTATGTGGCGACAGCTGCACGGATGTTGTTAGCTCAGAGTTGGAAAGAAGATAATGTCCCTACCAGAGAAGAAAGGCAAATGATGCTGTTAGACTATGCCGAAATGGCAAAACTGACCAGAAAGCTCAGGAACCAGGAAGACCAAAACTTTAATAAAGCTGCCCAGAGTGGCTGGAGAAACCCAGCCAGAAGGGTGGGGTAGAAATAAATTATTATTATTATTATTATTATTATTATTATTATTATTATTTAATGAGTGGGAGGAAATTTACAATTTACCTTAAAGACCACTGTAAGCAGCTGAAAACATTAGCAGGATTGCAATAACACTTGTAATGTAACAAGAACTATGGGTACAATGGAGTTACAAAAAACATAGTTTGTTAAATGCAGTACAAAAGGTTTAATAATAGAACCCATCGAGGGGAAGATGGGAAGTCCAGAAGTTTGGGAGAATCTTGTAACTTTGGATGTGTGGTGGTATGATTGTAAACTTAAATATGCAAAACCAAATAAAAATTATTAATTAAAAAACCCATATTTTACATTAAATAGATCTTACATCATTTGGCTATAGACTGCTTGCTACAGAGGCATATGTCGTAAGTCCAATGACACCAGCTCGGTTACTACTGCTTCTCCTCCTTCCAACATATTTTATCATCATCATCATCATCATCATCATCATCATCATCATCATCTTTATGACAGGGTGTGGAGACAACTTGCATATTGCAAGGGGACCTTGTGGGATGTATCTTCCTTCTGTCACATGTCCCCCATCCAAGATCCCTTTGAGTAAGGCTGGACCATCCAGAGTCAGAATATGAGCTGGATGTTTTATCTACAGTAGAAAGTTTCCCCATGTAGAATTGAATGGAAGCCATATTGAATTAAGTTTATAACCACAGTCACAAAAAATTAAGTGCATAACCACATCATGTGTTGGTGTGTGTGTGTGTGGTTTCTTTGTTGTAACAATTTGCAAATACAGTTATCCAAATTTTATATTTTACAATCCCCACCCTCCCACTGATTTCCCTCATCTTCCCTTTCTGTTTTTTAAATACTTTTTATTCATTTTATAAGAAAGAAAAACAAACAATCAAGAACACAAACAAAACAGAAATATTTCTTATACACATCCAACATTATTCACATTATAAGGTGACCTCCTCCGCCCACCCACCCCCCTTCTGAATTTCAATTACAATCATCTTTGGCAGTTACATAATTAATAATTCTATATATCTATTCATTTTCACAAATTTGTACCAATTAAACACACTCAATAATATTTTTAACTAGCTAAACCTACAACCTCCATTTATACCGAAAGCCTATTTATCAAGTTCCCTAGGTAATATAACTTTTAAATATTACTATATTTTTTTTCAAATAAAATTTAAATTTCTTCCAATCTTCTTCCACCGTCTCTTCCTTCTGGTCGCGGATCCTCCCAGTCAGCTCGGAAAGTTCCATAAAGTCCATCATCTTCATTTGCCATTCATGAATGGTCAGTATCTCTTGGGTCTTCTAGTTCTTCACAATCAGTATTCTCGCAGCTGTTGTGGCATACAGAAAGAACGTAATAACCTTTTTGGGAATTTCTTCCCCTACTAATCCCAATAAGAAGGCTTATGGTTTCTTAATAAAGGTGTTTTTCAAAACTTTTTTCATCTCATTATAAATATTTCCCCAGAAGTCTCTTATTTTTGGGCACATCCACCACATGTGATAAAAGGTTCCTTCTTTCTCTTTACATTTCCAGCATTTGTTATCGGATGTATGATAGATTTTTACAGGTGTTACAGGTGTTAAATACCATGTATACATCATTTTCATCATATTTTCTCTCAAAGCTGTACATGCAGTAAACTTAAGTCCTTTCCCCCATATCTTCTCCCAATCTCCCATCATAATATTGTGCCCCACATCTTTATCATCTTCCCTTTCTGGTTTATTACATTACTTATTATCTTCTGCATGTTAAATAACTATACACGTTGTGCTGTCTTTCTTCATATTCTACTTAAATAAAGTTGTGAATGTTGATTCAAAACTTGCCAGTGAGTCCATTTCTTTTTGTTGTTTCTGTAGGTAAGTTGTAAAAGGTTCCCTTTCTTTTTTATAGTCACTATTGTCCTTTTCGTGTAATTTGTCTGTTAACAATTCAGCGTAGTTCATCAAATTTTCTTGCCATTGTTCTTTCATTGGTACTTCTCCTGTCTTCGCATAACCACATCCTTTGTCCCACTGACATGTTGTAGATTTGCCTTGGCTTTCTGCTTCAGGTGACAGTCTATAACACGGCCTTCCAAACTTGGGTCTCCAGCTGTTTTTGAACTACAATTCCTATCATTCCTGACCACTGGTTCTGCTAACTAGCGATGAAATTTGGGAAACCCTGGTATATAAAATAATAATAAATATTTGTACAGCACTACCACTTTTAGGTAGTCAAAACATTTCCTACTTGCAATCCTTATTGCAAATGGAGGAGCTGAGGCTGACAGCAGCTTCCCTGAAGCCAACTAGTCAGCCCATTGCTGACGCAAGAACCAAGGACTTCCTGACTCATTGTTGGCAACTTTACTTTTAATTCAGTTGTTTTGTGTACAGGGTGTATGTGTAGCAACACGCTAGCCCTTAAACTCTCCTCTGTCCTTTTCTTCTGCTACCACATTAAAATATTATTGGACTTTGTATTTGGCTGGTTGGCATCTGAAAAATGAGGTTAACTCCTGAGTGCCTGCATCACTACAACCTGAAAGAGGAAGCCACCAGGACCAACTATAATAACCTTGCTGTGTTTTAGAAAGTGATGGGTTAGGGTTAGGGTTAAATTTTTGTTTCTCTTAGCTTGTTACTTTCCACTCTGATCCAGTTTTCCACATTAGTTTGGGGGGGGGTCTTTCCCTCAAGCCTCCCCCACCCCACTCATGATGTAGTTTTAATGCAGATTACTCCTAGTAGACACATTTTTGTATGCAAAGTGACGCTCTCTAATATAACATATTTCACCAATATTTGCACTTCTATGCACACTTTACCTTAGTATGTGCAGTTTCATACATACCTGTGTTACTTGTCTGCAAACTGCATTGCAAAATTCAGAGAAATGTGAATTCTGAACGAAAGCTGTGTTTTGGCTCATGTTTTGTTTTGGAAAGTGCAAATCTGGAAAGTTCATCTGAAAACAGAAGTGCATTACACTTACATGCACAATGGGTGTGCAGCATATAGTGTTCCAATTGTATCTGATAAGACACATAGTCTTTTCTAAAATGTGCATCTATAATCTAAACACTAGATTCAGCAGAGGGAAGTAATTTAATTAGTTCTATGGGGAGCGCATTGACTGCGAACAAAAGTAGCAACTAACTTGTGGCCTGTGGTGAAACAGTTAGGTTTATATGCAGAAAAAGAACATTATAAGTTAAGCAAGAGGGTGGTCAAAACTTGAAACTTTCCATTGAGAGATGCCGGTAATATGCATGCCAAATATAAAGGAGTCAGCAGGCGATTTTTCATCTCTCAGAGGTGTAAATCCAGTGTGAATATTGCAGGTGGTGCTTGGCTGAAGTCAATCAATTTACACAGGAGTAAAACCAGGACAAGAGTGAGCTTTAGCCAAGCTGGCTGTATGCATGGTGAATGACCAACTACAGAAATCACACATTTGCTTATGTCTTTCATTGTCCTTTCTTAGCCCAGGTTTCTATAATGGGTTTTGCAGGGAAATCGATCACTTCTATTAGTCTGGTTTCCCAATTTAGATCAACAGCATGCTTTCTTTTAAAATGCAACATTCTACCTTTAACAGGAGATGGATTTTAGTTCTTTGTTTGTATAAGATACTGTAAAGAGGGGAGAACCTTTAAAGCTTTTCTCGTTTTTAGCTCCCCCTCCCCCCCAACCCCCCCAAATTACAATGGTGCAAGTGATGCTGAATGGAGATTATTATTACACGTGTAGCACTGAAATTGATGGCAAGAATAAAGGTGGATTTTGCCCCCCATTTTATCCCAACAGGAACCCAGTGAGGTAGAAATAACTAAAAATATTGTTATATCATTATTTATTTCTTACATTGATATTCCATTTTCCTCCAAAGAGCTCAAGGTGGCAAATGTGATTCTCTCCCCCCCCCCCATTTTATCTTAACAGGAACCCAGTGAGGTAGTTTTGGCTGAGAGGCTGTTTGTGGCCCAAGAACATCTAATGGGCTTCATGGCAGGATCTGTCAATCTCAGGCCTCCCATTTCCTCATTTTTAAATCTTAAATTTAGTTCTCCACATTTTGCATCGGAGGGCATGAACCCTCATTCGAAGCACCTCCAAAGAATTCTGGGTACTATTGCTTTCAAGGTTTGCTGGGAATTGTATCTGGTGAGGGGCAAAAAAACAGCACCCAGAATTCTTTGAGGAAAAGAAGGGGTTTCGAATGTGCTCTAAAAAGTATGGTGTGTATACAGCCCTAGTTCAACTGTATAACAACTGCATCAGGCTCACTTTCTGGCTTGCAAAAATCATTTAGGCCTCAGAATTCTAAAGTTTCCTGCTCACAGTGCTTCCATATCTTGTATTGTGAACTGCCCAGAGATCTGCAGATGAATATAAATAAAATTAACTAACTAATTAATTAATAAGAAAAGTATATTATTTCCCTGACTTCCTTTTCCTCCACTATGTTATTGGACCTCCTGCATCCCCTATCATTGTGATGTCCTGCAAAGCCTCTCCCTTCTCACCCTCACATCTATCAGAATAAGACCCGCCCCTAATTCTTAAGAGCATATTTTATGAGCTGCTTTCCATCAGCCAATCCAGCCCCTCCTCGGATTCAGTGACATCACAACAGCTCCACCAATGGCTGGAGAAGGCTCACAATCATTGAGGAAACATCAGTTTTGCTATTTTTCAAATCCCTCTGGCAAATTGAAGGGTGGGGGGAAAACAACTATCATTTTCCAGCAAATCTACAGGGTTTGTGTTTTAATATGGCACCTCAATCGTTATTCAGGTTTACCAATGTCATCAGCACAGCACCTCTATACAGGTATTTTGCTTGTATTTTGAGGTAAATATTTGTGGATATGACTTTGGTTGTGGCTTAAACTTTTCAAACTGCTACCTTACATAGTGACCAGATTTCTAAGTAATTGGAAAATGTAACATTGTGATTTATGCACCCTTATATAAGCATGCTCCAAAATTTGATGGATGCCAATATTCATACTTGAATGCTGCCAATCACAGATTAATATTGTGATAGCCACAACCATATCCTCTCTCTCTCTCTCTCTCTCTCTCTCTCTCTCTCTCTCTCTCTCTCTCCCCGTACTGACAATCACATTTTAAAGTGACTCTTGGGCTCATGTGTTCATCTACCTAAGGTAATCTGCACCTATTTTAGTCAACAAAACTGTATTCACTGTTTGCAGTTAGACTTGAATGAGATTAGTTTATAATTGAAGTCAGACACCCAACTCCCATTGACTCTAAAGGGACTGGGGTTAGGAGGCAGATCTTCTGTGTGCCAACGAAGACATTTTATGAATCGTTGATGTTAATAGGAGTTAAGGGCATTCAGTCAAAGTTGCAAGCACTTATCTCCTCCCATGGATTTGGCTTTAAATGACTAAACATGTTGAGTAATTGGATTAGAGTGATGCAAGCTTAAAGTAATTGTGCTTAATTGCATTCAGTTCTCTGTGATTCCAAAACAAGGGTGCTAAGGATGTGAAATGCTGGCTGAGGAGGTTACTAATTAAATGAGACTAATAGTAATAGTGTAAGTAGTGTATTACCCTAGGATGAAAGGGGGGGGGGAACCAGATGCAATCTGAGCACTTGGATTTGTGCCAAGTGACAAAATGTTTTCCAGTTGTTCATTACTACTTTGAATTGCACCATCATTTCTACAGGAGCTACTCTCCTTTCCAACTGTGTCTCAACTGCCTTTCAGCAGTGGAGATAACTGGCAAGACAATGGGGAGCAAGAAAAATGGAACAGGATCCCAGCGAGGGGTGAGGCCAGGACTGGGACACACCAGGGCAAGTGGGGGATATGGAAGGAGAGGTTGGTTTACTCATGGGGTGATGGAAGATGGTGACAGGATGGGGGTCGGTGCACAGGAACCAGGGCAGCAGGACCCAGAGCCAGAGGGGCCCCTGTCTCCACAAACACGGTGGGCTCTGAGTTGTAGTGGGCAAGGCACTCCAGGAGGCAGAGTCAGGCAAGGGCCCACACCCCAGCTCCCTAGCTGGCCAGGTGGGGCTCGCTAGCTCTGGGAGGAGATGTGTGATTCCTCAGCTGGAGTAGGCTTGGAACAGGTGAGGGTCACCTGCCTCCTCAAGACCAGATTCTGCAATCAGCATGCCAAGTATGAAAGGGCAGCAGAGCTGAGGTGCTGTGTCTGCTCAACTGTCCATGCTGATGGAGCTCAGTTTGGATGGTCCTGAAGCTCTGTGGGACTGTATTTTGGTTTGGACTTTGGACACCTGGATTGACCCTGGACTAGGGACATGACATACTGACTTTCTGCCAGGTAGGCCAGGGTTTCAGGACACATCATCATCTTTAGATGAGGATCTCACAACGTGCATGCTGGTGTCTGAACATGGGTTAGAACAGTCTTACGTAACCTGGTGACCTCCTTATGTTTTGAACTCCAACTACCATCAGCCCCAGCCAGTATGACCAGTGGTCACAGATCATGGGAACTGTAGTCTAAAACACCTGGAAGGCACCACTTTGGGAGATGCACCAAGCCCTAGAAACCAACGGTTATAGCCAACTCAGTTCTACTCAGTGCAGACGCATTGCAATTAATGAACCTAAATTAGTCATGTCTATTAACTTCAGTTGGACAGTGTTCTCGAAGCGACTAGCATGAGTTTGGCCAAACTGCGGGAGGCAGTGAAAGATAGGCGTGCCTGGCGTTCTCTGGTCCATGGGGTCACGAAGAGTCAGATACGACTGAATGACTGAACAACATTAACTTCAATATGTCTACTTTGAGTAGGACTGGTACTGGAGTAGAGTCCAAGGTCTTTCTGTGTCAGGCACTGTCTGACTTGGGATCTGGTTTTGGGAACTGAAGGGTCAGATTAACACGTGAACTCAACAAGTCTCCTGGTTTCCCCCCCCCCAAACCCTGGGCTGCATATGCAATGTGTGTGAGAGGGCAGAAGGGAGAGAAGGGGGTATATTTAGGCAACAGCAACTATGACAAATGTGCAGCGGACCCCATTGGACTTTGTCAGTTATGTGCTGTACAACCATGTGTTAGAATGTTTGGATATGTCTACTCAGGTTTAAATCCTGTTCAACCATGAAACCCATAGTTACATGCAGGGGGTTGGACTAGATGATCCCTGTGGTCCCTTCCAGCTCTGATTCTAGCTTTCTATGGAGCCTATTGGCTTAACCCCACTCTGTCTGTGATCTTGGGTTTCCTAGCTTGCTCTGGTTCTTCTGTTTTAAAAATGCAAACATGTACAGTTGCATTCACTGGTTTCAAGGTTTATTCAGTGGCTTCATACAAAACTCCATACAAGCAAATGTACCCTAATAATTATTTTCCTAGCTAAAGTACACATAATTTGCCACATGCACAAAAATGCTCTGTGTGTAACAGCTTTCCCTTTAAAATTAGAAATGGAAATAATAAACATCCCACAATGCTTCTAACTCTTGAATGGCAGGCATGTTTGTTGCACAGCAGGGATCATTAGTGGATTGAAAAGGTGGAAACATAATTTGATAACGGCCTTTTCCCAGGCAAGCAAAGCACTTCCTTGTGTACTTTGCAAAGGCAAATGAAATGTCATTACAAGAACTATCAAATTAGTATCACAAGCCTTTGATTTGGAATCCTTCACCAAAGAAATAACTCTGCAAAGTATGATGAATAGAACTGAAGGAGCGGCAGATGACCAGCTGTCAATGGACCTTGCAATTCCGAGTAGATGTTCCAGATGTACAATTATTCCATGAATCAGTTAAGCTGGAGTACTTGGGAGAGAGCCAGTTTCATATTGGATGCTTCATTTGCTTCAAAGATATGAAAGCAAAGCTGGCTTTGCATGTTGCAACACGGGGTGAGGGGTGGGTGTGCAGAAGGAAGTGGTTGTGACTCACACTTCCGATTTCTGAGCATCTGCTCTTATGTACCAAGGGAGAGATTGCACACATATTCTGTAGGAGATATGAGTACTCTCTGCAGAGATTCAGGATTGTCTGCCTGTTTGTGACCCGGGCAGCTTAAAAAGAGGGTCCTGTATATGGAGGACAAATTCTATTTGTTTTGCACTTTTCTACGAACCTTCCTCATTTGCACTTTCTGAAGCAAAAAGACAAACTGGATGAAGAGGTCTGGGCAGGCCCTCTATTTATTCCCTGGGTGCAGACCCAAGCGATGTCTGTTGATGCAGTTGGCCCCACCTCTGGGGAAGTCCTGCACAGTAGCCTGCCTGTGATTGGCCAATGTGCAGGCAGGCTATGATATGACCAGGCTCCACACCCAGAGCCATGATGGGATTGCACAGGGGGGACAGTGCCAGTCTGCACCGCTTCTGCAACATGGGCGAGTGGACTTTCTGAACCAAAATCCATTCTCCCATTAAAAGAATTTGTACCAAAATGATTATAAAGGGAAAGTATGAATAAAAATGCATGTGTTGATGAAAACAAGCTATATAAATGCATTATATTTGGGGAAATTGCTTGAATAAATGTGATATACACAAAAGGAAATCATATACCCAACAAATATGTGTATATTTGGAGGAATGCACCCCAAAATGATGAATTTTCATGAGAACTTTGTGAAGAGAAACACTCTCAAACTTTTACAGAAATTGTATCCACCAAATTTAAGATGATAACATTGAGAAACGGGGAAATCAAAACTGGCAGATTTGTGCCTCTCCAGTTATTAAAGGTTATTGATAATTGACTCCACAACTTACCAAGACAAATAACCCTTTATTCACTATAGCTCTGTCAGACTCTGCTTCCAAGCCCCACTTCCTTGCCCCTTGAACCAAGAAGTTCTCTCACAGATGTGCCAATGGACTTGCCTAAGGGACTTCCCAGTTCACAGTTAGCCACCACTAGCTACAGTAGCTCTCAACTGCTAGTTGACATTGATATGGAAAATGAACCACATCGTTGATCTCAACCATTGCCAACCCCTAACCATGGTTTAGGTTATTAACGGGAAAGCTGTGGCCCTCTGGTTGTTGAGGGACTACAACCTTAATCACCCCTATCTGGGGATGGGGGTGGGGTTAATAGGAATTGTAGTCCAAAAGGAAGACAAATCATGGTTATGCATTACGTTTGCATAGGGTCAACGTCTTCGATGAAAGCAGAAGCAATTGAGTGCCACATATGAATAAATACACATATTGAAAAACCACCCATCTCTAGCACAATTTCAATCAATCTGATTGTTCATTAGCATCTCCTCCCATCCTCCCCTTTCACTTCCGTCAACAAACAAATTATACTTCATTTAGCAGAAATTTGTACAAAAGATATTTTTTTTTGCACAGATTTATTCACTTTCATTCTCTTTCTGCTAAGTGCTATAAATTAAAGATGATCCCTGTCTCTTTTGCACCAAGGCTCAGTGAAAGCATTTCAAGCAGTGACAGAAAGCTATATGAATAGGATGATGACAGGATGCCATATGAATAGGATGATAAAGGCGATGGTTTTCAAGTCACCAAGAAGGCTCCCTCCCTTTAAACCTTCCTTTATTGCTTGATTCCTCAAATGCCAGTTCAGGTGGCTATTGAAAATTCTTCCCTCTCCTCTTTTATGGTTAGGATTGTCAGTGTCACTCAAGTTGAACAAACACTGGACCACTAAAGAACTGTAGACCTCTCATTTCTGCTATCCGTCTCTCATGCCCTCGGGCAATCTTTTTGTAAGTTCTTGGAACAGCCCTAAGCTAGTTTAGTCTGCTACAGTACACTTTTTATGACTCTGAGTGATTTTCCAGTTGGCAAAATGAAGAGCAAAAATATTGCTACCTGTTTTAAAAAAAAATGATGCTGTGCCATGCACAGAACAAATTCAATCTTAATACTGATCCAGTAACAGCAGCTTGTGATTCTTATAAACAACAGCAGCAACAAAATATCCCCTAGGTTTTCTTCTTGTAGTGGATGTGATAGATCCCTAGAGAACAGTATCTCAGAGTATTGATTTGGCCCTGAGTTAGTACTGCTTATCTTGCTTCTACGTATTCCCTCCTCTTTGATTGATTTCATGCTTCTATGGTGTTATGGGGGGTGTAGCTATTCCATGAGCAAACAGCCTCTCAGTATCACCTGGCCTATTATCAGCATGTACAGAATGAACTGCATTCTGGGACTTCTGCTGATTCAGTTCAGTTTGAGGATCTCAGGGATTAAATTAGTTAGAGCTGGAGTAAGTTAGCTCAACCCTGGTCAAATGGGTTGGATCCAGCCTTAGTCATGTGTAGACCCACTGAAATAACCGACACCTGTGTTAGTCAGGAAAGAAGGGGAGGATACAAGCCTTGAACAACTTAGGTCCAGAATACCTCAGGAATCACCTGAACCCTCATATCACAGCTCAGTCACTGAGATTATTTGCAGGAGCATTATTGACCATTCCCCAAGTTGGCAAGGCTCATTTTATAGCAACAAGAAATAGACCCCTTAATGCCATCAGCCCCGTTCAGTGTAATACTCTGCCGAAGGAGATTAAGCAGGCACCTAGTCCAGCTCCGAGGGCCTTCTGGTGGTACCCTCACTGTGAGAAGTGAGGTTACAGAGAACCAAGCAGAGGGCCTTCTCGGCAGTGGCACCCGCCCTGTGGAACGCCCTCCCATCAGATGTCAAGGAAATAAACAACTATCTGACTTTTAGAAATGTTTAGGGAAGTTATTAATGTTTGATGTTTTATTGTGTCTTTAATATTCTGTTCTGAGGCACCCAGGGTGGCTGGGGAAACGAAGCCAGATGGGCATGGTAGAAATATTTACTTACTTACTTACTTACTTACTTACTTACTTACTTACTTACTATTACAGCCCTACCTGACCCCTACCTAAGCCCTATTCAAGTTCTATCAAGCCCTATATAACATCTTTTAACTATCAGGTTCTGTCTTTCAACTCTGCAATCCTTCCTGATTGGTTGACATTCCACACAACACTGATTGGTTTCTGCGTTTCCAGAAGGATGATCCAGCGGGTAGTATCCAACTAAGTTTTCCTCAGAGTAGAGCACTGAAATTATTGACCGTTACAACGTTAGGTCCATTAATTTCAGTGGATGTACTCTGAGGAAAACTTAGTTGCATATCTCCCACTGCCGCTTTCTCCTGTTCTTTTCAAAGTGGCAGCCACATTGTGTTACGCCACATGGCCATGACAGTTATCTTGGGCCTGGTGTCTATGACACCTTTTCAATATTTCAAATGTGCCCACTGACCCAAAAGCTTGGGGACACTGAAATGTGAGGGCTTGGCAAATCCTCAGGGCAATCCATAGAATGTCTCCCACTACTGAAAAAGCCCTATTCCTTATTGAAGTCTGCAAGGCCTTAGACAGACCAGAAATTTGGAGCAGGACCTCTGTTGATGAATGAAGCTGCTTTAACTGAAAAATAATCTGCTGAGGTTCCATTCTGCTGTCACCGATGGCAGTTCAGACAACTGGAGGTCCTTCCCTATGCTGACCAATTACCCTGAGGAATGAATGGAATGTCACCGTGAGCAAATTTCTTACTGTGGAGACATAGCAAGGAACCAAACGTCTGCAATGTGAGCTGCTACACATTAAACCTCTCAGCATGGAACATTCCCAGTGCAACCGGTTTTAGGAAGTCCTGTGCTTTGTTGTTTCAATCTGTCCTTTGCTTCATCCCAGCAATCTCTAACTACCAGCAGGCTTTGGACATGAAATGTCAACATTTCCATGCACATGTCTCCATTTGTGATTGGCATTTTTGTATATGTGCTTATTGAAATGATCTTCTGTCTTTCCCTACCACTGGTTCAACTAGATTGGGGTTGGAATACTGTGGCACTGAAGTCGTTAGGCTCCAACTCCCATCATCCCTGACCATTGACCTTGCTAGCTTCTTAGGTTGACCTTGACTAACAAACAGAAGTGATGATTGATTTATTTATTTATTTATTTATTTATTTATTTATTTATTTATACCCCGTTCATCAGACTGGGTTTTGCCAGCCGCTCTTGGCAGCTCCCAACAGAATATTAAAAACACAATAAAACACCAAACATTAAAAACTTCCCTAAACAGGACTGCCTTCAGATGTCTTCTAAAAGTCAGACAGTTGTTTATTTCCTTGACATCTGATGGGAGGTGTTCCACAGGGTAGGCGCCACTACCGAGAAGGCCCTCTGCCTAGTTCCCTGTAACTTCACTTCTCACAGTGAGGGAACCACCAGAAGGCCCTCGGAGCTGGACCTCAGTGTCCAGGCTGAATGATGGGGGTGGAGATGCTCCTTCAGGTATACTGGGCCAAGGCCGTTTAGGGCTTTAAAGGTCAGCACCAACACTTTGAATTGTGCTCAGAAATGTGCTGGGAACCAATGTAGCTCTTTCAGGACCGGTATTATGGTCTTGGTGGCCACTCCCAGTCACCAGTCTAGCTGGAAATAAGAAAAACCTATCTTCACATTGACCAACTATGTGACGTGAAGGGTCTTTCAAATGTGAGCTTCTGAAATTGCATTAGACCATAGGAGCTGCCTTGTCCTGAGTCAGGCCATTGGTCGACCTGCCTCAGTTTTGTCTACAGTGATTGGCAGAGGCTCTCTGCTTTTTCAGACAAAGGCCTTTCCCAATCCTATCTGAAGATGCCAGGGGTTGAACCTTAGTCCTTAGGACACACAAGTGCTTGTTATTCCACACAGTTGTGGCACTCTAATGAAAAACTGCATGCTGCATACTCAGAAGGTATGATGCACAATTAAACCCTTTCTGTCAGCAGAAAGCAATTGTCTGTGTGCCATTGCCCCATTAGACTGCAACACAGACAAGTAGTCAAGTTGTGAATTTAGCCTCTTCTCCTTCTGATGCATAAATTCAGATCTGGCTTGTAAACCCCTCCCCACTTCATTGGAGCCTTCCAAATTTCTTGATTAATTGGGATGTAATTGGACCCAGAAAGCACAATTAAAAATGCTAGTGCCCATTAGGCAATTCTATTAACTCGATCGCTTATTTCACCTCAGCTGTGTTGAGGTTGCAATGACTTGAATTAATAAGAATTTGAAAAGGTGCCTGTGTTAATGTATACTATTCCCCAGAAAGAAATGACAAAGGTACTTGCTAGACTAGTTCTTTGTTTCGTTATTTATCACCTACAAGACATTTTCATAAGAATAGTCAATTATTATGATTATTTTCCATTGAAAAGCAAACAATCCAGTATTGTTTAATAGTTTTTTTATATATAAAAAACTAGCATACAATGCCAAGGCCCTGTTGGACAATACATGAAACTCAAACTAGTAACATGCCGGGGGGGGGGGACACAACCCATTGATCAAACCCCAAAGATAAAATGCTTTGTACTAAATACTTTTTTTTCGTACCTTCAGCTATGAGTCTTCAATAACCAGCTCAGAGTCTTATTTTCTTGTTGTTATGGGTCCAGGGGGCAGCATGTCATAGTTTCTCCAAGTGTCCCTATTTTCCAGGAACGGTCCCAGTTTTACAGAAGCCATCCTGGCTTCTAATTTGATCGCAGAATGTCCCACTTTCCCTTAGGATGTCCCTATTTTCATCAGAGAAATGTTGAAGGGTATGGAGTTATGTGACACCCAAGCCAAGGAGATAAGTAACTATACAACCTTTAGAAGACATCTGAAGGTAGCCCTGCATAAGGAAGTATTGAATGTAATAATGGGCAGGGTATAAATAAAAATATTTATTTATTTATTTATTTATTTTTAAACAAGATGTCCCCTTTTTCATTGGAGAAATGTTGGAGGACATGTCAGCTACACACATGCCTTGAGTGCCAGTATATATGAAGACAAAGAGGTGCATTTTCTATTTTATAAATAATCAAGCTTAGGGGGATCATTTGTTCATTCACTCTTTTTGCTTTTTTTTTTTTAGCAATGAGTGTAAACACATCTTCTTGCATTGTTCTTTTTAGCTTCTTATGAAACAGGAATGATGAGATAAAACAGAACAAATAGAACTGCTTCTCTCCGAGATGCATGCAAAAAAGCTATTATACAGAACATAACTTCAGACCAGAGTCTCTCTTTTTTGCCACACTAGAATGATATACCTTCATTATTAATCTATAATCAAGATATTTATGGTAAATTTTTGATACCATTTCATTTGTAGTCATAAACTTCCATTAGTTATTACTTTAGTGATCCAGACACATAAATAATGCTACATCACTTGTAATTTTGTTCAATTTGTTCTACTTTTCTGGGAAATAAAATTTAAGACCACATCTTGTTTTCATTTTCCTCCTACTGTCAAATTTAATTTTATTCTCCTGTCAGGATTCAGACCATCAGCATCTTACAAGGAAACCAGAATAGCACATTTAGAAAACATTACGTCATGCAGCTTATCATGAAAAAGCTTTAAAAATGTATATATATTTTTCAGCGAGTCAAAATTGCATCCTTCTTTTTAATTTATTTTATTTTTATAAAGACTATTAGCATGATCTGTTTTTTGCATTCATGCCTTTAAAATAATGGCCACTGTTTCAAGGCCTTCATACCTGAGATTCATACAGACTTTGCCCTATTCTGGCTTAATTTCTCTCAACTTGTATAGAAAGCTTTCTCTTTCATTACCTGCATGGCAAAAGTGAGGGTGGGCTGTCTTTGAGCATACTTTGAGCATCTTCCCTTTCTGATGAAAACTCTCTTTAGATTTAAAAATTGAGCTAAAGACAGAGTACCATTGAGAATGTGCAATAGGCAAGCTGATCTTTCTCTGTCCTTCAAGTCTCAAACTGGAAACAGAATGTGGAGGAAACAGATACAGGTACAGGATGTTCCCTAAATGAGAAAACATCTACATATTAATTTCAACTTTCAATAGCCCCTGATCTCAGTGAAACTGCTAAGCACATGGCAAACTATTCCTCTTTAAGATCTATGGGACATAAACTCACTTAGTTTTGGTTCAGTCATTTCCATTCTTTTTGTGAAGCAGGAAAATGTGGGAAAGAATAAAATATGTGTTTCATCCAATGGTGCCTCTTTCACTGACAAGAGATTATTTAATGTCACACTGTATTCCCTAACCAGCTGGAAGTGGAATTTTCTGAATCACATCTTGCTGTTGGACTGACACCCAAACTTGAGTCTCCAGGTGTTGTCGGATTACAATTCCCTTGATCCCTGACCACTGGTGCTGCTAGCTAGGGATGATGGGAGTTGTAGTGCAAAACAGCTGGAGACCCAAGTTTGGGAAACCCTGCTCTAGATGTTAAGTGCCCATTTAAAGAGTAAGGAAAAGAAGATGGGTCCCTGTCCTCGGAATATGTATTCTCCAATTCCAAAACTGAGAGAGACAACCGGACAGGACAAGAGACAATAGGTGGTGTTCAACTAAATGTGACTCAGAGTAGACTATGTTAGGTTCATTCATTTCAAAAGCTCTACCCTGCATAAAACTTAGTTGATTTCCCCCTGGAGATTTTTACTGCTAGACTCTGCCATGGGTGCTTATAGGAGTTTGTGTATTTTGGCAACTAAGAGATCATTATGGTTATCCCATGAACAGTGTGATTCATCCTTCTAAGTTCATCTCCACTGGGTGGGCATCAAAACTCATTGTCCAATATGCCAGGACCTGATCGGACACCCAAATTATTTCACTGTTGTCTCAAACGCACCACCCCATTACATTTTCAAATTTCTCTCTTGAAGCACACAGATAGCTTATCTTCACATATGCACACAACTGTCTGGTCCCAAAAGCATAAAAAGGTGCCCATCATTTGGAGTTAAGGTGATGTGGGAAGGGTGAGGCTAGAGTATTGCTGCAAACTTGGTTGCAGATGGTATAGTCAAGTTTGTTGCATGCATGAATCAGTGCATGGCACTCCAGTACGGAACCAAGTGTCTGATGTGACATATATCATTGCAGTAAGCAGAAATATCACTGATAGTGTAAGCTGAGGAATATGCTCTCGTATTATCCCAGTCATTTGATGACAATGGACTTGCACAATAGCTATATTTATTGAGCTGGGGGCCATCCATTTTACTGTGGCATACAGATTTGTTGCTGAGCTTGCAAGGCACAGTGAGTAAAGATTTGTTTGTCGTTATCATCATCTATAAATAAATGACCTGCTAAATCCTACCCGAACTGCAATTTCTCTGATGGATATAAAGGCTATGGGGCTGAGCAGAACAAAGTGTGGTCTTAAATACAGTAAGTTACGGTGTTTCTCAGTGATACATTTTAGAAATGCTAAACCAAGTGCATATATGATTTCAACTTAGTGAGGTGTGTGTGTGTGTGTGTGTATTTCCCAATATTCATAAGACGCTTCTGCTACATATCCATATCATCTTGTCCTATCTTTTCCATTGGGTTATATTGAATCTGGAATTTATTGCCCATTTTCTTTTCCACACTGCAGTGCCTACCAAAAGCTTCGGGGATCAAGGACAGCATAATGTAAGCCGGTTGGGATTTTACTAGATAGTTTGAATACAAAGAACTGGTGATGGGATAATAATAGGAAGGTGCCATTAAGCATATCATTAAAATTCACACGAATTTATGGCCCAGGCCCAAAATTTGCTGTGCAAGCAAATATGTGCTTAAAACTGAGCAAATTAGCTGCTGTATTGCTGCATAAGCTATTGGCGTCATCCAGCCAAAGTGAGGCCCTTTAAGGCTGCAATTATATGCACACTTGCTGGGAAGTAAGCCCCACCGAACTCACTTCTGAGTAATTGTATACAGACTTGGTCTGTACATCTTATTAATTTCAATCAGAGGGCTAAGCATGTTCATTTCAACAATTGCTGCAAGGATTTTACTCTGGCATTACAGGTAGTAAGCTGAGAGAAATGCTGAGCCCTGGGATAACAGTCAATGGAGCCGTTTATCCATTGCAACGATTTAGATTCTAGACCATTTCACTAAAACCCTTAATGCACTGACTGTGGTACTGAGCACCCAGTGTTGCAGAAAAGGAAGAGAATCACATTCCATTCATATCTGAGAATGTTATAGAAAGATCATAAACGTACCATCCTTGGTAACCATAAATAATCTCAGAATGATTTCCTTACGGGTTTTATCTTGCCACCCATTGCAGTTACAAATTATCCCAATCAACATTATTTCTCTGGGTAAACTGGGGACCGAACTAGATGAGACATGAAATGTGTGCTGTGCGTTTCACTTATCTGTTCTTAAAATGAAAGAGAAGCCAATGGGGGAGAGGGGTGTTGAATCAAGATCTGGACTGAGGTATATTGGATGCCTACTGTTTGCTGCAGGTGAGAAGCTTGCAGCTTTCCTGACACTAAAATTGCTGGTTGGTAGGGATTTCATAAGGACCATGGTGAAGGTGGAAGGTGGTTAACCTCCCCATCTCTCCATGTACCAAATCCTGATGGGACCTTCCATCCTACCTTAGGTCTGCTATTTTAGCAAGAGTGAAGCACACACACAAAATGCAATCATACTGTTTTGCCTCCCCCCCCCAGGGGAACAAAAGAAGGGGGCATAGATGCTAGGTTGGTGTGTATATCTTATGAAAATATTCAGAACTTCAGGGCTCTCCATAGCTAATGGAAACATTGCATACCCTCAAACATTTCTCCATTGAAAATAGGGACATCCTATTAATAATTTTAAAATTTATACCTCACCCATCTAACTAGTTGCCCCAGCTACTCTGGTCACCTTTCAACATATGTGAAAACATAATAAAACATTAAACATTAAATTTTTTAAAAAAACATTTGCTATACAGGGCTGCCTTCAGAAGTCTTCCAAAGGTTGTATAGTTACTTATCTCCTTGGCTCAGGGGTTGCATAACTCCATACGCTCCAATGAAAATAGGGACGTTCTGCTATACCCTTCAACATTTCTCCAGTGAAAAAAGGACGTCCCAAGGAAAAGTAGGCCTGGAATCAAGTCAGAAACTGGAACAGCTTCTGTAAATCCAGGACTGTCCCTGGAAAATAGGGACACTTTGAGGGTTTGGCATTGTACAATCCCTCACACACAAGGGGGATTTTAGCCAGCTATACTTAATGTACAGAGGAGATTGGAGGGCAGAGCAGGTATTGTAATGCAACACTTGGGAGTGGGGCCAATTGAAGTCCCATTCCTGTTTCACAATTTGATGGGATTTTATGCAAGCAGCACTACCGTTGAGCACTACATTGTTACCTTGAGTGAATTAGGAATCAAAGGAAGATTAAGCATTAGTGGGACTAAGAGGCCCTATGCCAATGTGAGGACTAAAAATGGAGGCAGGCTAGAATAATCAAACCCTGACCCAGAAAACCAAAGTTGCTTTTCCCGTTCTGCAGACATAGCCTCTTTTCCAAGGATCTGCATTCCAGGGCCTGCCACTTCTTGAAGGCTCCCCACCAAGAAAAGCTTTTGTATTCTGACAACAGAATATGTCAAAAAGACAAATGTTTTATGCCACTTTTTCTTTAAATCACTAGGTCCAAAATGTGCCATATGTGGGTATAAATCTTGTGTAGGTCATAAGATAAAATATGTTTGGGTTGTCATCTGTCAGACTGATTGCTGAGGGGGGGGAATGATGGGGTGATATTCAAAAAGCTTCTGCAATGCAGGCAGGAAGCCTGTGAGAGAGACAGAAAGCCACGTGTTATAGATTGCTGAGCACCAGTTCAAATATACCGAGAGAAAAGGTACAGCTGAGATCCTGCCCACGGTTGCACTCTGCATCCTTATTTTGTACTTCCTTCAACATATACAAGAGATGGGGAACCTCAGGCCCAGGGACCAATTCTGCCCTCCAGGATTCTCTAGGAATGGAAGGAGGGGTGTGTGCACACTAGATTTAGTTCACATTTAAAGGTGATGCTTTCTAATTCACACTTTCCAAAGCAACATGTGACCTGAAACACAGCCATCTTCAAAAGTCATACTTCTGTTCATTCTTCAGTCAAATAAGATGTACAAGAATGCCCGCAGACTGTCTCGCCAGAGTGGTGCATGCTCTAGTTATCTCCCGCTTGGACAACTGCAATGCATTCTATGTGGGGCTACCTTTGAAGGTGACCCAGAAACAACAATTAAGCCAGAATGCAGTAGCTAGACTGGTGACTGGGAGTGGCCACCAAGACCATGTAAAACTGGTCCTGAAAGATCTACATTGGCTCCCAGTATGTTTCTGAGAACAATTCAAAGTGTTGGTGCTGACTTTGAAAGCCCTAAATGGCCTCGGTCCAGTATACCTGAAGGAGCGTCTCCACCCCATCGTTCAGCCCGGACACTGAGGTCCAGCTCCAAGGGCCTTCTGGCAGTTCCCTCACTGTGAGAAGTGAGGTTACATGGCAAAGCAGGCAGATGGCCTTCTTGGTAGTGGCACCCACGCCCTCCCATCAGATGTTAAGGAAATAAACAACTTTCTGACTTTTAGAAATGTTTAGGGAAGTTATTAATGTTGGATGTTTTATTGTGTTTTTAATATTCTGTTGGGAGCTGCGGAAACCCAGCCAGATGGGTGGGATATTATTATTAATAATAATAATAATAATAATAATAATAATAATAATAATAAATTGGGTTAGTGTGTGTGTAAAGATGCATAAATAATATCCAAAAATGCATTACATGAGGGATTGGGCAATGGCTTTCTGAATGGGCAATTCATGTGTAAGGGAAGGGATCTCAGACTAGTGCAGACTAGTTGTGTGTGTGTGTGTGTGTGTGTGTGAGAGAGAGAGAGAGAGAGAGAGAGAGAGAGAGCGCATATGAGAGAGGGAGGGAGGGAGGGAGAGAGGCAGCCCTCTTGGTAGTTCCTCTGCTCCATGTGCATTTAAGCATTACATTCAACAGAATGCATGTACTGAGCTTGTGTGGCTAGTACAGGTGAAACTCGAAAAATTAGAATATCGTGGGAAAGTCCATTTACGTAAGCAATTGTTTTCATTAGCTACTGGAGTTAATATATGAGATAGACTCATGACATGCAAAGCGAGATATGTCAAGCCTTTGCTTGTTATAATTGTGATGATTATGGCATGCAGCTGATGAAAACCCCAAAGTTGAAATTGTTAATTTGGGGTTCTCATCATAATCATCACAATTATAACAAATAAAGGCTTGACATATCTCGCTTTGCATGTCATGAGTCTATCTCATATATTAGTTTCACCTTTTAAGTTGAATTACTGAAAGAAATGAACCTTTCCACGATATTCTAATTTTTCGAGTTTCACCTGTATATCTGCAACTGCAGCAATTCCTGTATTGCTAGCAGCTCCTATTTGAGCTACTGCGGTTGCAGATATTATCTGGATGATTATGCTGGTCTGACCATGATGAGCTGGCAGCAGCTCTTTGTACTCCCAGATGTTTGTCCCTTGTATGAGCTGAAGTCCTTAGCAAAGCACTTCCCAAACCAACGCTCTTTCTCATTGCCTGCTTTTCCACTGCCATCCAATTATCCACTGCCTATTGTCAGTCCCAGAGCTCTACCTTCCTCATTCCTGTCTAGCTCTGTCCATCTAATGTACCGGTAGATAGTAAGACATTCTGTCAGGAACTGTGTCATTTTGATGTTCTGCATGGTGCCTCAGCAGACTAAATGAATGTTGAATGAGAATAGTCAAGTTAATAGTATGTCAGAATCACACATTGTACATTGCTCTTCTAGGCTTTTGGGGCCTGCTCTGTCCAGACCACCATTAATGTTCTCATCATCTGTTCTCATCACAATTCTTTCTTCTTGGCTCAAGGAACACATTAATTCCATCTAAAGCTGAGAAGTCCTTTGAGTCATAAAAAACAGACATTTATTATGCTGAAGTATATTCAGTATTAAGTCCCAGAATATAAATTACTGCAGTCTCTCCCCCCACCCTCTCTTTCTAGCATTGGAAAACAATTCATTGTGTTGTTTTGGATGGTTTTACCAAATCCATCACCTAAGAAATCTAATGCTCCATGCAATTGAATTTTGGACTGGTGGTCTTCTCCTGGCCTGGCCCTGACTTTGGGTATTATATGATAGACATGGGTTAGCATCACAGCGTGTCCTCAGACTTTTCGTCATGACCTACATAAGGGACTAAGATGAATTGCCATTCTCACATGTACGCTGACTCTCTCCCCACCCTGTCTGGCATATTAATCTTGCCTGATGCTCATTCTACATGAGCTCACTCAAGGCTTCGTGATAAAAGTCACAAATCTCTTGATCATTGCACATATGTTGGAGGAAAGGAAGCAAGGCAATGAAGAAAATTAATAGAAGGAAGGAAGGAAGGAAGGAAGGAAGGAAGGAAGGAAGGAAGTTCTCTTATGTATTTTCATGAGTTCAGGATTAATACTTTCTTTTCTGGGCCACAGCAAACTTTGCTGTTGTTGCTTTTAAACATTTCTGGAACAGGTAAATAACATAGCACAACTCTGAGCTTAGTAGAATGGAGTTGGAAAGAATTTCCTGTTTCTGAAACTAAGGCTGTGCTGAACCATTGGGTGGTGTCTCAATTTGAGAGGTGGTCGTGGAAAATGGTTGTGGAAAATGGCAGGAGAGGTAGAATTTCACATGCATATGTGAAATCCCCTCCCCACAAACCCCCCAAACACTGTTATGTGACCACCTGAGGATGCCTCTAAACCCGTTGTATGGGGATGGATTCAATTGCATACCATAAATTCAGGTTTGTGCAATTAAAGTGGAATAAAGAAATCTGTTGCCACATCACAACAAATCCACTTTTAAAAAATCAGACTTCTTGAGGTTTGGAAAGTGACAGGAAAAATGCATTGAAGAGAGTGGGATAAACAATACATGGGAAGATATATAAATATCACACAAGCAAATCAGGATAAATGCTCAGTAAAGGCAGCATATAATTTAACCTCTGTGTCGGCTTTGTGCAAGCATATTGGGATAAATGCTCGATAAACAGATCAGCCCTTAATAAGCATTACTGAGATTTCCATGCAAACTATGAACTTAAAAAAGAAAAAGAAAAAGAAAAAGCTTGGGAACATTTTTTACAGGGAAAAGTATGTGGAAACCCCCACCCTACACAATAATTTTCATCTGCCACATCCATACATAAAACAATTGATTGAAATCTCCTTCTTCTTTTGGTAAGAACTGATATTTATAGACTTTCAGAATTTCAGGAATTAAAACAAGACAATGCCACCCACTTTCAGCTTTATTGTTAGCTCTTGGCAGTGGTGAACTGGATCAGGGCCGAATAACCACCAAAAAGGGTTCCCGGGCAGATTAAAGTATCTAACCAGCCAGGAGAATGTCCCAAGTATTTAGCATTTTTTGGAATTAAAGGAACCTGCAGATCTTTATTACATGACCAATAAAAATGATTTAAATTAAGTGTTGAGATAAGAAGTTCAGTTCTCTTTAAATTTGCACAGCTCAGAGCTGAAAGCACCACCTGCTATGCCAAGGAGTATTTCACTGTAAAAAGAGACCCAGGGGGAAAAATGGTACCATTCCTATCTCTGTTTGTTCCTCAAATTATTTGACACCATTCTTTTTGTACCCAAAGAGCTTCATTACTTCCTACTACATTATCCTGGCTTAGCCAGTAGATACGTGAACAGTGTACGAATGCGAAGAAAGCCATACCTTCTTCAAAAGAGGATTATAACCTTCACTTTTTTTCAAAATGAATTTTATAGTCTTTGACATTTGCATTTTAATTTAGGGAAAACGCTGCTATGATAAGCTTACTTGTAGCTACAGAAGCAATTTCATCTTGTGTGAAGATGGTATGCACTGGTGCCTAGATACCCAAAGTGTAGGACTGGGTTGAAAGAGGGGGAAAGATGGGGGAAAGCATGTGAACCATGGTTGCTGGGGACGGGTGAACCATGGTTGGTGGGGGGGCGAGTGAACCATGGTTGGTGGGGGTGAACCATGGTGGTGGGGGCAGGTGAACCATGGTTGGTGGGGGTGAGTGAACCATGGTGGTGGGGGTGGGTGAACAGACGGCTGAACCATGATTGGTGCAGGTGGCTGAACCATGGTTGGTGTGTGTGCGATGCCCTTTTATAACAGAGGTTTGGGGAGCAGGGGTTTTAGGGAAGTGGTTTTAGGAAGTGGCCAAAACTCCATGCAGGACTGATGGGCAGCACCCATACAGGCTGGCTGGAGCGGGCTGTTAAAGTGAGAAATGAGAATGGCAGTGAGGAAGCCTCTGAATCAAACCCTTCTTAGGGTGTAAATGCTGCAAATTCTCACTCCATAAAACTCAGGTTTAAATAAACTGTATTTAAAGTAGTCTCTGCTGTGCCTTGATTTCCCAACAAAAACACAACTCTGATTAATTGCCAGGACCCATGGAATCTTCTACTGCTCAGCAGAGATTTGGGTGGCCTGTAACGGAATCAAATTCCACCCATCACCCACCATCAAAGTTACCATCACTTCAACATTGAACTCCCCTCAACAGCTGAGGGGAGGTTAGCTCAGTTGGTTAGAGCATAGTGCTGATCATGCCAAGGTTGCAGGTTTGATCCTCATATGGGACAGCTGCATATTCCTGCATTGTAGAGGATTTGGCTTGATGATCCACAGGTCCCTTCCAGTTTTACAATTCTATGATTCTGATTCTTTGGGGTGGGTATCGTCTAATGTTCAGCACAACTAAATATGATTAAATTCAACACTGTTCCTCATGAGAAACCATGCAAGGGATTGTAGTTATGCTGATCATAACTACTTGGGCATCATGCTATTTACTGCTTATCTGTTTGGCATGTGTATAAAATCATGCAACAGCATAGCTGCCTGCATTTTTCAACTGTCCTTGGGAAAATGCTTATGGGGCTGCCATAATGAGCTCTTCCTAGGCTACTGCAGATAATGATACAGATCTAGGATATTTATATAAATCAGTAGCACAGGACTGGCCCTCAAGTATCACCTGGCCAGGCCAGGGGGGTGCTGGGATGTTGGTGAGTGCCTTTCATTGAGCTGCCTCCAGCTTACTTTATCTGGGGAGTCTAGGAATCAATGCATGATTTCCATGCTTCTCAGTTCGGGTTTCGGAAGACTGCGTTTTGCAAGATTCATTTGTGCACCTACTGTATCAAGATTACTAATAGCCATGTTGTATGCTCGATAATTTAGTGTCTCAATACTCCAGTACAGCAAATAGGAAAACATCGAGAACTCGGTTTTGTTTTGTTTTTACATTTTTCTTCTGAATTCTTGCATGGTGACCCAGCTGCAAAAGAACAATTGTTTTGTTGTTACTCTCTCAGTAGCATTTGGTTTTTTAAAAAAACCTAACAGTCCAAAACAAACAGGAGTTCAAAAAGAAGGTATGGTTAACAATTAGCATAATTAGACTAAACTGGACAGGCAAAGCTTTTCCATTCTTTTTGAAGTTGCAAATTGTCATTCAAATCACCAGAGGATACAATGCTGTCTTGTTGGTTAAAAAAGGAAGAAAATAACAACACACCATATTAAGTTAGAAGGGAGACATAATAATTTCCCTAGCTGTTTCCAGCAGTGTTTTAATCAATTGGCATATTAATTTAAACACTCTTTTAGTCTATTATTTGAAACCTCCTTACCTTTGGGAAAGTCAGCCTCTATCCCATCAGTCAGGATGGGGAGAAATTTGATTCAGTTCACATTTAGAGCCTTATTTATCAAATGTGTACCTTCTGAAACAATATGAGAACCAAAAGATAGCCATCCTTCAAAACTCACACTTATGGGAATTTTGTGGCGCAGCTCTCCAACCAGTTCTTCTTCTGTCCAATAGGCAAAGTGACACTTGTGACTTGGCAGCCAAATAAAGAGACAGACACAGAGGCTGTGTTAAAGTAAGGTAAAGGTAAAGGGAGGTCCAGTCATGGACGACTCTGGGGTTGCGGCACTCATCTCGCTTTACAGGCCGAGGGAGCTGGTGTACAGCTTCAGGGTCATGTGGCCAGCATGACTAAGCTGCTACTGGCGAACCAGAGCAGCGCATGGAAACACCATTTACCTTCCCGCTGGAGTGGTACCTATTTATCTACTTGCACTTTGATGTGCTTTTGAACTGCTAGGTTGGCAGGAGCAGGGACCGAGCAACGGGAGCTCACCCCGTCGGGGATTCGAACCGCCAACCTTCTGATCGGCAAGCCCTAGGCTCTGTGGTTTAGACCACAGCACCACTCGCGTCCCTGTGTTAAAGTAGGACCACTTTATTTAAGAATAAGAAATAATACTGGTGAAAGAGCAAACCTGAACCTGAACAAACTGCAGCCTCTGAGGAACCCAAACCCTGTTTGCAGGAAGTACAGGCATGGCCACCCAGTCTGCTGCCCATTTTCAAGTGGTCACACCATGAAGGTGAGTAGAAAGGTCTATGCTGGGCCACCCATCACCCAGAAGGTATCTAAAGGGGTACACAATTACTCCCCTTTCCCACACCCGGATTGCCAAAACTGACCACATCAATGATCAGATTAACCTAATTGACAGTACAGCACCCCAAATTTCAGTATGGAATAGGCAAAATAATAATAATAATAATAATAATAATAATAATAATAATAATAAACCCACTAAAAGATGGATCAGCCAAAAAAAAATTCCCACATGGCCCCAAAAGCGACCAGGAAGTCACATTGAGACCAGGGGTGCCAGCTAAAGGAGGTGGGAAGGACTTCAGCCCCCTCAATATTTGTGTGCAGGGGGCTGAATCCCCACAGTATTTTTTTTGAGGGGGGTGCCACCACTGAGCGAGTACTTGAGCGAAATGCAGGGGCAAGACACAGGGAAGGAGGGCAAGTGCTGCTGCTGGGAAAATAAGGGGAAGGGAAGCAGCCGCCCAGCCCTTAAAAGGGGGCCAAAATCACCCCCCCCCCCAAGCCAACTCTCACCTTCTGTTCTACTCAATTCAATACATCATAGTTGTGATGCCCACTTGCCTCAGCGCCCAGCTTGGCGGAACTGGCTGTGCTGCTCTAAAGCTGCCTCCTTGTCAGCCTTGAACTGCAATTCATATATTCCTGCCATGTGCAATAATTCTTGCTTGATTCTTGATCGGACTCCCAAGATGTTTGGGATGGAGGGGAGGGATATCATACCTTACGAATATGAATATCTGAAGAAGTGTGCATGCACACAAAAGCTCATGCCAAGAACAAACTTAGTTGGTCTCTAAGGTGCTACTGGAATGATTTTTATTTTTTTTAATACCTTACAAAATTGAAGCACCATCAGAGGACATCCTCAGTCACTGGAAATGATGGGTAAGTTACCGTAAGACTTTTTTGTCTAGAATGAGCATGAGAATCTGGGCACATATCAGTAAGACTAGTGAGAAACTGCTTCTTTGAAGCCCTTAGCCTCACCCTCTGGTCTCTGACAATATACAGTATTTTAGCTCCATTCTCTTGCTGCTAAGTTACTGTGGGAGAAAGAGTCGGATCCTTGGAAGAGGAGCAGCTGCTACTTCTCTAGCACAGTCTGTTTCAGAATCACATTCTTTCCCAAGGGCTGGCCATAACCTGAGCCAGCACTTGTTTAAAATATTCCTTCTCCATGTGGAGATCCAAAGAACCAGCAACAGCAGGCAAGAATCCTTTTGTTGTAGTTGTTGTTGATGCAGTAACTGCATGATGGGAGAAAGGAGTAAAGCAGAGCAATATTCCTTTCTATCCAGTGCTAGTACTGTATTTTTCCATGTATAAGACTAGGTATTGTTCCTAAAAAATAATGTCCAAAATATGGGGGCATCTTATACATGGATAGATCTTCCCCCATTTTCTTAAATCGGAGTCCCTCAAAATAGGGGGCGTCTTATACATGGGGGTGTCTTATAGGCAGAAAAATATGGTATGTTGAATAAATGCAGGTGCTGCTTATACATGGCCCTAAGGCACACATAGGTGGGCCGACAACTGGCGTGTTTGGTCCCATTCCCAGGAGCTTCCTATCCAACCAACAGTGTAGCCCTAGCCCGAGGACTTCCGGCGAGGACGCCATTGCGAGCGGTCGTGGGTCGTTTCGGCAGCGAAATGACCCAGGCCAGCCCGGGGGTAGGAGCCCCGCTACCGCACAGCGGGGCTCCGCTAAACCGCGGGTCGAGCGTCCCGCGGCATGGGCTCTCCAGCCAGCCCATTATGGCGCGGAACCCTTCTCCCGTTACCCTTGTAAAAGGGGCGCGGGAGTGAAGGGGCAACAGCGCCGGGCTTTGGAGGCATGCCCCAACCGGGCTGGTGAAGCGGCGGCTGCCGCCGCACTGAGCGCGTCGTTCTACCTGATCTGGAGAAAAAAAAGAAGGAACCTGGAGGCCGTGAGTACGAAGCTAATTGGACTCAAAATTTATGACATTTGGCACTCCGGGAGGAACGTGAAAAAGGAAGCCCGTTCCTCCCTTTGTTGAATGAAGAAGATAACACTGTTGTTAGCTGCTGCTGCAGTAGCGGATACAAAGTTTCTACGGAGCTTTTGACAAGTGAGACTGGCTGAACCCCTTTTAGGGGAATTAAGTGATTGGAAATATCTCTTCTGGAAATTGTTGGATTGCAATCTTTCCACCCTGACCCGGGGGGAAATGGCGGCTAAAATTTATGGTTGAAGATGGAAAAGTACTGAAACTTGATACCCTCTGCCTACTTCTACCATGCTTGGTTTCGTTTTCAAACTGGTGTTAGACCCGGGACTGACCCATGAACAAAGGATCATTCTTTTGAAGTTAGAACTGTTAAACCAGAAGCTAATTTTGTTGAACCAGGATGTCGAGGAAAAGTTATATGCTACAGGAAAGACTCTTGAGAACTTTGGTAAACTGGAAAAAAACCTTGCTAGGGAACTTGAGGAAGTTTTTGAGAAACAAAGTACAGTGACTGCGCAACTCCGAGAAGATGAAAAACCCTGTTCGTGTGAGAGACCCAGGGTTGGAATACAATTTATATCCAATTTCTGGGGTGAGAGCCCAGGAATGATGGGAAAAAGATTTGTGAAACTACAACTAGAAGATGACTGGAATTCTAAAATGGAGATGCTGGAAGATGATGATTTGAGTTCCCTGGAGCTCCCTGCAAGGATGTTTATGGACTGCGTCTGGACCTTTGGTAAAGAAAAAGAGCACATTCTGGACAATGTTGTGGTAAAAAGATGGAGAAATGTCTGGGGGGCGATCCCGAGATGGCGAAGGAAAATGGTTAGAAGAGGGATAGGGTGAGAATATTTAAAATATAAGTAGGATGGCTCACCATGGTACCCTGAAGTCAGTGTGTTAAGAGTTTAAGATTTTGAACTAGTGAAGAGATATGTGAAATGTTTATTAGCAGCAGTTTAAGTAAAATAAGATGTAAGATTGGAGTTAAGAAGTAATAAGTTATATTATGAAGTAAAAAATGAATATTAAGAAGTTTGTTTAGATATTTTGGATGATTTTAGATATTAGAGATGAGAAGTTATTAAAGTAAACTAGAATTGGAAACAAAGGAGAGAAAACGGGGGAAGTCACCCCGTAAGATTCAAACAAGAAATTTTTTTTTTCTAAGTAAGAAAAAGAAATATTGGTGTTTTAATGGTGATTTTTATTTGTCCTTTATTTTGTTTTGATTGTTGTATGTGCTGTTTTATTTGTTTGTTGTATTGTTGTATTGTATTGTCTTTTATTATGTGAAAACCAATAAAATTCTTATATAAAAAAAAAACAGTGTAGCCCTATCCCAAACCATGGACCCCCTCCCATTGTACATTGTAAATCAGAGTTACTTTTCCTGGCATGAGCTAGGGGGAAAGGTCAAAACTCTGTGACAGAGCATGTTTGTATGCAAAAGATCTCAAGCGCAATCCCCACCATTGGGGTAAATTTCCTTTTCTTCTTTTTTAAAAATTTCTTTATCTGATTTTACAAATATAAAATTTTAACCATACCAAATACACATCCATATAAAGAGACTACTCTGAATCTCGAGACTACACCCCATCGCCTCCATGGGTCCTATTGTCAACATTTTCAATTGCATATTATTTCGTAATCTATATTTTATATCTATCCATATTGTCCATAGTATTTGTTGCTTTACAAGTGAGATTAAAACCCTGCTAAGTTTTTCATCTGCTTACAGTGATCTCCTAAATAAATTAGAAACTCTTCCCATTCTTTCTTGAATTTCTGGTTTTCTTGGTCCCTGAGCTTTCCGGACACTTTTGCCATTTCAGCATAGTCTAACAGCTTAGTTTGCCATTCCTCTCTGGTAGGGACTCTTTCTTCTTTCCATCTCTGGGCTAGTAGCATCTGCACGGCTGTTGTCACATACATAGAGTCTTTTCTGTGCCTTTGGGATGTCGGTACTTATAATTCCTAATAGAAAGGCTTCTGGTTTGTTTGTTTTTTATTACAAAAGTTACTCTAAACATTTTTTCCCCTGTTCATTATATATCATTTTCCAGAAATCCTTTATTACCTTACATGACCACCACATATGATAAAAGGTACTTTCTTTTTCTTTACATTTCCAACCGGTGTTTGTACTTGTTTTATACATTTTTTGCTAGCTTACTAGGAGTTAAATACCACTGGCACATCTTTTTCATACAAGTTTCTTTCAGAGCACAATATGCCGTGAATTTCAAATCTGCTTTCCACATTGGGGTAAATTTCCTACCTGAACCTCCGGCTAGTCAGAGAAGGCAATTCTGAACTAAATGAATCCCAATGGTCTGATGTGGTAACAGGCTGCTTCCTATGTTCTGAAAGACACCATTGTGAATAGAAAAAGAGACCTCTGGTGGAGTATCTAGAACTGGACCTTGGGTTGACGTTCAGAGGCCCCAGCCTAGTCACTCCCAAAATGACCATCCAGAGGGAAGGAGATGACCATTAGATGCTGCATCTATGACTATCCTATACTTATTTACCTAGAGTAAATCCTATTAGGACACAGGTGGCGCTGTGGTCTAAACTGCTGAGCCTAGGGCTTGCCGATTGGAAGGTCAGCGGTTTGAATCCCCATGACAGGGTGAGCTCCTGTTGCTCGGTCCCAGCTCTTGTTATTAAATGCACCAAGAAAAAAAACACACCAAGAACTCTGGCCAATATAAGTTTCAATAGTGGGAGTAGTCCCTACTCACAAATCTAGTTCTGAATGAAGATATGTGGGCTTCCTTTTGCCCATTTCTATTTAGTTTTCTCCAACTACTCACCTTGTGGCAAGTTTCCTGCCTCCCCCCCCCCATTAAGATTAGTCATTTCTAAGCTTTCTGGATCATAAAGATGCATTCTGTGTTAATTTAGGTACCTTGCTGAGCTGATAACAGATATCCGGCTGCAATTGTTACTTAACATATGTCCGCTTGGTTAAATACTCCCCATAGTAGAAAACAGACTGTGGCTTCAAGTACCTTGAGAATTAGTTGTGCAATGCTCATCCTGTTTCCGTTCCAGTCTTTAAGCCTTTTAGCATATGTCCAATATAACTGATTTCCTTTTACATTTTGCTTGAATCTAAACAATTACTCTATTGCAGTTCTCTCATTGTTCTCTAAAATTATCCCTCTATTATACAAATTATTGCTCTATTTGTATCACCATGCAATCATTAAGTAATGCAAGGGTTGTTAATGAATTTGTGATATGTCATTAGTTTGTCAGCTACACCTTTCTTGCCGGTGCGATGTAGTGGTTAAGAGCGGTAGACTTGTAATCTGGGGAACCGGGTTCAAGTCTCCGCTCCTCCACATGCAGCTGCTGGGTGACCTTGGGCTAGTCACACTTCTTTGAAGTCTCTCAGCCCCACTCACCTCACAGAGTGTTTGTTGTGGGGGAGGAAGGGAAAGGAGAATGTTAGCCGCTTTGAGACTCCTTCGGGTAGTGATAAAGCGGGATATCAAATCCAAACTCCTCCTCCTCCTCCTCCTCTCTCTTCTTCTTCTTCTTCTTCTTCTTCTTCTTCTTCTTCTTCTTCTTCTTCCTCCATGCTTTCTATTTGGATGCAGCCAACACTGATGGATGTGTAACAGCTTTTGTGTGCAGATTCCAATGCACACACATGTTCAGTATACCTGAAGGAGCGTCTCCATTCCCATCATTCAGCCCGGACACTGAGGTCCAGCTCCGAGGGCCTTCTGGCAGTTCCCTCACTGAGAAAAGTGAGGTTACAGGGAACCAAGCAGAAAGGGCCTTCTCAGTAGTGGCGCGCTGGAATGCCCTCCCATCAGATGTCAAGGAAATATAAAACTATCTGATTTTTAGAAGACATCTGAAGGCAGCCCTGTTTAGGGATTTTTTTAATGACTGATGTTTTATCGTTTATTATTATCATCATTAATTCTGTTGAGAGCCGCCCAGAGTGGCTGAGGAAACCCAGCCAGATGGGCGGAGTATAAATAATAGAGTATTATTATTATTATTATTATTATTCCAGGGACAGTAAATGCTGTCTTAATGGCCTCTAGGGGAGAGAAACTGAGGAGCGGGGAAAGTGGGGGAAATTAACATATAATGAGCTTTGTGGCTGCACAGGGATTTGAACCCTGGTCTCCAAGGTCTTAGTTCAATACTCTGAAACATACACTACACTGATTTGATCCACACATTAATCCAGGAGGTGTGAATCAGATTAGTACATATTGGAATTCACAAAGAACATATTATTTGTGCACCCATCATTTTCTTTCTTTCTTTTTCTTTTAAAATAAATTTTATTAAAGTTTATAGAGAAAAATACAAAGCTGAATATATTTCCACCCATCCAAGACTTTTATCTAGATACAATAAAAACACAAAAGGGGCTGGGGAGAAAGAAACAGAGAAAGGAAAATAAATAAATAGAAAAGAATAGAAAAGAGGCTAAAAGAAAAAGAGAGAAAAATAAGTTTCAGAAAGTAAAGAACTTCCAATTCATCATCTGTCCACTATACAGTGGTACCCCGGGTTACGTACTTAATCCGTTCCGGGTTACAGTACGTAACCCCAAAAGGACGTAACCCGAACAATTTGTTCTTCGCATGCACAGACCGGAAAAAAAACAAAAAAAGGGAAAAATGCTCTGCGCACGCGCAAATCATGCGTTGGGTTGCACTTCCAGGTTAGCGGAGTTCGTAACCCAAAAAGTAAGCAACCCGAAGCGGACGTAACACGAGGTACGACTGTATAAGTCAATATTCACTTCGTCCAATTCAAAATAACACCCAACAAAACCAAACAAACATTATCTTCAATTGTCAAATCCAGATATCATTATTTCTTTTTAATGCAAAACATCTATGAGGGGTTTCCAATCTTTAACAAACGTTATCAATGACTTTTCTCTGGAGAAAAAGGTCAATTTTGCACATCTGTATTTTTCCAAACACATTGCACACCTAAACAGTTGTAGCCAATTAAATCATACTCAGAATGGTCATCTTTGAGATATTTATATGCAATTCTATCATTGTGGCCACCAATGTTGGTTAGGTTTTTTGCATTCATAAGCGATGTTGATACGAGTTCACGAGTAAGGACTTTAAAATGAGGTCAGCACCTAATAACTTTTATGCTTTCTGGATGTGCCATCCAAATTGTCTGCTCATTCTCTTTTTAGCATGTTAGAATACCATGCTAAATCACAGGATATCACTGCAAAAGTTTTAATAAATCAAGATCCCAAAAAAGAAAGGATAAACGCCATTCAAAGCTATGTCACGAATCATGCTGTTACCAGATTTGCCTGAGTCTGTAAAAAGAAACAAATTTGCAACCTTTGATGGTATTAATCAAGACATCCTCGGAATAAAACTCCGATACACAAGTATTGACAGGAATCTTGTAATTCTTAAACCTGTCTGTCCCCTTTATAAAGATTCAGTTCTTAGAATAGGGTGGGAAATGTCAATATTTTAGGGAATTTATTTATTTCAGTTGAGACCATAAATGGTTGATTTTAGGCAGTGCTTTTTTCTCTCATTTTGACTCAAGAAAATAACAATTTTATAGTTCAAACCGGGGGAAATAGATACAGTAAATGGACAAAAGTACAAAGGTTCACAAAATGTTTAGGGGTATGCGTACCCCTGCGTACCCCTCAGAAAAAGCACTGATTTTAGTTTCATTTTTTCTTTTGCCCAAATCTATTATATTTTACTATTATATATTAAAGATTATTTTTTCTTTAACTGTTTTCCTTATGCAGAAATTTCTATAACTCTTCACTAAAAGCCTAATAGTCTTTTGAAGAACAATCAGCATAAATGAAATGGTCCATGGATAGACTAGGGGATTGGTCAAACTCAAACAGTTTTTCTTCTCCTAGGAAGACTTGGAAAGTGTTATTTTCTTCAAGCTCTGTTCTCATTTAAAAGCACAGATGGATTGCCATTCACCAGGAGATCCTATGTTAACCATTAGACCTCCAACCATCCATTCTGGACCAGTAAACTAACAAAGGAATATTCAACCAGAAGACATCACTGGGAGTGAAATATGAAGTATACATTTGACACATGCTTGAACAGTAATTAAATATCAGTTACAGGATTCAGCTTTACAAAACATTATTTAGATTTCCTATTCAAAAACTCATATATTAAAATTCACACAATTTGCGTCCAGAATAACATTATGGTTCATGGTGTAGGAGCTTTCCTGCACTTCAGTTTCAAACTGTGCTTTCCCAAAACTTAGCTACCTGTTATTTAAAACTACCTATGAACCTAAGATTGCATATATGTAGCTCAAACATAGTGGAATATATTTCCCATTATTTGTTATACTGTCATATATATATATATATATATATATGGATGGAAGAAATTATTGGACACTTTGTTATCTGGGTCATGAAATGTGAATAATCTGACAAAAATATCAAGGTCCTTGTGAGTGATCTTGACAAGTTCATTAGTGCCAGGGTAGCCCAATTTGTCACGGCTTCCCCAAAATTGAGAAATGCCTTTGTAAAGGATAGCATGGCAAAAAGCCTGGGAGGCTGGCTTGATTTGATGAAACACACTTTTTATTGGAATTTATGACGTGATTCCCGACTTTCCCTGTTAAGCACTGTGTTGCATTTTATTTTATCTATTTTATTATTGCAATGACCTTTGGCTAAACAATAAACAGCAGATTGACTATAAGAGTTCTGGTACGTTTTCCGAATACAGCACAAAGCAGGTATATACTGCATTTTTATTTTTATTTTGCAACTCCTACATTTGCAGCCTGAATTATATTTGCTTTCAGGAACTACTCATAGTGAAATTACCTCCAGGAAATATTGTATTTTAGCCGCTGAGCGCTTACCACAACAATTCATTTGCTTCCATCCATTCTTCCACTACCATCAACCCCATTAGCTTTTTCAACTTAATGGTTCCCATGCATATTGTATTTAATGCCCTCTAAGTCCTCTTTGGGGATGCGGGTGGTGCTGTGGTCTAAACCACTGAGCCTAGGGCTTGCCGATCGGAAGGTTGGCGGTTCGAATCCCTGCTACGGAGTGAGCTCCCGTTGCTCAGTCCCAGCTCTTGCCAACCTAGCAGTTTGAAAGCACGTCAAAGTGCAAGTAGATAAATAGGTACCAGGTACCACTCCGGCAGGAAGGTAAATGGTGTTTCCGTGCGCTGCTCTGGTTTCGCCAGAAGTGGCTTAGTCATCCTGGCCACATGACCCGGAAAAAATGTCTGCAGACAAACGTTGGCTCCCTCGGCCAGCAAGATGAGCGCCACAACCCCGGAGTCGTTCGCGACTGGACTTAACTGTCAGGGGTCCTTTATTTACCTTTACCTTTTAAAGTCTTCTTTAGTAGGGTGCCCCTCAAAGACCTGTAAGCTTTACTTGTTCTTTCTTTGTCCTCCTCAGTACATAAACTGCAAACATAACTCCCTTATGATTCTGAAGTTTAAGCAATCCATCTCTCTCAATTGCTTTGAGGGGAATACACATTCTTCAAGAGATCATCTGCCATCTACTTTACCAAGTGTTATATCCACAAAGTTCTCAGGACTCATTCACATCAACAGCTACTGGCACTTAGAGCCTTCAGGTGTCTCTTGTAACTACAGTATAGCAGAATATCATACTTGGAGAAGAATATCATACATGGCAACTCTTCTCCCCAAATCAGAGCCTCTGTTTGTTTTTCTGATACTGTATATTTATCACTTAATTGCTATATGGTACAAACAAGGGAGGAGTTGTGCTAGTCAAGTAAGATTGTAATGGACCTCCTGAAAAAGAAACAAGAAGATCAGCCATGTTTAGACCTTTTGTTGCAAAAGCAGCAGGGGTATTGTTGCTGACTATGTTCTGCTCAAAGAAGACCCATGCAGTGGTGTGGGGGGGGGCACAGGGGCAGTTGCCCTGGGCACCAAAATTTGTTAGGGGTGCAAAATTTCAGCACCTGGCACTGCCTCAATCCAGTGAAAATGGACTCTCCATGCAAACTAGGAAGTTACCTTTCGAGACACGTAATGGCTGTTCTTCTCTTATCTCTGCGGACGCCGTCAGACAATTGAATGTGCATGCCTTTACCATTTGTTTCCATCCCCCACCGTCCAGTTTTGGGTGGTTTTAATCTCAGTTCCTAAGAATGAGATAGGTTTTGTTAACTTTCTGTTTTGTTTTGCTGAGTCTATTTAAATAACTGTGCCGGTTCAATTATTTATTGATGGTTGCTGGAAAAAGAGATTGCTGAAAGGTTAAAATGGCCCCTTGGCGAGAATAAAATAAAATATGTTTACTAGTGAAACGGAGTGATTTCCTGAAATTTGCCCTTGCCATTAATTTACAAGGGTTTTATTCTCCCATGTAAGGGAGAAAGTCCTGCCAAGTTTGGAGACAGATATCTGTTGTTGTTGATGATGATGTTGTTGCTGTTGTTGATGATGATGTTGATGATGATACTGTAACAATATCATAATCCTTGGACCATATCCACTGGTGCAAGGCACTTCCATGTGCAAAATAAAATTTCCTCTCCCTCTCTTCTGGCCCAGAATTAGATACGTCCCCATGTTTTAACCCAATTCATATATGCCAAGATTAGTTATACAGATAGTGATATGGAGCATTGAGAGAACTTAAGATTTAAATGCTTTGGTTTCCCCCCCTCTCTTCATAATGACATTTTTTTTAAAAAAAAAAGACTTTGCATTAGAAGAAGCTGCCATAACAGATCTAGCTTCATTTTTTTAAAAAAGGAAAACAGAACCTAATCTTAACTTAAGAGTCCTGTCACTTTGCCCAGCTCTAGTGGGAGGGGCAACTCCAAATGGAGCATGGAAGAAGGTTGATTTGGGATTCTGGTTGCCCCTTCACAGGACAGCCAGGGAGATCTTCAGGCACAATGGGACCACACTGTGGCAGAGAAGCACTGGGAACTGAGCACTTAAAAACAGTACCACCTGACCCTCTGGATCTTCATCAGATGGTCTTCTCATAGTATTCACATATATGGTCAAAAGTGAGGGTTGGGGCATATCTGGCCTCCAGTGAATGCACTGCAACTGTTGTTGGCACCACGGTGGCAGCAGAGAACGATGCGTTCCTTGGAGGCAAGATCTGCTGCCCTGTGGATCTGGCCACCTGAGGTGGTTGCCTCACCTTGCCTCATGGGTGGACTGGCCCTGGCACCACGACACATGAGGAGAGGAGTAAAACCTCCCCACTCCAGGTTCATTGTGAATTAGAATGTGGGCCTTTTTAAAAAATATATTACCAAGATAATGTTTGCAAGAGGCACAGTTAAAATTCTTGTCTGTGTTTGGGCTGCTGACAATGAAGAATCCCATCCCTCATGGGAGTCCTGTTTTCTTGCTTCTTTTTCTTTTTAAGTGACATGATTGCTAATCATGCCATTAATATAATGTATAGTCAGGACTTCAGACTCCCTGATCTAAGTCACCCATTCATTCTACAGTTGTTGTACTCTATCCGCTGACTACTGGAGTGCCATTTAATGTCTTGGAAGCACCGGCAATAACATTAAGGTGTGTTGGCATTTCCACAGCTTTTTATGCTTTGCTTCTAAAATAAATGACAAATATCAGTGTGGAAATACAATAAGCTTCAGGAACTCATGTAGTATGACCAACTGCTTCTCCAGTCCATTAAAATACCATCTGGAAACACACCATAGCCTCCTCTTTCCCACAAGTTAATGGCAGTGAGAGAAACCCTCCTCCTTCTGGTCCATTACATATTTCTACCAGATCGAGTGGCTTTCATAATGTTCTGGTCACAAGTGTAGCATACTCCCCAACACAGTTGCTGAGAGATTATGAACGTTCCCTCTTCAAGTGCAGATTGCAAAAGAAACTCCTCTTTGTAGGAGTATCAGAAGCAATTGTTTGAATTCTATTCAACTCTGCAGCACCTTTGCAAACATGGGAGTGCATCTAAAGTGAGGTGAATAATCCAGAACAGCATTCCAATGGCATGTATTTTCCAAGTCTTATTTGTTACAACTTATTTCAAAAAAAAGTTCCTTCCAATTATTTACCTAAAGTCGTCTTGCACATCTATCTGAATGGAAATAGGTGCAATCCAATATCTGTCAGAACCAGGCTGAAACCAAAATGTACACCAGTTGTTGGATCCACCTGTGGGATATATAAAAGAATGCAGTCAAAACCAACTGCTTCTGATTGCTAGAAAGATACACAGACAGAAGAATCTGGATCTCTCGAAGTCCACAGGAAATCCTCGCTGTAAGAGCAACTCCCACCCTGTCCAGCCACGGACAATTTATGTAAGTTGGTCATGTCCCTGGACTGCTCTCTCTCTGACCCCAGCTACTTGATCTCTTCTCTTTGGTGCTTCATCAATGACTGGGGATGTAGGACACGTGCTGATTCTGAGTCACAGCTCAAATGCCAATTCTAATCTAAACCATGATATATTTCTGTAACTAATTTTAAGCCTGCCTCAAGACTGCTACTGTGAAACTGAGTGTGTAAATCTATCTTTACTTATAAGAAGGCTGTTTTGCATGTTTATTGCTTTAAAGGGGAGAAAAAGGGGAAATACCAGGAAATCCAGTCTGCAGTAAAACATCCTGGATTACTTAAATTAAAAGGCTATAGCTAGTTTATCAACAGCTTCCCTAGTTTGCTGACAAAGGGTTGTACTCTGCTTAGCTCACAAACATGAGTAAGGAAGGATAATATCTAAGATATCCTCTCCTAGTTTCTAAACACATCCCTACACCATCTAGGTCAGGGTACCCAACCTGGTGCCCCTCCAAATGTTACTGGGCTCCAGTTTCCATCAGCCCCAACCAGCATGACCAATGGTTAGGGATTGTGGGAGCTAGGGTCCATCTGGAGAGCTACAGGTTTGCTATTTATGACCTAGGTGATGTGAGTTTAAATTAGGCTTTTTACTCGTGCACCTCCATTGGATGTGAAACAATATTTGTCATCTACTCTGAGTATGACTTAGTGGATTCAATCCAGAAGTTTTTATCTCTATGCCCCTTTGCAGTAAAAACAAACAAACAAACAAAGCAGCAATGTGGGGACAGGGACAAACAGCCCTCACAGCAGAATTTTACCTCTGCTCATCAGTTGATGAGCAGGAGCTCACTTCCTGCTCAGTTCATCAGAACCCAGCACATTGAACCCCCTGCTAAAATGAAGGAGAAACACCTGTTAAAATGAAGCTTCCCCCTTTAGCATACTGCTTTGATTCCCAACTTAGGAACTTTAAAATGCTAAATCTGTTGCACCAGAAGTGGTTTAGTCATGCTGGCCACATGACCCAGAAAGCTGTGGACAAACATCGGCTCCCTTGGCCTGAAAGCGAGATGAGCTCCACACCCCATAGTCATCTTTGATTGGACTTAACCTTTATCCTTAAAGCAGGCATTTCACCCTGTACATGGAAACATGCCACAGAGTAGATATATTCAGTTCCCAAAGAATGACATTCAATGCAATCTCAGCGGATAAGAGCATCTTAACCTTGGAACAGAGAATGAGGTGCCTTGCTGAAGATATCTGTTTATATTTCTAAACATCTGGAAAGCTGTGAATGTTTCTGGCTGAATGGTTTAATTTTGTAATTCTGTTTTATTGTACAACCCCCAGAGTTGTTTTATTGCATTATCACTTAATACTTAATGGAGCTATATAGAGCTTTCATTTGTGATTTCCAAACACTTGAAAGTAGGTCTTTTGGCTGCCGTCCAGAGCCCTGCGAGGGCACAGAAGTGCTATTGCAATCTGTGGCAGATGGAGATCTATGCTCACACAAAATGCATCTCTCTTGCCACAGTGGAGAATGGCGTAAGAGAGCATTCTCAGCACCCTTGGTGAATCACCATCTGAATGATTATTTGTGGGGGAAGTCATGTCAGTTCAACTGGTATACAGAAAGAGTCACACAGTCGGAAGAGAATCATGGAATGTGGGAAACATTTGAGATCAGGTGATGGGGCATAGACACCAATTTCTAATGGCCCAGCTCTTTGGGGCCCTGAATCTTTTTTGGGGGGAAACAAAGTTTTAAAAATCGGGGGCATAGGAGGCCAAGTGCAGAGCTGAGCATGGCACAGCTTCTGTGGCCAGTGGCTCCTCCTTCACCTGCCACGTAAGGGAAAGATGGGGAAGTAGCCCCCAGCCTGTGGTAATGGGGGGGGGCTGAGCATCTGAGAGGAGGAGCTACAAGCCATTGAAGCTGTTGTCAGGAACGTGGCTCACACAAGCACAGGGGAAAAGTCAGACTCAGAAATTGAGCTAAGTGAGAGAGAGACTGACTCTGCAGATGAGAGCTGGATGACAGAGTCGTGAAGGGGTAGTTCGACCCCCCTCTTCCCGAAGAAGACACTGTTAGTTCTCTTTTTTGTAAAAAAATTTTTTATTAATTTTCATAGATAGTAAACAATATGAATATAATAATCAAACCACAATATAACATTTGAACTTCTAATAAGGAGTCCTACTATTTTACAAGCCTTCTTTTGAGGTTCTTTGAACCTCCAGACTTCCTTCCGCTCCCTTCTACTGGTTCTTTATATCTTACATAATTCTCTGCATTTTGTTATCATTTTTATCCAATTGTTACTCCTTGACATTTTCTAGTTCCTTACTGCTTACAAGTGCTTAATCGAACCCTGCCAATGTACCTGCTTGTTTACAATATTTCTCCACATATACAATAAGTTTTCCCCATTCTTTTTTAAACTTCTCATTGTCAGAATCTCTGAGTTTTGCCGTCACTTTTGCCATTTCTGCATATTCCATAAGTTTTATTTGCCATTCTTTTATTGTTGACAACTGTTCTTCTTTCCATCTTTGGGCTAACAGGACCCGGACTGATGTTGTGGCATACATAAATTATTTCTTCTGTTCTTTGGGGATTTCTGTTCTAATAAAAAAGCTTCTGGGTTTGTGTGTGTGTTATAAAAAAGTTATTTTAAACATTCTCTTCATTTATTTTTAATATCTTCTGCATATCCAAATTAATTTGCTCATTTATTCATCTATTTTAAATATATACTCTTATAAAACTGCAGGTTATTACAATAATCCTGGAAAGGTTCTTATCTGTTTAAAAACTATCTGTAAATATTCAATAAACCATTTTCATTCTTTTATATATATAAAAAGTTTGTTATCTTGATTTCTTATTCTTTTGGTAAGTTTTGCCGTTTCTGCATATTCCATAAGTTTTTCTATCCATTCTTCCTTTGCTGGGACTTCTTCTTTCCATTTTGGTTCGAGTAAAATTCTTGCCACTGTAATCGCAAACATGAATAAATTTCTATACAGTTTGGATAGTTCTGTCCCTATAATTCCCAAATATACATTCTTAACTGCTTCTATACGGTTTAGATACAATTTAGATAGTTCTGTCCCTATAATTTCCCCCAAAAAAGAGCTTCTGGGTTGTTGTTGTTTTACAAACGTTAAACATCCTTTTCAATTCATCATATATCATTTCCAAGTAATGGATACATGGATGTAAAAGTTCATTGAAGGACTGTTGCTTCACATGCAGTCATACTCACATGCAGAGGCCACAGGTTCAACCCTTGGCATCTTCAGATAGGTCTGAGCAAGACTCCTGCCTTTGAGAGTTGCTGCCAATCAATGTAGCTAATAGTAGGCTAGATGGACCCAATGATCTGACTTGCTGGCTGCTTTCAAAGATCCTTCCTACTGGTGTGTTAAGAGCTGCATGCTCAAAGGGTACTGCTCCTAGCTTCTAGTCATGGATTGGTTGAGCTTATTAAAACATTCCACATGGTCTGAGAGTCAACAAAGGAGCAATTCACTTTTAGAAATCGATTCACAATGTTGATGTTCTGGTAGTCACTGTACCCAACTGTGGGTGCAAATAACGCTATTTAAAACATTTCACATGCAAGGACATCTTGTGCATCTGTTCAATAAAGTGCAGTGCTTAAAAGTAACAGAGGTGGCTCCCCTGTATCCTGACAGTTTTCCAGATTGTGCAGGGTTTCAAATGGTTGTCAAACATTTTAAGTGATATTGCCATCTATTCCATTTATTTAGAAGCATAAATAACCGAATTAGCAGGAAACATACTATCAATTACTATTCTATAAAAATAGTCCACTCAACCATGAACATTCATCAGACTGTTTGAAAACATCCACTTCCTTGCTGGTGAGCATGTTTCAGGTTTTAGCAAATGAAAATATGGAAGGAGTTGCTCCCCTCACATTCTGCCACTGCTTATTGAGTGGTTAAGATTGCATTTTTAGGCTTGCCGACAAAGGTCCGCATAGTTAAAGCTATGGTTTTCCCAGTAGTAATGTACGGAAGTGAGAGCTGGACCATAAAGAAGGCTGATCGCCGAAGAATTGATGCTTTTGAATTATGGTGCTGGAGGAGACTCTTGAGAGTCCCATGGACTGCAAGAAGATCAAACCTATCCATTCTCAAAGAAATCAGCCCTGAGTGCTCACTAGAAGGACAGATCCTGAAGTTGAGGCTCCAGTACTTTGGCCACCTCATGAGAAGAGAAGACTCCCTGGAAAAGACCCTGATGTTGGGAAAGATGGAGGGCACAAGGAGAAGGGGACGACAGAGGATGAGATGGTTGGACAGTGTTCTCGAAGCGACTGGCATGAGTTTGGCCAAACTGCGAGAGGCAGTGAAGGATAGGTGTGCCTGGCGTGCTCTGGTCCATGGGGTCACGAAGAGTCGGACACGACTGAACAACAACAACAACACTTGGAAGTCAGCTCCAATTCAA
The DNA here is from genome assembly GCA_900245905.1 of Lacerta viridis. Classification (NCBI taxonomy): domain Eukaryota; kingdom Metazoa; phylum Chordata; class Lepidosauria; order Squamata; family Lacertidae; genus Lacerta; species Lacerta viridis. The sequence goes on from OFHU01004088.1 coordinate 349,058, forward strand.
CTCCATACTGATGCCGTCTGAATCTTGTTAGACTGTTGTTTCCATCAGCTCCTGCCAGCAGAGCGAATGGTTAGAGATGATGGGAGTTGTAGTCCAACTAGGAATGAAAGGATCTCTCACGTTGCTATTTTTCCAATCTTAAATTCAGCTCTGCAGCAATCTACAATTATGTTGTTGTTTTTTTAAGTCCTAAAGGCAATTCTTCAGTATTTCAGTCCAAAACACTTTTTTTTGCATGCAGCTTTGATAATGTACACATATTTACAAGCAATTTCTCCTAATGAAATGCATTTTTCTATCTTATTTTTCAATATTTTTATGCACACTTCTGTGTAATATATGCATTTTCATAAACACTGTTTCACTTGAGAATAGCCGGAATATTGCAATCGGGAGCAGTGTCTGGTTGGAAATTGCAAGAATCTGGGCAGATGGCAACCCATGTCAGCAGTGTCTTCTTTGCTAATTTTCTTTAAAAAATAGCTCAAAACTTCATTTTTTTGCGATTTTTCCAAAAGAGCTCAACAACTTTGCCCACAAAAGCTCAAAGCAGTGTCCAGATTTTCACTTTTTGAAATATGGCAACCCTATTAGATAATTGCATTTCAAAATTTAGCTAAGTTCAGATTTCAAGGGATGGCTGTGTTTTGGTTCTCTCATCATCTCAGAAAGTATGAATTTGATAGACTTGCTTTTAAATCTTCTTTGAGATTACTTAAATGACTGAATTAATAATCATCTAAGTAGTGTCTCAATTTACGTCAACCAAACCCCACGTTACTGCAAAGCTGACAATTATTTGATCTTGGGAGCCAACCAAATCCAAAATGCATTTACTGTTGTATCCATTATAGATGAGCAGAAGAACAATTGGCCCACTCTAGAGAAGACATTGTAATCCTTCCTAATGTTAGCAGAAGTGACTGGATAAAGCCGACTGAATTCAGGCTCAGCTCAGCTAACTCTACTGAGCAATAAACATAGGCTGGACAAAAATGTAGCAGTGAAACTGCTATAGATAACAGTTTGCAGACAATGTCACCAGCAGATCAGATTAGATCAGGCTGATTTCTCTCCCTTTCAGAGAGACTACATTAGCACATCTTTCTCCCACTGTGGCTGAGAACAAAAGAACAAAGGCAACTCCCTTCAGAATCGTGATATGCAATTAAATACTTCACTTGCATGATCTAAGGTTAAACACCACATGTGAGCTAGCAGAGAACACCAACAGTTAACCCATTTTAGATGCTTTACTTTGCTTTAGGACAGTGTTTTTCAACCTTTTTTGGGCAAAGGCACACTTGTTTCATGAAAAAAATCACGAGGCACACCACCATTAGAAAATGTTAAAAAATTAACTCTGTGCCTATATTGACTATATATAAAGTAATTCTCTTGAATTTTTCAATTTTTCCCACGGCACACCAGGCAACATCTCGCGGCACACTAGTGTGCCGCGGAACAGTGGTTGAAAAACACTGCTTTAGGATACCCCAATGAAATTTTCCAGTGTTAAACCCTTAGCAATAAACAAAGAAGCACTTTACATTTTTATGTGCAATTAAATAATTATACTTAACAGGAATCATAGAATCATAAAGTGGGAAGGTACCCCATGCAATGCAGGAATCACAGCTAAGGAATCCCTGGCAGGTGGCCACCAGAGCTCTAATTAAAAACCTCCAATGAAGGAGAGTCCACCACCTTCCAAGGAAGTCCATTAATGCACCTATGGCAGCAAGGGGGGACTGACCGCTACCAAACCATGGCAGCTTTTAGTTTAGAGAATGGAACATGATGATGGAAACAACAAACAGTCAGTGCTTCTGGAGGCTCTAACTTCTTGGAGAAAAGCAACGCGGCAGAGGAGAGAGGAATATGGATCAAGGAGAAGTTGAAACTGCCAGACCAAGTAGTTCAGGGTGGGGACCTCAGACCAGGTTGGTGCTGTATGGATAAGATGTGGAAGGGGAGAACATGTGCACTGTCTTGGAGTGTGCCTTGCAGAAAAGGTGAGATATAAACCTAGCAAATAAATACAATTATATATTCCTTCTGTCAGATAAAATATGTTTGCAGCAATCCATCCATTGGAATGCACACGAGAGAGGAAAGGAACTCCAGAAACGATGTGACAAGTAAATAAAAGAATGAAATCCCAGCTATGTTTGGCCAAGTAAAGAACTGTATTTTATAAACACTGTAATTGGGTGGGTGGGAGAAATAACTATCCCCACAGCCTTCCATTCAAGAGTGTGTTAATTTTCTGACTGGTGCCTGTATTTTTTAAAGCACCTTTTAGCAAATGGAACATGATGGCACCTTAACCTGCTTTCTGAATTAAGGGCCTTGACATTTAATGTGCATTGTGTGCACTGTAGCCGCACTATCAAAAAGAGAGACGGGAATAGTCAAACTTTTTTGAAATTATACCATGCACAAGGAATGTGTCGATATTGTGCCTAGGCTTTTTGGCTAAATGCTTTGCGTGCTCTGCAAGAGACCTACCATCACTCTGCATAATCTCATTTATTTGTAGGTGAGAGGAGATGGGGAAAGGTTATTCATAAGGGCTTCAGCTGGCGGATATTAATATATCCGGCACAAGTTTTATGATGCGGGAGAAATAACATGGGAGGATTCACTTATTCTACCAATCACTCTCCTGTCCTATTACAGATGCAAGCAGCAATGGCTGTCATTACTGAATATCTAGGGCAGATTTAGTGACTCAAAGGTAGAACTTCTGAAGGTAAAAATAAAAACACTTTAAGTTAAAATGAAAACAAAATGAGAACCTTTATTCAAGAACAGGAAGACATGCCTTTTGTAAAGCATGCATTTTATTTTACTGGGAGGAATTAGATAAGGCTGAAGCTGTAATAAGAACCCTATCAATAACTTGTTTTGCTAGATCAGATCAGATCCAGCTGCTTCTTCCCAACAGCAGCCAATAGATTTGTCTGGGAGCTCATGAAGGTAAGTTATTCCCTAACCATTTACCCTTTCACAAAAACTGAGCCTCAGATGAGTGCTACAAGAGCTCAAGTGCCTACAAATTCGAACTAGGAAGTAGCGATGTAGGAGAATTTCAACAAAAACAGAAACCAGGGAGGAAATGCTGATGTTTGCTTTATTGGTCCTACATCTGGGACAGAAATCAGTTCAGTGAATAGGATTTGCATTCACTGCTGCTGGTGCTTTGGAGCCGCAAAAAAAATATGTAATAGATTAATCACCACCACCAAACCCCGGATCTGCATTCTGGCCCCCCCCCTTGCACTGTAATGAATGGGGTGGAGTAACATGGTGCTATAGATTCGGGATGTACCCTCCACCCTAAACCCTAGAAATAAAAAAATGGTAGGATTTTGATTATTTGGGATGTGAAGGGAGAAATACAATCTGCAGAGAAATTTCTAAGCTAGCCTATGCAAAATGACCTGGCGAAGCTAGGGCCATTAAGAAACCATACAGGGACATTGAGAGCCATTGGCAATGCTAGAGGACCATCCTCCCCCTTTGTCCTGAGGTGTGAACAGAGATTTGGAAGGTTGCCAGGGTAACTGGGTGTGAGGCGACAGGAAAAGAAAGCTTTCAGCAGGGTGTTCTGGGAAGAAGGGAGAGAAAAAAGACTGGCATCCATCTTGGGCAGGCTGGCTGAAGAATAGCTGGGAGAGACTCCAGGGCTTCACTATTGTGGGGTACAAGCTCCTCTTGAAATGACCATGCTTTAAAATATGGAAATCCTTCATGCAGACTGAAGGTGTAAATAGGTGAATAACCATATTTTTTAAAGCTACGACAGCCTCTGCTGTGCCTTAGTTCTCCAAAGGAACACAGATCCTAGGGGAATACCTGGAACCTCCTGGGGTCTTGCTATCACTTGGCAGAGAGTGGGGCTGGCACCCAACTTTTGCAACAATAATGACAATGCAATTCCCCTATTTTCCCCACAGTGGGCAGTGAGATGAGTAGTGTAGTTTTGGGTGAAAGATGAACTGCAGTCGAACAGAAGTAGCTCTGCATATGTCTAATACAAGGCAGAACAGAAAACAATGCCTTCTTACATCTGTGGCAGTTTGCTCAACCTGCACAGGACCCCCAGACGTTTAACGGTCCATTGATACCTGCGCTCACCACTTTGTCAATTAACCGCTACCACCAACCAGTCTGCCTGGTATTTACTTCACTCTGTTCAGTCAAGGAGAATATTGGAACAAAACTATTTTATTTGAAGTTTAGTACATAAGCATGTGGTTTCTGAATAAACAGTTCTTTCTTGGTTGTGTTCTTGTTAACAACAGTGCCCAACGATTTCTCCCGCCCTTGTTCCTACTCCTTCCCTTGCCACCCTCCTTCCAGCCTCTCAATACCCACAACAAGCCCCAAGACAAAGACAAAGACCAAGACCCCGACAAAAGACCCCCTTCCTTCCCCGGGAGGGGTTTATATAGCCCACATAACTCCGCCCCTAAAGGTTCTTACTGGTTATTCCTTTTAACTCCTTCTATGCCAATCCTAAGTTTGGGTGATCGTCACAACATCCTACGTGGAAAATGGGCAACGTTGGCATTACAGGAGTAGCCAATGCAGTCAGGTAATGTTTGGCACACCAATTCACAACAGTTGAGGAATGCAGTCAAAGCCTTCCTGTAGCTGTAACTTACAGAGTGGATTTCAAAGCATACAAGTGTATTTATGATTTAATATTCTTTTTATTGTTTTTTATGACTCAGGAAGCGATGAGATATAAAATAAACAATGCTGAGTGCATTTCTGGCAACAACAATTTCCCAAGATGGTCGAAAACCACCCAAACAGAAGGATTTAAAAGCCCTTAGTATGCAGACATGGGAGAGGTACTTTTATTGAATACATATAAGAGTTAATAGCTTTTCTTTTCAGGACACTGAATTACTTACCTGTCAGTTTTGTATAATACAGATGCCATTAGCACTCTCAGCTCCTCCCCAAATGTTCAACTTTATTATTCCAGAAACATTAAATATAGATTGTCAAGGTATATTTATTTGAACTCCCTAATGTCTGCATGAGATGGATCATACTTTGCTTATTTCCCATTACAATTTTATTTTTATGTCTTAAAATATAAATGTTTTCTTAGAGATGCTGGCACCCCACTCCTGATCCCCCCCACTAAGGAGAGAGCTCTGTCGGCGACCTGCTGTCCTCTTCCTTGGGGTAACTTTTTTCTTGGGCAAGGGCAGAGGGAAAGGATTGGCAAAGAGTTTCAGAGGTGCTGTATGGGGCCACATTTTGATGTGAGACTGCTTGCAGGATCGTGATTGTCCCTTGATCAAATTGGGGCCGCTCCGACTGTGAAGACTACGTGTATTTTTTAAGCGCCCCCCCCAGTCAAATAATTTCTCAGTTCATAGAGCATGAGACTCTTAATCCCAGGGTCACGGGTTCCAGCCCCATTTGGGTAAAAGATTCCTGCATTGAGGGGTTGAGTTAAATGACCTTTGTGGCTACTTCCAAGTCTACAATTCTATAATTATATTATATCATCTGCTCCACATCTTCATTGGTTATACAGGGATCAGTCAATTTTGTTAAACCCATTACTCATTTTTCTAGTCATAAATTCAGTTCTCCACATTTTTAAGCAATTTGTTTGTTTGTTTTTTAAAAAATGTAAAAACTTATCAGCATTTTAGTGTGAATTTTAGTGCATTTCACTATGCAATTTTGCCTAATTGCACATTTTGGCAAATATATGAAGCATTTTTGCATGCTATAGTCACAAATATAAACTTTTTAATTTACAGTTTAATATGTGCATTTTTGTGCATATTTCTGAGCTGGAGAATTGCCCTGCTAAAGTCAATTTTCAGGTTGTGTTTTCCAGTGACATTGGCATTTTGTTGCTAGTGACCATGTTCATTGGGCTGTTGGGAAGGAGTGTCACTTTAGAGTATCTGTACACACAAACACTTTTCTGTTGTGGTTGCAAACTTTAGTATTCTTCTGAACCTACTGAAATCCCCCTCTTGTTTGTGTGCATCCCTTATTTGACTCCATTTCTATCAGTCCTCTGTGGGAATGCTTTTGACTGCTCTGTGTTTACATCCCACACCCTCGACATCTGAGTTGGCAATTAGAGGGAGCAAGAGAAGAGAGGGAGTCTCAAAAATCAAACCGAGAGAAAAACCAACTGCAGAAGGTGCTTAACAGACAGGTGTACCCCTACTCAGCAGCTTTACTGACCCTAAACTGCCTTCTGTTCCCCGATACCATTCATCCCCGCCAATCTAATCCAAGCTTCCTCAGCCTCGGCCCTCCAGATGTTTTTGGCCTACAACTCCCATGATCCCTAGCTAGCAGGACCAGTGGTCAGGGATGCTGGGAATTGTAGTCTCAAAACATCTGGAGGGCCGAGGCTGAGGAAGCTTGGATTAGATTGGCGGGGATGAATGCTTAGGGGTTCTGCAGACCATAGGGGAGGGACCATGTCTCAGTGGCAGACCACATGTTTCACATGTAGAAGGTCCTGGGTTCAATTGTTGCTATTCCAGTTAAATTTACCTGGCAACAGGTTAGATGTTTGGTCAGTGGATAACTGTTGCCAGACTGAGCTAGAAGCTCATTTAAGACAGTAAAGGAGATGGACTATTATTCTCTAAATCTCCTGTGACAAACCAGCTTAAGAGTTTAGGAAAGCAGCTGTTGTGCATCCCCAAATGGAGCTTGTACTACATCTCCTTTCTATCTGTTTCTGGAAGCATGTTCCTTATTTCACCTGCACCCAGAGTATTGTTAATGACAGATACAGCAGATTTCCCCTCCCAGCAACAAATGCCTCTGCAGAAATGATTTAGCAGGTCAGAAAGGAAATGCCACAGAGTGGTTTGACCAGGCAACATTTCACATCTGGTGCAGGGGGCAGCAATTTATTTTTTTCCAAACTCAGCAAAATGTAGCAAACCTCAAAAAGACTTATTTTAAAGTGATCCCCAAAATTCAAGGCTGCAATAATGTAGGGTTGCCAAACATTCGAAATTTCCCAGACATAGCTGGTTTTCATCCCTCATAAACAGCCTCTGGGCAAGAACTCTCAACTTTAGGCAAAAAAGCTAAACAACTTTGCCAAAAAAAAGGTCTGAATTTTCACGTTTTGAAATATGGCAACCCTAAAGTAATGAAATGCAGAGAAATCATGTCCCTTTGTTCTCAACACATTTATGTTACTTTTATGTTGTGTTTCTTGAAATTAAAACTTACCTAAGCTCGTGTCATCAATTTGCTATTCCTCCTCCCCATCACCACACACATACATGGGCTGCTGTCGGTGAAATCAAAAGGCAAGGTTTTGAGGTTTTGAGGTTTAAATGATTCATAGTACAGTGTATGTACTGTAATATAAATGAAATAATTAGAAGTCAAATTGCCTATTGCCTGGAAAATTAGACTTATTACCACCTTTCAGAGCAGAGCTGTATTAGCATAATTATTCCTCTGAACCACTAATTTACTCCATTTGATGTCTACACTTTACATAGCAAAGAATTCCAGTATCTTAAATTTTGTTTAATCCTCTATTGCCCTTCTTTCTCTATATTAATTAATATTTGTTTCCTAGCTTGCTGATGCTCTTTTCGTATGTGCTCTTTGGTATCAGCCTATTATTAATATGATTAGTAATAGTGCCAGCACTGCTTGTAGCATTTTGCAGAGAAAACAGGTTTCCCAAGGAAACCATCAAATAGTTAGCTCTGCTCCCCATCACAGCTCCTGATCCTGCTATATACTTGGTGTGGTGATTTTGATATTGTATTCCAATCACGTGTCTCCTTAGCAGTTGTCCCAACCTGGCTTTGGGGCAGGGGCAGGCAGCAACTATTAGGTGGTGAGCCAATGAAATAGACAGGGGTAAGAGGCCTTCCTGATACAATTATTATTATTATTATTATCTGATAATGATAATAATAATAATAATAATTGTATGCCACCCATCTGTGGGCAGCTCCCAACAGAATATTAAAAACACAATAAAACATCAAACATTAAAAACTTCCCTAAACAGGGCTGCCTTCAGATGTCTTCTAAAAGTCAGATAGCTGTTTATTTCCTTGAAATATAATATTATTTCCACTACCGAGAAGGCCCTCTGCCTGGTTCCCTGTAACCTCACTTCTCACAGTGAGGGAACTGCCAGAAGGCCCTCGGAGCTGGACCTCAGTGTCTGGGCTGAACAATGGGGGTGGAGACGCTCCTTCAGGTATAAAGGGCCAAAGCCGTTCATGAAATAATAAAGGACTGAAAAGAACAATCTATGTTTTGGGCTCACTGGAAAAGTGATAGGTTGCTGCTCTGCTTCTTTGCAGACCTAGGAATTGGCTGTAGAGGAGTACGGTATGTATCTCCCTAGGGAAGCCGAGCATCCCATGAGAGCTACTGGACTAGATGAAGAATAAAGTAATTTCTGACCCAGTACTGTTAGAAAGTTACAGCCTTTCCTCTACAAACTATCTCTTGCAGTTCTCAAAGGGAATTGGAGGTCAAACCAGGGCACATTTGAGGACGGTGTGAAATCAGATCATTAGTGATAAGGTAAGCAACCTTATCCATCTATCGTATTTTTGCAGCTTTTAAATAGGCACTGGCTATAACATGCCGCTATAATATTAATACAACCTGCCCACCAACTTAATAGGCTGAAATTACTTCAACATATTTTGCCAAATACGAAAATAAACTCCGTTTACTAGCAAACTTCAATCTGAATGTTTATGAGCTAGGAGTCAATAATACAATATGAGCACATTGCATCTTGCATACAGGTTAGTTTATTATTATCGCTATTATTATATGCTTCGGTTCAAGGTGAGAAGGCACAGAAGAGAAAAGGGGGACTTTGTATACTGTAGCTATCCAAATTGCAGCTGAATAACAGTGGTTCTGATGCAGATCTCATTCCTATTCAGGCATTCTCCTTAAAAAAATGTGATGAGGAATGGGGCTGTACCCACTTGACCCATGCCAGTGTCCCTGCCTCCCTGGGCTGCAGCCCCAAATGTCCGCATATTGGGTGGAAGATCTGAATGGGGACCTTTCATGTGTTCAGCTGAGCATACTTGGAATCCACCCCACAGCCAGGAGCTCCCATTACACAGGATTCCTGACCATTGAGAGGCTTCTGAGCATGTTCAGGTGAATGTGTGAAGAACAACCCTCCATCACGGATGGAGCTAGCAAAGTTGGGACATGTGGAGCACTGGGAGCAAAAGTGGTGCACACAGATCTATATACCCTGACTAATTTATCCTACCATATGTTCTTCATAGGGTAAGCATTCTGACTCTAAACACATTAAATACATCTTTTGACCACTCATAAAAATTCTGGTACCTGAGCGGGACATGAGGCAGAGTCCTCTGACAAGGGAGATCCAGATGCTTGGGGTCAGTTGGGTTTAGATCCTAACACAAATCACCTACGGTATGTGAATACCTATCCTTCTTTATGGGTCTAAAAGTTCCACTGGCTGCCAGTGTGATACAGGATTAGATTCAAGGTGCTTCTGGTGGTTTGTAAAGTCCTAAATGGCTTGTGACTTAAACACTTGTAGGAACCCCTTCTCGTCTAGTGACATGTCTTTAAGTTACGATCTACAGAAATGGCAGCATTAGTGGTTTTGACTGGACGTTTAAGCAGAGGCGTAGGAACTGGGGTGGATTGGGTGAGTGAGGGTGGTGAAAAATGGCAGGCGAGTGGGCAGCACACCTCGCACCTGGTGGCAGCAGCAGCAGGAGAGCGAGCATCAGCTTTCTGCCCCACTTCTACCTTGAACTGTGGCGTGTGGGAGGGCAGCCTCTGCACCCCATCCCCTTCAAAATCATGCCCCGACCCCCTCAGGAGCAGGCCCGCCCTAGGCAGCATGGGCATAAGTTTCTCCACTGGGGTTAAGTCCAGTCAAAGGCAACTATAGGGTTGCTGGCGCTCATCTTGCTTTCAGGCCAAGGGAGCCAGCGTTTGTCCACAGACAGCTTTCCGGGTCATGTGGCCAGCAGGACTAAACAGCTTCTGGTGCAACAGAACACTGATGGAAACCAGAGCGCACGGAAATGCCATTTACCTTCCCGCCACAGTGGTACCTATTTATCTACTTGCACTGGCGTGCTTTCGAACTGCTAGGTTGGCAGGAGCTGCGACAGAGCAACGGGAGCTCACTTCGTCGCGGGGATTCGAACTGCCAACCTTCTGATGGGCAAGCCCAAGGGGCTCAGTGGTTTAGACCACAGTGCTGCCCACTGCATCTACTATGCAGTGACCTTTGAAAGGGCCTTTTCTGTGGTGGCACCCAGACTCTGGAATGCCCTCCACCCCTCTCTGAGATTCAGTTGTTGCCAATTCTGCTGAGCTTTTGCTGTCAGCTGGCATTCTATTTTGCTGGTTGCTATATCCTCTTCTCGTGGGTACATTTTCTGCCCTGTATGCATTTACATTGTGCTGTTGCCAATTTTTGCTTTATATTAGCTTTGTTTTTGTTGTGCCACATCCTGGGCTTTTTGCGAGGGAGGGTGAGTTGGAAATGCTTTCAAGTGATATATAGTGTAGCCTGAAACACAGTTTAGCAACCCCTCTTTTTCGCCAGTCAAAGGCAGGCAATGTCCAACGGGTTTATCAAATTCCTACTAATATATCTGGGATTTGTGCTGTGAACCTAGATCAGTCGCCAACAGATCTACAGAAGGAAAATTTAAACCAACTCCAAATCCAGAGACTAGAGGGCAATATAAGAAATAACACAATTCCCAGCTGGGGCAGAAAAGCAAAGTTTTCACAAGGAATTTATTCTCTTCAGTTAAATATTTGATTCATACTCCTATGTTTGGTCAAACCTCCCCCCCACCCATTCATAACCCAGGACTTATAATGAACTGTTGACAGTGAAAAATGCAGCACTAGAACACCCTCGGTACCGCTAGTGCCGTTTTATTCATGGAGTAGGTAGGTTGATTAAAAAGGGAAGCACGTGGCTGAATTTAAGTCAGTCGTTTTAAGACTAAATGAGAACTACATTTCAAAATTGTGATGAAAATTGAATTGTGGATTTAGAGGCCTTATCTCAGCTGAATATCATAATGAGAAAAATAAACTGGAGTGAGAGGAAGGTTTATGTAATAAGAATGTCCTGGAGGGGATATCATTAACAATTTTTAAAGAGCCCTGGAGAGTAGTGGGAAGAGAAGCACCATTTGTTTTTCTCATGTCCTAGGATGAGGACACAGGGAAGAGCATATCAAGGAACACAGGTGGGACTGCCTGGTGTCCTCTGGTTTTTCACTTGCATATATTTTGATAGTGCAATTGCCCTTTGAAATGCTGGTTGTAAAAGGTAAAGGTAAAGGGAAGGCGACTATGGAGTTGCAGTCAGTGGGGTAGCAAGGTCAGGTGGTACCAGTTGCGGGAAATTTCTTGTCAGCCTCCCACCCCCCCCCAAAAAAAACATTCAGATTATTAAAAGAAGGAAAAATAAGATACTTGCAGTTGCAAATGTTATTTTCTGCCTCCTCTTCTTTTCTCTCCTGCTACAACAGCAGCAGCGCTGCCACCAGCGTCTCTCTCGGTCGTTCTGAGGCAGCTGCCCAGACAGGAGTGGTGCGGCAGTATTTAAAATATTAAAATATTTAATATTTAAATATTTAAAAATATATTTTAAATATGTTTTTATATATTTTTAAAAGACATATTTTTGCCATTTTGTCACCCCCCTCAGTGATGACACATGGTGCGCCCTGCCCCCCACCACACACCCCTTCCTACGGCTCTGCTTTCAGGTGTCTTCTAAAAGTCAGGTGGCTGTTTATTTCCTTGGCATGTAATGGGAGAGCATTCCACAGGGCAGGCGCCACCACCGAAAAGGCCCTCTGCCTAGTTCCCTGTAACCTCACTGCTCACAGTGAGGGAACCGCCAAAAGGCCCTCAGAGGGTGGGGGAGTAGCTGAATGATGGGGGGTGGAGACGCTCCTTCAGGTTCACGGGGCAGTGCTGGATTAAACCCTGTGGAGGCCCCTTGGCAGTCAAAATCTGGGTGGGGGGCAGGCCTCGTGCACATGCCGGAATAACCTTGAACTAAGAAAGTTTGATTCTCCTTTTCTTTCAAGATCGAATCAATATTATTTTGATCCATTGTCACGGGACGCCTAAAAAGTGTGGGGCCCACAGGCCAGTGCCTACTCTGCCTATTTGGTAATCCAGCCCGGCCCCTTTGGCTGCAGGAGAGAGAAGAAATGGAAGTTGAGGGATGCCTTCTGATGCAGTGCATCTGTTCCCCACAATGAAATGGGAAAGCTCAACATTTGTCAGGCACTTTCAGATGCTCAGCATCCCTGTGTGGTTACAACAACCCTGTAAAGTAGGGAGCAGTGCTATGCGCTCCCCAAATTGCAGCTGAATCCCTCGCAGATTGGTATCCAACCTCTGCTTAAAAGCCTCCAAGGAAGGAGAGTCCACCACCACCCGAGAGAGTCTTACCATCAGAGAGTTCTTCCTAATGTTTAGTCCAAATCTCCTCTCCTGCCCTCCCCTCTGGAGCAGCAGAAAACAAGCTTGCTTGACATGAATCTGCCAAGAGAAGTTGCAGCCCAGCTGCAGGTGGAGCAGAAGGCGCCTCCAAGTTCTGACAGAGAAGCATCACCTCTCAGGAGGGGCCAGGTCCAGGTGTGTGTGTGGGGTGGGGGTTGCCACGGTGACAAGGACCTGCCCTCCTTTGTGACATCTCTTGCTTCTCCCTTAAAAGCCACTGACTTGCAGGCAGCCATTGTGGGTTAGTGAGGAGAGGAGAGGAGAGAGGAGGTGGTGGTGGTGGTGGTGGTTGTAGACGAGGAGAGGTGTTCATTTGCTTGTTACTTTTATTTTTATTTTATTTATTACTTTTATTTGATTCATTTTATTTATTTTTATTTTTTCACTTTTTATTTTAACACTTTTATTTTACTTTTTTATTTTATTTTTGTTCTTTATTTTCATATTTTTTTATGTTCATTTTCATAATTTTTATTTTTATTTTTTGTTTTACTTTTTGTTTTTATTTTCATATTTTTTATTTTTTATTTTTATTCTTTGCACTTTTGTGCACATTTTGTATATATTTTGTATATTTTTTTTTGTTTATAGAGGAGTAGTTAGGGGTAAGTGTAGGGTTAGGGCAGGGGTTAGGCTTACGCTTAGGGCTGGGTTTGGGGTGGGGGTTGGGTCAGAATTAGGCTTGGGTGGGCATTTTAGATAGTTAGATAGTTTATAGGAGGGTGGGAATTTTCCGTAAAGAAGATGTGCAGACTGTAAGTAGCATTCCTTTGCTTTCTCTTGGTCTCCTGTGTTCGGGGTGGGAGTCCTGGGTTCCCCTGCACAGCTTTAGCTCTTTGGTCCACCAGAGAGCTTCATGGCTGAGTGGGGATTCAAACCCTGCTCTTCCAGGTCCTCCTAGTCCAGCCCTCCAACCACTACACCTTTGCCTGGCTCCATTTTGCATCTCTACAGCTGCCCTATGACATTGGCCTTCTCCCCCTTCCTGGGGGTCTGGCTCCAAGGAAGACTCCACCACCTTCCTCATGTTCTGCTCCTCTTCTGGGACACCTTGATGCTTGGAAGACCCTCCTAGGGGTCTCCTCCCTCTCCAGGAAGGGCAGAGCTATCCTAAGAAGAGGAGGCAGAGCAGCCCTTGAACAGCTGGCAGTGCTTGTCTTTCCTCAGGCTGGAGCTCTTGAACCCATAGCACTTGGGGCCTCCTTTCTCTCTCTGCCAGCCCTTCGTGCTCTTGGCTGCCTCTTTCGAGCTCTGGTGATCCTTTCAGGTCACACAACTGCAGAGAGATGGCAGGAATTGGTCCAGTTGCCCCTCCTCACACACAACCCCCCCCCAAGAATTGGGGCTGATGGCTTCTGATTCTCTCTCTCTCTGCTCGTCTCTTCTAGGTTCAGGTACTTAAGGCGCCTGATCAGCTGCAGCAACAAGGTGGCCCCCCTGCAAGGTGCAGAGCAGCCTATGCCATCAGGTAAGTGGTCCTCATTTTGGGGACAGAGGTGGGCAGGAATGGGCTAGGGGAGCAGCTAGTCTAAAGATGCACAGAGCCAGAAAGCTGTATCCGACCCAAGGCCTATCTGGGCCAGCATCTGGAAACCCAACCCCCCAACCCTCAGCAACCACCCTGTTTCGTGGGGTCTGATGGAGGAACCAGGGGGCTGGGCTGTGGGGCAAGGGAGGAGGGCCGTTGTCAGTGGGAGGGGCACATTCCCTGGGGAGCCATGTTCTGGGGGAAGGAGGTCAGGATTGGCCCCCAAGGCCTGGGGTGTCCCTCTCCTGCAGTAGGACTTGGAATCCATGAGAAATCTCTTGGAACAGCCTTGCCAGGGGCTCAGGGATGAACTCATCTGTCCCCATGTCCTTCTCTTTGCAGATGTGCTGGGGTTCCACCATCCCTTCCCTAGCGGTGAGTATTGGATAAAACGAGAGCAGGGAGTGGATCCCTCAGACCTGCCCCCCCCCACTGCCCGGGCTCTTTGCCCCCCACTCTGCACTCTCAGCTGCAGAGGAGCCCTCCCCCCACAAGGAACTGACAGCCTGGCTTTTAAATTTCAGCTGCTGGACGAAGACCAGATCTATCTGCTGGAGATCATCCAGGATTGCCAGGCAGCTCGGCTCAGGGGGCTCCGAACCCTGAAGTACTCCAAGGAGGAGACGGCCAAAGCCATTCTGGTGAGTGATGGGTGGTGTGAGGGACCCCCATGGGGAGGGAGGGGCAGAGAGGGGCTGGCGTTTGGGGTTGGAGCTGTCCTCTGGAGACTCCCGGAAGGAGCTGACTTTCCCCCTCTGCTCTCTTCCAGGACATCCTTGGCCACTTGGAGTGCTTCAGGGATCGCCCCCTGAGCCTGGCCCTGGCCTTTGAGGCCCTCCTCCAACTGAGGTGAGTGGGGTCTTTGGGGTGGGCAGGGTTGCAGGGGGTGGGGGGCAGAACTCCAGGGGGGGCTCTGGGTGGGCAAGAGCAGGCAGCAGGGAGAAGGGGGCAAGGGAGACTTGGAGGAGGCACTGTCTAACCCCTTCCCTTTCTCTTTCCAGTTTTATGAGACCCCATTTCAGCCACGCTATGATCAGTGCTATCCTGCATAAGACAATTGAGGCTGTTCTGGGGGGACAGGAGGAGGACAAAGAGGTATGTCCTCTGCTTTGACTTCCCTTTGCACAGCTCTTTCTTCTCCTCACACTCCTACAAGATTTAATCCAGCACTCAACCTCTCTTCTCTTTTTTCCCACAGGAACTGAAGAGGCCATTCCAGAGCCTGCTGGGGGGTCTCCTCCTGGAAGCCCCCAATGCTGGCACCCTACTCCAGATGCTTACTCTAAATATGCTGATGGCATTAGGAGTTTTTTTAGGGTTGCCCCCTTCCCTTTCCCAACTGACTGTCCCATTTCTTTCCTCCTGCAGGACCTTCAATATTACGCCCTTTGGGGAAGTGGGGATGAAAGGAAACTTGCGGCCAGCAGCATTTCCCTGCTGCTGGTCGTTTCACGAAGATTCCCCAAACTCAGAGTAAGTATCTTGCCTTCCTGTATTCATTTCTTTGGTTGCTTCCATCCCCCCAGGAGCACACCCCCAACGACTTTAAATGCAAAGTTGTGGTGTGTATCCCTGGGTGCCAGGATGAGACCAGAGGCTTTTTCTGCCCCCTTTCCTGGTGCTGTTCTTTCACCTCTGCCCAGGAAGCTGTAGGGCCCAGGGAGGTCCTCTGGGGCAAGGGATTGGGCACAAGCCATAGGGAGACTCATTCTTCCTGGCATAGGGCTGCTTCTGTGCTCTCTTGCACTCATCCATGGTGGGGTTCATAGTGTCATCTGACTCAGATTTTTCTTTCCTCTGCAGAACACAGTAATTCGGCCGGAGCTGGCCTGTTTCTGGAAAAATCTGAAAGATGGTAAGCCTTGGGGACAGTGAACTCCCTTGTCCCTTGTTTGCCCAAGACACCTCCCAGGTCTTCCTGCTGGAAATCCTGCAATAACTGCTCCCCACCTGGGAGGGCAGCGCCCAGACTGACTCCAGCTACAAAAAGCAGAGTCAGTCTGGATTGAACAGATTTTCTGTCTTTTTTTATTCTCGTTCATCCAGATGACCTCATCATCAAAGAGATATTATTTTCCTCCCTGAAGGAATTGCTGCTCTATTTGGACAACCCAATTGACCAAAGACTGGTGGAAGAAGAGGCACTGAGAATCAGGAGGGGGACAGATGATTTAACCAGCCAGGGGAGTCCATTCCTCTGTTGAGCAATGTTTAGTCGGAATCTCCTTTGTTGTATCCTGAAGCCATTGGTTCGAGTCCTACTGTCCAGAGCAGGAGAAAAAAAGCTTGCTGCATCTTGCATTGGACAGCCCTTGAGTTATTTGAAAATGGCTCTCTCTGGTGTCACTGGATCAAGCTGATCGATTTTCTTGCATTACTTAAACTAAATAGTTTTCAATAGATTTTGAATCAACGTGCAATAAATTGTTGCTGTTTTGAATTTCATTGTGTTTTTGTCTTCCATTGATCTGGACACTTTTCTGATGTTAAGGGGGCTGGAACGGTAGCTCTTTGAATGGTAAACTGCAGTTCCAAGAATCCTTGGGGAGAAGCAATGCTTTTTAAATGTATGATTCGTTTGCTTCCTAAGTTTTGCTGCCATCTTTTAAGTGAGGGACCAGTGACAGGATTTGCTTCCAACTTCATCTCCATCAGAGATTGTCCATCAGAGGACAAGCAAATAGTGGTGAAACAAACAGAGGCATTCAGGGAGGGATCGCTTTGAAGAAATCTTGCCCAAGGACCAAGAAAGTATGGGTTTTAATTTGTATTGGGAGTGATCATCTTTCAAAGACTTACTGAAGTAAACTTGGCCTTTACATTACACATTTCCCTGTGTTATTATTACAATGGAAAATGTTCGTTTTAAAAAAAATACTTTTTGTCCAAGTGAATCATATGTGAAGCACTCAGTAGTTCTGCCATTCTCAAAATTCCTACAAGAGTTAAGTAATTTCCTTTATTCAGTTCTGTAATTGCATCTTGTCAATTCAGTGGTATTAGGGTTTGCATTGAATTGATTTTTTGAACAATAACTTCAGGGGAATAAGGGTTATCTTTTGCTGTCTGCTATAAACAAGGCTTTGCAGTACAATACTACAAGGAAAAAATAATGAAATGAGTTGCCTGAACATTTGGGCAGAAGTCATATCCATAGAGACATTCTGACTATCCACTTGGCTCATTTGTTGCCATTTATTCAGTTCATTATGCCTATAAATACACACACACACACTTGCTAATTCTTTTCTGTAAATCCAATTTTAATGCCTTAGACTTTTAAATTGTAGAGTTTGAAAACTATTGGGGAAGCTTATGCATATGTTGCTTAAAAAAATATTTTAGCCTGTGGCTATATCTGAACTTTGCAAGAGTTCTCAGAAGTCATCTGAAGGCCACATATTCTGTTTCTGGTGTAAAGGCATCTGATCCACATAATTATGAGACATACTGTCTTGATGACATTGAATTTCATGAGCACAGAACTGTACACAAGGAGAGTCATACAAATAGGAACTAGCAGCATTAGAGAGGTCGTAATGTTCATTTATGCCGTGTCTTCCAGATATGCAGAACATAATTAAAATTGTTAAAACGACTGGGAACAATGGTTAAACCCCTTGCTGATATATTTCAAAGCATCCAGTGATCTATGAGTAGATCCCAAACAACCTTTTGCTTGCCCCTCTGCTAAACCAAAAATGATCCAAACCTAATCCCTCTCCATCAGTCCTGCTCTGATTTAATTTTGATCCATACCCCAGGGCTTAACCACAACTCCTCTTGTCCTCCTGCTTTCTCCTGGGAGAACCTTCTCTTTAGCACTCAATCAGAGAAAACAGCAATTGTGTTTTTTGCAGATATTTCCTGCAGATAAAGCAGGTTTTCCCTAGGAAAGGAACAGGGCAAGACCCTGTTTGGACCCATGCCTAGAAAGTGTGAATTATGTAGAAAACCGCTTGGATCCATACTTTCATGGCACAAGAGGAGCGGAAGTGGGTGAACCCCTAGTCTAACCTCATGATTGTACCCTGCAGCAAGTTTTAGCTTGAATGACAACATGGATAGCTCACTTTATTTACAGCAGGGTTTTGGCCAAGGAAGAGGACTGTGGCTGTGAAGGGAGTATAATGCAGGGAGAGGGCCAGACATGGAGGCTTTGAGGGCCTAAGGACTTACCCCAGTCTGGAAAGTGCCTTGCAATACCTAGTGGTGACATAATCCAATGACACAGTGTCTCAGGTGAGCTCTCATGCTGTCATTTTACACCCATTGTCAATTAACTTTTATTATTGCAAAAATCCAGAGAGAGAGAGAGAGAGAGAGAGAGAGAGAGAGAGAGAGAGAGAGAGAGGGAGTATACAATATATAGGCTTTTTAAAGAGCTACATCTGTGAAAAGGAAAGTCCATAATTTCTGTTTATCTCTGCAATTACGACTCAAGTTCCTTTAAGATCCAGAAATCAATATAGACGGCATGATGAATGAGTCTAAATTGGCCTCTCTTCTTCTGACCTTGAAGTTATTAATTCTGCATCATAAATGTTTGTATATCTCTAGTAACCTTTGGAACGCCAGATTATTTCTAGAGAGAGCGCTGGCAGAATTGTAGGAAGCAGGCATTTACTTGTGATTTATGACCTCAGTCAGGAACAAACCTTTCCATTACCATAATGCAGTTGGTCTACGTGTCATGAAGAAATGGCTCTAAAAATAATAATAATAAAAATAAAAGGAAGGGGGGGGATGATGCACTTCCCATTACGGTAGCTCCAAATGCTTCCATCCATTCCCTTGCAGGAGGCCATTCTTAAAAGCTAACTTTGCTTTAAGGCACTCATACCCTTATATTTGCTGTCCAGCACTGCTAAAGCTTTTGTACAGTTCCCTCTCCAGAAATGCATGTGGACAGATTCTGCTCAGCATCAGTCTTTTTAGTACTGACCATGGCATTCATCCAGCACCAGTAAAGGTCAAGGAAAATTATGACAGGAATAAGGATGGAGAGTGGAAGGGTGCTAAAGAATGATTTTATAGAGGATAAATATAAAACTGAAGAACAGAGAGGAGAATTAGTTCATCATCTAGACAACAAGTTGAAGGTTATCTCAAAAACAGGCACATCTGGGACACAGAAAGGCTGGCCAACTAACCAAGCCCTTGACTGACAGGGCCATTTTGGGGGCACAGATTGGGCTAGCTAGCTGCCAGAAAAGCAAGAGGAAGGCTGCCCTCAACACAGATCAGGAGAATAAATGTTTTTGCATTGGGCTGTGCCCTGGGGCAGGGGCGTAGCATTGGGGTGCCAGTGGGGTTGTGGCCCTGGGCACAGAATAATAATAATAATAATAATAATAATAATAATAATAATAATAATAATAATTCTTATTTGTAATTTTTATTTATATATATTACAACAATTATTCAATCATAATTTTAGCATTTCAAACTCTGACTCCCTTCCCCCTCTTTTTGTGGTTTCTTTACATTTCTTTTCATCTTCCTGCATGCTCCAAATTATTTCAACTTATTCTTTTGTATATCTATTCCCACATATATCCCAGATATATTTTGAAACTGCAGGTTTTTACATGAATCCTGCCAATGTCTTCATCTGCTTACGGCTTGTTTGTAAATACTCAATAAACCATTTCCATATATAGAGAGAGAGAGAAAGAGAGAGAGAGAGAGTTATCTTGATTTCTCATTCTCCTGGTAAGTTTCACCATTTCCGCATAGTCAATTTACTTCTGTATCCATTCTTCTCTTGCCGGGACCCTGGGCACGGATTTTTGAGGGGGTGAGAAGCAACCACCCCTAGCCCAGCCCAGCCTGGTGCTCCTCTCCTGGCACCATGAACCAATGCCTACAGAGAGGA
The DNA here is from genome assembly GCA_900245905.1 of Lacerta viridis. NCBI lineage: Eukaryota > Metazoa > Chordata > Lepidosauria > Squamata > Lacertidae > Lacerta > Lacerta viridis. The sequence continues at coordinate 369,022 of OFHU01004088.1, forward strand.
GCGCCAGTCCACACTGCACTGGGAGTGCCAGCATGGGGGTGCCTGGTTCATGCCCTCCAAGTGCTCTGTTGGCTACCCAGGGTGCCCCCTGCTCAGGTGAGCAGGTGGTGTAGCATGGCCATGCTTGGTTCCAGGCCGGAGTTGTTCTAGCAGAGTTGGCAGCTAGAGCTGGGGTGCCATGGTGGGTACCCTCTTCATCCCACCCCCAGCACCCGCACACCCAGCTGGCACTCCTGCCCACCCTCTGGCTCATACGCACAACCCCTCCAGTTTATGTGCCCACCCTGAGTGCCATGAGCGCATGCAACACTGCTGCCCTGGGGTCACCCAAAGGTAGATGATCTCTGTGGTCCCACCCTTAGGTGTGCATATTTGAGCCAAATAGCTCCATCCTTAGGTCACAAGAGTTGGCAACTGCAGACCCAGAATGAGAAAGCAAAAGAACACATATATTACACCAGTGAAAATGACAAAGATGTTTAAGAAAGAAAATAACAGATGCTGGAGAGGTAAAGAAATGGAAGGTACATTTTTTTTATTGGGTTGTTAATTCTGATGGTATATTTTGTGGTTTTATATTTTGATTTTTCTTCTGAACTGCATAATAATAATATAATAATAATAATAATAATAATAATAATAATACAAATAGTATATAAATTTATATACAGTAGTATATAAATTCAATAAATAACAATAACAATATATAAATTCAAATAGTATATAAATTCAATAAATAACAATCACAGCAACAGCAACAATTTAATTCTTGTTCCCCATCCATCCATTTTAATATATGTACCGTATTAAAAATAGCCCCAGGTTAAACTTCCGGTTTTTGCCGCGGGTTGCGATCAGGTGTATTCCGAGGGCTCTTGAGCTCTGGGGTAGACAGCTGGGGTAAGGGGGAGTCGCACAAGGCTACGTGCACCCCCGAATAAGGTGGAGGAGGCAATCCCTCACCAAGAAGTGTCGGCCGCGCTCGATAGGATCCTGGCATCCCTCGCCGCAAAAGCGGCTGAGGAGAGAGGGTTTCCTGGGCGCTGAGACAGAGGTGATTGTGCTCACCAGCTGGGAGCCTACCCCTGGAGCAACCACGACGGTAAAATTCCTTTAAAGTTATGATCTTACCTTAAACTCGAGCGGTGGTTTAAAAGCTGGTAAAAAAGACCGAGTAAACCTTTAAGTCCCGCTACCCACTGCATAAAAGGGAGACGCGAAAAAATAGAGGAGAGGAGAGGAGGAGACGAGAGAGAGGAGGAGGTGCAGCGTGAGGAGTGGAAGTGAATGAGAAAGTGAAAAAAGAAATAATAGCGCTTGAGAGAGAGACTTGTAAAACGCCTTTAGAAAAAGAGCCAAAGGGAGTAAATACCAAGGAGCTACCCTCATCGTGCTTTTTAACCAATACGCATGAATAAATGAATTGGGTCGGAAATGGGAATACAGGAGTGTTTAGGAAGATCGCTGCATGGAAATGCTAAAGTAGCCAGTGTGATCGGAGGAAAGCAAAGAAGGGTTTGAGAGACAGTGGCGGAAGGAGGTGCTGAGAAAGCTCCCAGGAAAGAAAGAAGGAGCTAAGTGGAGAGAGAGAGAGAGCTGGAAAGAAAAGAGGAAAATGGCGGAGAGCGTATAGACTGAGAGTGAGTAAGCAATTAGAAACAGAAAGAACCAGGAAGTAACGAAAGTTAAATGAACGACAGAAATTACGACACCCAGTGGCCTTATTTAAAACTGCACACACTCAAATAATTAGAGCCAAGCGCCACCGTGGGGTGGAAGTACGCACTGCTACCCTGCTGGAAAAAAATGGAAAAACACCCAAAAAAGACAGGGTTGGGGCTTATAACACAAAGAAGAAGTTCAATGGCAGAGCAGGCACAAGAACTAGACCTCCGAGAACTAATCCTGAGCCTGAAAGGTGATATTGGAGAAATAAAGCAGGACATCAAAGAAATTAAAAAAGAAATGAATGAGATGAATGATAGGTTTAAAGGACTGGAAGGGAAGATAGAAAAAATGGAAGGAAAGTTGGAAGCAAACGAAAAAGAGAAAGAAGAAATTAAAGAACATCTGAAAAGAGTGGAAGAAAAAACTACCCAGTCTGAAATGGCCATACAAGAGATTCGATCTAAAAACCAAACAACTGGAAATGCGGTGAAAAAACTATCTAAAGAGAAAAAAGAAGGAAAAAAGGACTCAGAAAAAAATAAAGAAAGAATTGGAGGAACAAAAGATGATACAAGAGGCAACACAGGACGCTCTGGCAATGATACAGATGCAGTTGCGTGAAAAAACTTTGAGATTCAGAAATATACCAGAGAAACATAATGAAGAAATAGAGACAAAAATGGTGTGCGAGCTGGCGAAATGGCTGGATTTAGAAGAACAGGAGGTGGAGATACGAATAGAAAAAGCCTTCAGGGTTAACTCAAAGAAAGCAAAGATGAACAACTGGCCTGGAGACTGTTTAGTGACATTTACAAACTTGTGGATGAGAAATAAAATTTTACAAACAAAAGGGAAAAAGAAATTAAAGATAGATGGAGAAGAAATAATAATCTTAAAAGAAATTCCTCCCAGGCTGATCCAGAAGAGAAGGAACTATCAGTTTCTAACCAGAGCCTTAAAAGCAAAGAAATTTTTTTTCCGTTGGGAATACCCAGAGGGACTGTCGTTTTCGTTTAAGGGAAAGAGAAGAAGGTTTGAGACCCCACTGGAAGCAGAAAGGTTCTCAAGAACTTATGCACAGGAACTGGGAGGAGGAAAAGTAAAATCCATCAAAGAACAGCGACACAACCAGGAGGAAGAAGCATAAGAAGGCACCGTAGAGACCGACGTAGAAGGAGAAGACGTAGAAGAAGAGGAAGAGGAGGGAGAACAAAAGGACTTATTTGTACAACACACCCAGATCATCAACTCATATCACCATTTGAGCAGTAGAGTTTAAAAAGTGGAGTTGTCTTGTTTTTTGTATTTTTTTTCTTTTTTAACAATTTTTACTTGACTGAATAAATATGAAATTAAAATCGATCAGTTGGAATGTGAACGGTTTGAACAATAAAAAGAAGAGAAATAGGATAACTCATACACTAAGAAAACAAGACTGGGACATTATTTGTCTCCAGGAAACACACGTAAATAAGAAACACGAAAGGGTATTAAAAAATGAAAAATTAGGAATAGAATTTATATCATCACATCAAAGTAAGAAAAGAGGGGTAGTGATTTATGTTTAAAAAAATGGGAACCAGAGTTAGTCTGGAATGATAAAGAAGGAAGAATTGTAATAGTCAAAACAGTAGTAGAAGGGAAAAGATGGTTCTGGGTTGGTATATATGCACCTAACGGGAGCAAAAGTGCTTTTTTCAAAAAGTTGGAAAATCAGTTATTAAATTATGTGGGAGAAAGGATTATAATCATGGGAGATCTAAGTGGAGTCATTGACCCTGAATTAGACAAAACCAAAATTTCAAAGAAATAAAAGGATTATAAATTACCAAAAATATTCTTAGAAATGATGGGAAACTTCAACCTGATAGACGCATGGAGGCATCAAACTGCAAGCAGAATAGATGCCATCTGGATGCCGAAAGAATTGACATTAAATATTCAAAAAATAGAAATCGGCCCTCAAACATTCTCAGATCATAATCCCATAAAATTGACAATTGATGAAGGGAAACAAGAGAAAAACAAAAAAATGGAGTTTAAATGTGTTCTTATTAAATAAAAATTAAAAAAAGGAGCTCAGGAAGCCATGAAAGAATTCTTTGATTTAAATAATAATGGAGAGGTAGAGTTAAAAACAGTCTGGGACGCTGGGAAAGCAGTGGCGAGGGGGTACTTTATTCAGCAAAATATCATAAACAAAAGAAATAAAGAAAAAAACAAAGCAACTCTACTAGAAGAAATAAAAACTAAAGAAAAAATATTATATAAAATGGGGAAAAAGACAGTAGAACATGAACTAAAAATTCTAAGAACACAATATCAAAATATCATAGAGCAGGAAATGGAGCAACTAGTCCAGATTTGGAAATACAGAAATTTCGAATGGGCCAACAAGCCCAGTAAATTATTAAGCTGGCAAATAAATAAGAGAAGAAACGAGAGGCTAATAAACAAAATTAAATCAGAGGGGGAAATTATAAATAAGACAGAGGAAATTATGAAAGTCTTTGAAGAATTCTACAGGGAATTATACCAAAAGGAAAATATACAGGACAAAGATATTAAGGAATTTTTGAATAAACATAAATTACCGAAACTACCACAAGAAAAAATCAACATGCTGAATAAAGAAATTACCTTAACAGAAATAAAGGAAGTTATTAAAGGCATGAAAAAAGGGAAATCACCAGGGCCGGATGGGCTACCAATTGAGTATTACAAGAACTTGGAGGAAGTAATAATAATACCAATGAAAGAATTAATGAACAACATCCTTAGGAAAGGGATAATACCCGCATCTTGGGAAGAGGCATTGATTACGCTTATACCTAAACAGAACACTGATTTAGAATCCCCTCAGAATTACAGACCAATATCATTGCTAAATCTTCGCCAAGATATTAGCTAATAGGCTAAGCAATATATTGGACGACCTTATATATAAAGACCAAGCAGGTTTTATCAAGGGTAGACAAACAAAAGAAAATATCAGAAATATAATAAACATAATGGAAAGTTTAGAGAATAATAGAGGGAAACAAGCTACAATATTGTCTCTGGATGCAGATAAGGCATTTGATAGGGTCTCGTGGCAATTTATGAAGAAAGTACTTAAAGAATTAAATCTAGGAGAATACATTGAACGGGCAATTGAAAGTATTTATGAAAAACAGAAAGCGAGACTAATAATCAACAACAAGTTGACAGAAAACATAAAAATATTGAGAGGGACTCAGCAAGGCTGTCCCCTGTCACCACTCCTTTTTATAAGTGTTTTAGAAATCTTATTAAGAAATATAAGGGAGAATGACAATATAAAGGGAGTGGGGATAGGAAAGAAAAGGCATAAGATCAAAGCCTTTGCCAATGACATAATCATAACAACGGAAGACCCTCTGAATAGTATCCCAAGTGCACTGCAGGATATAAAAGAATACGGCAAATTGGCAGGCTTGAAAATAAATTATGACAAAACAAAAATGCTCGTAAAAAATTTGGAAGATATAGAAAAGAGAGAATTAGAAGAATTAACAGGGCTAAAAATATCTAAAAAGTTAAAGTATTTAGGCATTCAAATTTCTACTAATAACTTAGACTTGGTAAAAGAAAATTATGGGGGGAAATGGAAACAAATAAAGAATAAATTGGAATTATGGTCGAAATTAAAAATTTCATTATTAGGCAGAATATCATTGGTTAAAATGGGGGTATTATCAAAAATGAATTACCTATTTCAGAACCTGCCACTGCTAGGAGGTACAGGCTACTTCAAAGATTGGAAGAAAGACATCACCAGATTTATTTGGAATGGCAAGAAGCCACGAATTAAATACAAAAATTTAATCGATCAAAGGGAAAGAGGTGGGTTCGGGCTTCCTGACCTAGAGTTATATCACGACGCGGCAGCTCTATGCTGGATTAAAGACTGGATAGAGTTAAAAAATAATGATTTATTAGACCTGGAGGGTGATGGATTAGGTTTCGGCTGGCATTGGTATCTTATGAAAGAAAAAATTAACAAACAAAATGTATTCATGAACAACATTATTAGAAAATCATTGTTTACAGTTTGGTTAAAATATAGAAGGTTTTTTGAAATGAAAACACCTTGGTGGCTATCCCCCCTGGAGATCGTATCATCTAAAAGGAGAAACATGGAATCAAATCGGCCAACCTATAAAGACATATTGGAGGAAATAGATGGTGAATTAAAATTAAAAAATTATGACACAATTAAAAATTATCTAACCAGCTGGCTCCATTATTTTCAGATAAATCAGAGATTTCAGCAAGATAAAAAAATTGGATTTGGGAAAGAAAAATCGAAATTACAAGAAATATTACTGGATAAAGAAAAGGATTTCATAAAAAAATTATACCATATATTGTTAAAATGGGAAACGGAGGATGAACAAGTTAAAGAAGTGATGATACGATGGGGACAGGATGTGGGAAAGCCAATCATGTTGGAAAAGTGGGAAAACCTGTGGAAAAGAGATAGTAAACTGACCCCAAACTATGATATTAAAGAGAATATTCTAAAAATGCAATTTAGATGGCACTTGACACCTGTCAAGTTGGCCAAAATGTATAAAAATGTAATGAACCAATGTTGGCGATGTAAGGAAGAAATAGGGACCTACTTACATATGTGGTGGTTTTGCAAGGAAATTAAAGTGTTCTGGGAGATGGTGTATAAAGAGCTAAAAAAAATAATCAAATACCCTTTCAAGAAGAGTGTGGAGACTTTCCTATTAGGAATGGTGGACAGTGAATTCCAGCCAAAAGATAAACATATAATCATGTCTCGGCGAGGCTATTGATAGCAAAGAATTGGAAATCTCAAATAATACCAGAAAAGGGGGATTGGCAGTTAAAATTGTTACACAAAGAAATAAAAGGAATAAGCAATTCAGAAAGAGAGAGAAATTGGAAATTACTTAAAGATTATTTCAAATTATATGTAGAAAAAGCCGACCTCCTGGCAGATTGATAAAGGCCTAAACAATTGAGATAAAAGGGAATAAGAAGAGAGGAAAGATCATGCGGATAGATGAAAGACTGATACAAAGGCAGAGATGGGTATGCTGAGAAGTAACGGGTGGGGAGGGAGGGAGGGAATTTAGAGAGGGGAGGGAAGGGGAGGGATGGGAAGAGGAGATAATTGGAATGTATATAATATTTCGTAACTTGTAACATGTTTGGATAAGCATCTTGTAATTTTGTTCGGATATGGAAAGCACTTTTTATTATGATTTTCTCCTTTTTTAAATCTTGTAATGTGTTTGAATGAAATAAAGTTTATTTTATAATAAAAAAATAGCCCCAGGTTTTTTGTCTCCAGTGATTTTCGGTCAGCTTATTCTAAATATAATATATTTCCTTAAATATAAATATAAAAGAAAAAGGAAGGTACATTTTATCATATGTGGTGGGAATGCAAATGCATTAAAAATATTGGGAAAAGATATATAATGAATTGGAAAAAAATAAGTTTAAAATGAACTTTGGTAAACATCCTGAAGCCTTACTACTAGGTATCTCAGATCAAGAACTGCCAAAAGAAAAATGGGCATTATTTATGTATGCTACAACAGCGGCAAGAAACTTGATTGCACAATACTGGAAGATGGAAGAAATACCATCAAAGGAACAATGGCAAGAAAAACTGATGAACTATGCAGAATTGGCTAAGCTAACAGACAACTACGAGAGAAGGACAAAAAGGACTTCAAAAGAGTCTGGGAACCATTTACAGTTTATTTGCAGAAACAACAAAATGGAGTGGATTCACTGACAGGGTTTGAATAAACGTTCACAACTTTATTATAGTATATGGTGCCCTCCCTGTGGAACGCCCTCCCATCTCATGTCAAAGAGATAAACAACTACCTTACATTCAGAAGACATCTGAAGGCAGCCCTGTTCAGGGAAGTTTTTAATGTGTGATATTTTCATGTATTTTAATCTCTGTTGGGCAGGGTACAAATAAATTATTATTATTATTATTATTATTATTATTATTATTATTATTATTACAGACATTGTAGAGAATGATAAGGGAATTTCCTGTGATACAAAGCAGGACACAATAAACAAAACCAAATAACTCAGTAGAGGGGGAATTGAGGGAAGTCTGAAGGAGGAGAGGGAGAACATTTGTATATATCTTGATGAATGAGATTTGCATCTTTATTTGTTATAAAACCCAATAAATATTTAATAAAAAAGAGAGAGAAAGCAAAAGAATATAACAGAGAATATAACATGCTGCTGATGACTCAAACAAGAGAGAGGAATAAATCCTTGTTCCAGATTGCAAGTGTGTGTGAAAAAGAGGATCCAGTTAGTGGAATAGATATACCTCTCTGCTTTCCTAACCTAACCTTTAGTTTGAATATTGAGTAAAAAACTATTTTTTTGATTATTATTATTTTAAGTCTTCAAGGTATGTAACTAATAGCCAAGGTCTTGGCATTTTAAACCCCAGTTAGGGGAATAACAGTATATAGAGCCTTGGATTTTTAAAAGCCCGTGGAGGTAAGCTGGTGTTTTAGCACCAAAAGGTCAAATTTTAAAGAATTCTGAGTTCTAGACATTGCTGCAGAAATAAAAGTCATGTAGATTTGTAGTGAACTTACCTGAACACAGAAACTGGAGAAGAAAGGCAGTTTGCTGTTGATTTGCATGTCAGAAAGACGATTCGTTTGAAGCACAGCTGATTGCTTACAATTATGGGGAAAATGGGACTTTAGTTAATGCTGACATTTAGCTCTTGCTGTGGAGTGTGTTTTAGGGATGACACAAATGGGGGACTGAAGTGGCCAAGCTGGAAATCTTTGCAAAACCATAGCTAAACCCAGACGCTTGAAAAAAAAAAAAAAAAACAAATGGTTGGGGTGACATTTTCCCACTCCAAGCTAAATTCCAATGCTTCTCAGTTTAATAAGATGTCTCAAAAGAGCCCATGTGCCTTGTGTCAGAGGCCTTCTTCCCTGGATCAGTTTTTGTTTGAAAAAGTCACGGGACTCCCCCCCCCCTTTTTAATTCTAGTTCATTAAATTTTGCTGGGGCAAAAGAAGGCACACCAGTCACAAAATCAGACTCTTTCTGGTTTTCAAAAATAAAACTCTGTCTGGACATTTAAAACTGCAGATTATTATTACATTATATCCTGGCAGAGTAGCCCAACCCTGCTTTGTGCTAGGCTAGAGAAGGATTGAATTGGGCAGAGGTGTTCATTCAGCTTTGGCAAGCACTGTGAATAGGGACAAATGTTGTTCATCCATTGGAACATTCACTCACTCAATCCAATTCTGTTTTATTAGTGCGTGATGTTTGGCTATGCTTAATTGGGGCCAAGGTAACAAAGCCATTTCAGAGTGAAGACTGTGCTTTCTTTCCGTCACTCAGAATAGGTGAAATATTTGACTCTATTCATAGTGCTCCTCTTCTCCAATATTGCTTGGGAGTGGGGATTTCACTATTTGCATGAATATTTTGCACAAAGAGTTTCTGGTTTGGGCTCAATCCTTGCCAAAAGAGAGCTGTTAAGAAAAACAAAACTTTGCAGAGAAGTCTCACATCTTCTTAGGTTGCCTCATGGTTTATGCCCTGATGATTTTTAAAGGTGGATGAGGAAGTTTGGGGTGGGAGTAGGTTGCAAGTACACTTTTTAATACTGTGTTGTATTCAATGTACCGTTAAGCGGATCATTCTGTCAGAGCAAGGATTCTTCCTCAACACAATGGAATAGTCTCCCCCACTTTTCCATCTGTCTCACATCTTCTTAAAGGTAAAGGTAAAGGGACCCCTGACCATCAGGTCCAGTTGTGTCCGACTCTGGGGTTGCGGCGCTCATCTCGCTCTATAGGCCGAGGGAGCCGCGTTTGTCCGCAGACAGCTTCCGGGTCATGTGGCCAGCATGACAAAGCCGCTTCTGGCAAACCAGAGCAGCGCACGGAAATGCTGTTTACCTTCCTGCCAGAGCGGTACCTATTTATCTACTTGCACTTTTGACGTGCTTTCGAACTGCTAGGTGGGCAGGAGCTGGGACCGAGCAATGGGAGTTCACTCCGTGGCAGGGATTTGAACCGCCTGCCTTCTGATCGGCAAGCCCTAGGTTTAACCCACAGCGCCACCTGGGTCCCTCACATCTTCTTAGGTGTGTTCAAATCTGTTTTGAGGTTTTCTCAACCCTCCAGAGCAGATCTGGGAATGTTGCAGCAAGTGCACAGAGAGAGGAGAGGGAAGGAATTCCATTCTGTTAGCTCAACAATTTCGTTAAATACCTCCCACTGTTTTCACCTCTAAAATATCTACTTGTGAACAAGTGGCGTAGTCTTCTTTCCCCCTTCTTTCCCATCAGCGGCATTGTCTTCCAAACCTGCCTCAAGTTTCTTTAAGAGCTTAGCCTCAGAAAAATGCTATCATCTGTTCCGTGGTTAATGTACAAGAAAGCTGTGCTGGAGTTCAGCAAAGCTGTCATCAGCAACCAAGTGCTTTCACCATACAAGTGGTTACATTGGTTTCTAGTTGCGTTCATCACTCCATTAATACGTTGTGACCTCTCCATCTTGTGAACCAAGGAGAGCAAGTGAGCTACACCTGATAAAATTAGAACGGGAGCCTGAGGATCATAGCAAAAGAGGTACAGTTCAGTTTCATCTCTCCAAATGTGAAAGGGTATTCACTGAAGCTGAGACCTTTTGTCAACTCGAGCTGCCTCTCGGAAGAAATGACATTCATGATCAACGAGAAACAATGTTGTTATTGTTGTGAGAGTCAGGGGACAAATTTACAAGTAGGGTTTGTGGAAGAAAGAACTCTCTTTGCCCTGTAAAACAAACAAACAAACAAACCTAAGTCAAGTTAAGTGAATTGGTAGGGCAAAGGGCTATTAATTTCCTTGGCGAGCCAGGAGCCAGACACTGAGAATGGGACTGTGAGCTCAGCTGCTTCCTTTCCAAACCACTACACATACTAGAGAGGAAAACATGTCATACTTCAGGAGTGGGGAAACCTCCAGCTCACAGGCCTTATGTTACCTGTAGGGGCTCATTATCCAACCCACTGGCCTCACCCCAGCCTCCTCCCCATCCTATGCCTCCTCCCCTCTGCTACAGAGCTGTTTCTCTCCAATCACCTGAGCAGCCAGGAGGGGTGGAAATTGTGGGGAAGGGAGGTTGTAAGGGCCATACCTAGGTGACAGAGCATCTTATTTCCACACAGATTGTCCCAGGATCCATCCCCAGCGTTTCCATCTAGGGCTGGGAGGGAACCCTGCTTGAAACCCTGGAGAGGTGCCACCAGTCACTGTAGACAATACTGAACTAGATGGACCCGATGGTCTGACTCAGTACATGGCAGCTTCCTATGTTCTCCCACTGAGCATCAGGAAGCAACTGAATAGCAAAGAAGAGGGGGGTATGGCTGAGTCCCTTTCTAAATTGCCCATTAAGAGGTGGCCTTCCTCTTCCTCTATAGGCAGATCCCTGTGTTCTAAGCCCCCTTTCCAGCACACATCACTAAGGCATAGTGAGATGTGCATTTGTACAAATGATACATATGTTCAGATTGGGTACGATTGGGTGTAGATATGTGCTTCTGTGTGCTTTGAAAACACCCATGCATTCTTATCCATCCATTGGCCTTGTCTACCAGTGTTAGGCATCTGAACCCCAGTCACTTCCCCCAATTTATGGTTGCCATATGTCCTCTTTTCCCCAGACACGTCCTCTTTTTCAGGATTAAAATTTCTGTCTGGGCGGATTTTTAAAATTGGGCAAAATGTCTGAGGTTTGTTTGTTTGTTTGTTTTGAAGTAACCCAATAAAAAAATTCTAGTGCATTTAGACTCAGATCTAAGGCACCTAGCTATGCTAGTCTGCAGCAGAGAATCACAACAGAGTAGCATCTTGAACTAGCAACATACTCTATAAATCCCTTCTCTTGTGGCTGAACTAAAAGGACGCTGGCTCAGCCACAAGATCTTGGAGAAGAAGTCTGGGAGGGCAAGAGTTACCATCTCCCTGCCCTTAGGGAGAGCCCACATGTACATGTTAAACAGTTTAATAAATTGTTCTGTGCACACTTATGTTCACGAAGATGTGAACATGAGCCCAAATACTTTCATGTGGCAAGTGAGGGAGCAATATGCATTATTATTATTTTGTTGTTGAAAGTTAAGAACATTGCTACTAGCAATATACGTATCACACCTTCTATAGCCTATGTATAGTAGGGATATTTAAAATGAGAGTCGTCAAAGTGATCCATAGTTAAAAGTAGAAGTCGGCAAATGTGTCCTCTTTTTTGCTCTTCAAAATATGGCAATCCTCCAAGGGGAGGGACAGATTACCTTTGTGGTACATGTTTTATATTTGTTCATTTGTGGGCACAGTGGCAAACTCTGAGCTTTCAAATTTCAATGGTGTGTAACACCAAAATTCAGGGACTCCCACCTCTCTCGTGAGTCCCTGAATTTTGTACCTCTGCTGTACTACTGTACTAGTTTGGATGCTGCAAAATATATTTTCAACCAGTTGAGCTTGACTGTTCTAAACTGTGCCAATTTGGTGATATCTGAATACAGTGGTACCTCGATTTAAGAACAGCCCTGTTTATGAACTATTCAGTTTACGAACTCCGCAAAACCGGAAGTAGTGTCCTGGTTTGCGAACTTTACCTCCATTTAAGAATGGAATCCGAATGGTGGAAGGGCACCAGCAGCAGGAGTCCTCATTAGGGAAAGCGCACCTCGGTTTAAGAACGGTTTCGGTTTAAGAACGGACTTCCGGAACAGATTAAGTTTGTAAACCGAGGTACCACTGTATATTTTCATTCTAATTTGTGACAGGTTCCAATATCAAAATAGCAAATTTTGGTCTAGCTTTGGAAACAGTTGGACACCATTGTGAATTAAGATGGCAGGCAGAACCATTCCAAACTGCACCAATTTGGACAAATCATAAAATATCATTGTCCAATTTGGTGTGGTGGTTCCTGAGATGAAGGACTGGTTTTAGTTTATGTTTCGTTACTGGACTCAAGATGGCAGACTGAACTGTTCCAAACTGCACTGATGTGGACACTTCCAAAGGTAGCATTGCCGAATTTGGCAAGATGGTTCCATAAATGGAGGTTTTGGTCTATATTTGGATTCCATCAGATACAATTTAGAATCAAGTGTCAGTTTGCATTTCTTAGTAAAGAAAGTGTTGATCTGATATGTAGAGATCTTTCCTATTCTAATTAATTCAAGGGGGCTCTGGAAGCTTCTCTGTGTGAAAGAAGCAAGCAGAAGGTTCATGATGTTTGGGTTATTCCTTCAGAGAAGCTGAGTACAGCTGGCTTAAACTGGTTTTGTTATCCTTTCTGTCAAGGTCATGCTGACTAATAGTAAGGCCAGAAGGAGCCTGGGTTTCACTTTCTCTTTCTCTTTTCTTTCTGGTGTGGTGTTCTGTACATAATATGCTTAGTGTTAAGTTTTAATTATAAGTTACTGTTATATGGACTCTGTTCTGAAACCATATGCCATCAGTGCTCCCAGCTACGTACGTGACACCACAGATTTTCTGAGAAAAATACAATCTTTGAATAACCTTCCTAACAATACTATTCTAGTCACTATGGATGTGGAATCTCTGTATACCAACATCCCACACAACGATGGTTTACAAGCTATAAGGAACACCATTTCAGATAAAACCACAGCGGACTTTGCTACCAAACTCTGTCATTTTGTCCTTACCCACAACAACTTCAAATTTGGTGAGGATCTGTTCCTTCAGATCAGCGGCACAGCAATGGGCACCCGCATGGCCCCACAGTATGCCAACATCTTCATGGCAGATTTAGAACAACGTTTCCTAAACTCCTACCCACTCAAACCTCTCTTGTACCTGCGTTACATTGACGATATTTTTATTATCTGGACACATGGCCAACAGACCCTGGACACCTTCCACCAGACATTCAATGACTTTCACCCCACCATCAACCTAACAATGAACCAATCTATGCAAGAAATACACTTTTTGGACACTACTATAAAAATACAGGATGGACACATAGACACCACCTTATACCGTAAACCAACTGACCGACAAACATATCTACATGCTTCTAGCTACCATCCCAAACACACCAAACAATCCATAGTATATAGCCAGGCCCTACGTTACAGCCGCATCTGTTCCAACTCTACAGACAGAGACTCTCACCTAAGAGATCTACAGCAAACCTTTTTAGAACTAAAATATCCACCTGATGAAGTTAAACAACAGATCAACAGAGCCAGACTGATACCCAGAGAGAACTTGCTGCAAGACAGACCCAAAAAAGAAAATAACAGAACACCACTAGTAATCACATACAACTCCCAAATTAAAACAGTACAACGCATCATCAGAAGATCTACAACCTCTCCTAGACAATGACAGTTCTCTTTCTCAAGCTCTGGGAGGAAGACCCTACATCGCCTACAGACAGCCACCCAATCTCAAACAGCTCCTCACCCACAATAATACTACAACAGGACTCAACATGGACACTGGTACCAGAGCCTGCAATAAACCCAGATGCCAACTTTGCTGCCACATAAACCCGGACAACACCATTACTGGTCCCAACAACATCAAACATACCATCTCAGGACTATTTAATTGCTCATCTTCCAACATTGTGTATGCAATCAAATGCCAACAGTGCCCTTCAGCTCTCTATATTGGACAAACAGGCCAAACCCTACGCCAAAGGATAAATGGACATAAATCTGATATCAGGAATCACAAGACAGAGAAACCAGTAGGAGAACACTTCAATCTCCCAGGACATTCTATAAAAGATCTCAAAGTAGCTGTCTTAATACAAAGAAATTTCAGAAATAGACTGGAAAGAGAAGTGGCTGAATTACAACTAATCACCAAACTTAAAACCACGGAGAAACCTGGTCTGAACAAAGACATTGGATTCTTATCTCATTATACATAACAAAGCTATCTTTAGCCATCTCACCCCTTGCCTTTCCCTGCAAGACTAATTACAGCCGTTAAGAGTCGTCAACAGGTTTTCCATACCTATCAGCTGATCACCCATTCCCACCACCCTTCTGAGCAATACCCCTCCCCACTCCCTCACTATATTTAAGGATCTGGTGACTTCTGTTTCAGTGTATCTGAAGAAGTGTGCATGCACACGAAAGCTCATACCAAGAACAAACTCAGTTGGTCTCTAAGGTGCTACTGGAAAGAATTTTTTTTTGTTTTGACTATGGCAGACCAACACGGCTACCCACCTGTAACTCAAGTTACTGTAAGTTTAAGTGAAGTCTGTTGCAACTGGATTTCTTATGGACAGTGCCAATCCTAAATGTATTGGATTTGTGACCATTATGCTCATTTGCCTTCAGTAGCAGTAAAGCTCTGCTGGATGAAATAAAATTGCCTCTGATCATTTTGGGGGGATCCTGCAACATGTTTAAGTTTTTACTCTGCTAACAAAACAGTGGAATCTACTCTGGATTAATACTGAGTAGAATTCCATGACATCAAGATGGTGGGCTGAATGTTTCAAAGCTGCAATGCAAGGCATGGCTTCAATTGGAATCCCTCATCCACTGACACACAGCTCTACCTTCCTTCCCTACCACACACTTTCCAAACTCTCCTAAACTTACCTGGCTGGTTAACAGCAGCAGCAGTGGCAGTCCCTCCATCAGGATATCGGTCACACTGCAGCAGCAACGTTCTTTTGGAAGGAACCTGTTTTATTATTCTAGATTTAATGTCTTCATGACTTACAGAATCGCTCTTGGTCCTGTATTCTTGTTGCAACTGAAAGCCACCGTTACAGATCAAAATATGGATATAAACTTAACAAATAACTACAGTCTCCGGCAGTCAGTTACACAGACTTCAGTAATACTCTGAGCTGAATGGCCTGAGTGTTTTTCACACCCTGTAGACAAAAATAAAAGTGCTGGCATCAACTGAACTCAACTTACAAAATGGCGGAGTCTGTTTGAGTCAGCTTGTAATATTTCTTCATTAGAGCTCTTCTGCTCCTTCTCTTTACATGTCAGGGGGGGGGGAATATTAGTGCTATAAAATATATATGGTACTATGTGTTCGGAAGCACAGCAGAGTTCCAAATTCGCTTCAGACTCCCCCAAAGGCTTGATAAATGTAATCACCTCACAATAGAAGTCACCAGCCACACATCCCATCATCTAAAAGTGGAATTGCTATTTACCCAAGGTACTTGCAGATCAAAAAGAACTGCTCATCGAGTCTAAATGGAGAATTGCCAGGTTGATTCAAAGACGACATAATTGGGAAAGTTCTGTTGAATGCATGACCAGAAAGTGCCTAAATGTAGGGGTGTAAGAAGGCATAGATTTCCTTTCATGATCAGTATTCATCATGATTGGTGCTGTTTCCCTTCCACTGCAGTTCAGTTTCTGCCAAATACTGCATTATTCATCTCTCTGGCTGTTACTTAATGAAGGGTATATGGGTTGTGCAACTGACCTATTTATGTAACTTGCATTCATTTCAATGTAAAGGAAATGTCAAACAATACAAACAAGTAGTTAATTATGTTATAGTTTGCCAACATAAAAACAGCCACAATGATGTGAATGAATCACATTTGCTTGCCTGATTTCTCATGCTGACCAGAGATAGACATGCAAACTGCAGCAATTCAGGAACATGGGATGCTGTTTATACTGAGTTAGACCATTCATCCGCTTAGCTCAGTCTTGTCTACAATGACTGGCAGTGACACTCCAAGATTACACACAGGCTTCTCTTTCAGCCATACCTGGAGATTCCAGGGATTGAACCTGGGGGCTTCTGCAACAGCCCAGGTTGAGTGGAACAGAGGCAGTAATGTTTTACCTATATGATTGTAAAATAGCATTAACTTACTACACAGAATCCGCTTATTTTCTTGTATGGGGCCCCATGCAAGGCCAACATTTGACCAATTTGATATTTTCTGTTATGTGGCTTACAGCCATTACCTGATACCCTTCCAATATTTTCACCTCTATGTTCTGTGGAATACAATCCAGCACTTTTTAAAGTATGTTCCTAGTCATATTGATTATGGAGCAGGCGATGTGTTACC
This sequence comes from Lacerta viridis, assembly GCA_900245905.1. Lineage (NCBI taxonomy): Eukaryota > Metazoa > Chordata > Lepidosauria > Squamata > Lacertidae > Lacerta > Lacerta viridis. The sequence continues at coordinate 385,827 of OFHU01004088.1, forward strand.
ATCCACCTTGTGAACTTCCCCTCTGAAACTATTTTGAGGAGAAAGAGATCCAATTTCATACTAGTTATGTGGATGCTTCAGAAGCAATACACAGTAATTTTGGCTTCCATGCCACACCATTCTCTATATAAAAGTTTTCTTAGTATCTTCACAGTATATACACACACACATGGAAAAAGGGAGGGAGGGAGAGGGGGGGAAATAAAAAGTATGCAATAGAAATATTAACTATCAACTTTTTGATTAAAAGTTAATTGCAAAATAAGTAAAGATGGGAATGGGCATAATAAGAGGTGCAGGTTGAGAGAGGCATTTTTACAATTTATCAGGATATGAGTACCAGCACCTAACTTTTTACAGCAACAAAAACCAGTTTCTCATCCCTCTTCCCTTCATCTTTGATCCCATGGGAGCTGCTTTTCAAGGGATGGATCCCTTGAAAATCCCAGCTGCATCATTCCCATGAATTCCTAGTCATGTGATCCCACATGGATGCAGGCAGGGGCATTGTTGGGTACTCAAAATAGTCAAAGCACAGGCCAATGCCCCCCAAATGTATATGCTCAAAGTTGGCACCCTTTGTGGACAGATGGGAAGCTCTCAAGGCAAAATGGCTAGCTCTGGGGGGAGCAGTCTTATATAGGTTTCCCCAGTGCTTTTCTTCTAGAAAAAAATGTACTGGTACTGCGTACCCTTGAGTAACCCCATGGGGGGAAAAGCACTGGGCTCTCTCCTCCCCTTTGCAAAGGCTCATGGGACAGCTTTTTCCCATGAGCCCACCATACAAACAAGATGCTGGGCAAAAGCTTGCCCAGTATTTTGTTGCAATCTATGGGCCACAGTGCCGCCGGGCAGTTTTTGGGCACAGAACGAGTCTTGTATTGTGTAAAATTACATATAAAATGTGTGTGCAATAAGAAATGACCAATAAGATGCAAATAGTGTCGGGGGGTGTTTGTGGTGACTCAAGCTAAATTTAAGATTGGGAAGATGTGGAAGTGGGAGAAACTGAAATTGGCGGACTATTCATCCCTAACTGGCACCCAGTCCCATTTCTTTTGGTGGAGTTACAGGTGGGTAGCCGTGTTGGTCTGCCATAGTCAAAACAAAATCAAAAATTCTTTCCAGTAGCACCTTAGAGACCAACTGAGTTTGTTCTTGGTATGAGCTTTCGTGTGCATGCACACTTCTTCAGATACACTGAAACAGAAGTCACCAGATCCTTAAATATAGTGAGGGAGTGGGGAGGGGTATTGCTCAGAAGGGTGGTGGGAATGGGTGATCAGCTGATAGGTATGGAAAACCTGTTGACGACTCTTAACGGCTGTAATTAGTCTTGCAGGGAAAGGCAAGGGGTGAGATGGCTAAAGATAGCTTTGTTATGTATAATGATATCTCATTATACATAACAAAGCTATCTTTCTTATCTCATTATACATAACAAAGCTATCTTTACACAGGGGAAAGGAGAGAAAGAGAAGTGGCTGAATTACAACTAATCACCAAACTTAAAACCACGGAGAAACCTGGTCTGAACAAAGACATTGGATTCTTATCTCATTATACATAACAAAGCTATCTTTAGCCATCTCACCACTTGCCTTTCCCTGCAAGACTAATTACAGCCATTAAGAGTCGTCAACAGGTTTTCTACACCTATCAGCTGATCACCCATTCCCACCACCCTTCTGAGCAATACCCCTCCCCACTCCCTCACTATATTTAAGGATCTGGTGACTTCTGTTTCAGTGTATCTGAAGAAGTGTGCATGCACACGAAAGCTCATACCAAGAACAAACTCAGTTGGTCTCTAAGGTGCTACTGGAAAGAATTTTCGATTTTGTTTTGACTATGGCAGACCAACACGGCTACCCACCTGTAACCTCACACAATGTCACCTCGGACAGCGCCAAGTTGGCATTGCCCATAATAAGAAGGGATAAGGGTATTATCCTGTGCATCATTTTGCTATTAAAAGAATCCAGATATTTTGTCTTAACTCAAGGCTATATCGTGGGGGAGGGACATCTCTTTCACAAGGCCCACACTTGGGAAAAAAAGGGATTGAAAACAGGATAAAATGCCATGCTATAGTCTACATACAATACAGGGAAGACAGGAATAGCACGGTAGTTCGATGCAGTTAAAAGGGTGTGGGGAACAGACTCCTATCTCTTCAGTGCTACAGTGATATTGCCGCTTTCATGGCTTCAAGAAGTTGTCACCCTTCAACAACAGAACCTGGGAAATGAAAGAAAAGTTGTACTAGAAGATCACTAACGGGGCTGTCTCAATTGTCTTGTAACCCAACTTCTGAAAACAGTGCTTAGCTGTGTGGTGGTTCCAAGGTCACAATAAATCCTGAACTTGAAACAGATCAATATATTCTGCTCAGAGTGTAGAGATTTATATGAAAGCATTTTTAAAGGAAAGCAAAATTTGACACGAGTGATTTGAAACTCAGTCCAACAAGCACCAATTTATGTTTTTAAAACATTTAGACTACTATAAAGTTCATACAAGTGTCCATTATAGTTATGCCTTCGAGGATAAGATTTATACTAGGCGTGTTTCCTTGGGGGAAAGTTATGCATTCAGACAAATCAGGTTTTACCCAATTTTCTGGGGATTGTCTCAAATGGAAATAGTTTCAGTATAGGACTGATACAATACAAAGCATGGGTTGAATCTTAACCCATATTGCTGGTCTTTGCATGTTCTACCATACCAGTAAGCCTTGGTCCAGCAGGAAACTACACTGACATGCCATGGGAGTTAAATTCAGTTAATTTTGCATTTAAAGGTGAACCTCCCAGATTTGCACTTTCTTAAACTGAAACATAGCCAGCCTTTGAAATTTGCACTTCTCTGAATTTTGCAATGCAATATTCCAATCAAGTACTGTGTACAAAAGTGCCTCAAGTATGGTAAAGTGTGCATAGAAATGCATATATTAGTAACGTGCGTGCGCGCACACGCACACACACACACACAGCTACTCTAATCTAGTATGAAAAACATGAGAAATGTTAAGCAGCTGCTCTCTCTTCTGACAGACGAATGCTTTGGTACTCCAACTACCTATGAGCAACTAGAGAACCTCAATAGTTTATATTGTGTGTAAGTGCAAAGGAAGAGGCAGACAGCAGTGACTTTGGGGAAGGGCTATAGCTCAGAGCCAGAGCACATGGGATTGCCAGACTGGAAAAGTCTCCCACCAGAAACCCTGGAGAAATGCTACCTACCACACAGTGTAGCTGACTGGGTTTCAGGAACTGATGCTCTGCTTCCATAGAGGAGAGTTTTTAAAATGTATTATCATGTTGTATTCTTGAGTGCACAAGCAGCTGGCAGAGCTGCAATTCCAGTCAGAACCTTCCCTGGAGCCACCTACCTCAGCTTTGATATTGTTGGCATTCACTACAGAAGCTACAGACCAACATTTGTCTCTTAACCATGTGCTCGAGAGAGCAGTGTTATTTGCTTGTGACATTTCCTGGTAGTGTAAGGATAGAAGGCAGCTTCAGGACTTTAAAAAAAAATCCACATTAGCTTTAGAATAAACTCCCCAGAAGAGAGTTTTGGATCTGATATCCCGCTTTTCACTACCCGAAGGAGTCTCAAAGCGGCTAACATTCTCCTTTCCCTTCCTCCCCCACAACAAACACTCTGTGAGGTGAGTGGGGCTGAGAGACTTCAGAGAAGTGTGACTAGCCCAAGGTCACCCAGCAGCTGCATGTGGAGGAGCGGAGACACGAACCCGGTTCCCCAGATTACGAGTCCACCACTCTTAACCACTACACCACACTGGCTCTCAGAGAGACACCATTCAGCAAACCAAACCTACCTACCTCTCTCTCTCTCTCTCTCTCCTTCCCTCTTTCTAGAATTTATTCTTCATCCATATGAGATATGGTGGCCACTAAGAAATAGTTAGGTTTGATTCCCAAAGTCTAATTTAAGCTACCATCATATGTGACACCCTACCTTTTAAAACATGGTTTTGCAGAGTCCCACATACATAACTACTGGACAACTTTCAGGCCTTCACCACATACTCCTTCCACTGCCTCCACCTTGATTTGCACACTATACTTCTGTTGATGCAGCCTAGAATAGCATTAGTTTTTTTTTTTCCCTGCAGCATCACATTGTAGACTTGTGATCTGTTAGGACCCCTAGATTCTTTTCACTTGTACTACTGGCAATCCATCCTAAACTGGTGCAGCTGTTTTTTTTCCCTGCCTGTGTAGAACCTTACATTTATCCCTATTGAAATTCATTTTGTTATTTTTGGCCCAGTTCTCTAATCTGTTAAGGTCATTTTGCATCATAATTCTGTCTTCTGTGGCATTAGCTATCTCTCCCAGTTTAGTGTCATCTGCAAAGTTGATGAGCATCCCCTCAATTCCTTCATCTAAGTCAGTTATAAAGACACTGAACAACAACGTACCCAGGAAAGAATCCTGCAGTTTTTTTCAGGACAATGAGAAGCTATTAGAGATCACTCTTTGGGTTTGGTCAGTCAACTACCTAACAGTTAACTTGTCTAGTCCACATTTTACCAGCTTCTCCACAAAAGTATCATGGGGCACTTTGTCAAAAGAATTGCTGAAATCAAGATACATTACATTTACAGCATTCCCCTGATCCACCAAGCTTGTAATTGTATCAGAAAAGAAAAGAAAGAAAAGAGCTTCTGACCCATAGTCTTCTAAAGTTTTTTCTGGCTCAGATCTCCTATGAAATCTGGAACAGCAATGCACAAAGTGCTCAACTCTGGCTGAGGAATTCAGGAGCTAATAGGTGCAACCAATATTAGCTGTGCATTATTCACTTGATGTAAAACCTCATTCACATCCAGTAGAAAAAAAATCTTTTCATTATCACCCAGCAAACTACAATACAAACCTGTCATATTTTAAAACAATGTTACACATTTTGATGATGTAGACTTTGGGGAAATCCAACAGGCTGTGATTAGTTTGGACCAAAGGAAAAAGAGAGAAAAAAGGTGGACTGGATGAAGAAATATTGATTTTAGTTTTGTCATAGTATTCCAGTTAGTTTATACATTACATTTTGGGTTTCTTCTCTGTTTTCAAAGGTGGAAACAGGGGAGAAGGAAAATGTGTTTGTATCATTGCATTTCTAAATGGATTTTCCACCATTTAACTATAACCATGACAATAAACTTCTCTGACACATGAATTAACCAGTGTTCAGAACTTGGCTCTTTGAGATTTCATTCAAGTGGTGGGAGAAGTATTTCATATGAAGATTTAAATACTGAAGCCATTTTCACAAGACTGGCTCCCAAATCAATTTCCCCCCTCGAGTCCCCAAATTGAACAATCTTCTGCAGTTTGAACCTATTTAGGAACAACCCCACATTACATTTTCTGCAGAACTTGAAATATATTTTTCCTCCACCACCAGTACTTTTATTTGAGCCCAATAAGCTTCTGAATTATTTGAAATATGGCAACACAAAGAGGAATACAACACAAAATACAATAACAGGCAGGAGGGAGAGGTGTGTGATCCCCCTAACCATTCCCCTGCTGCCATAAGACACTAATGCACTTGGCAAAAAGCAGGATGTTCCTTGTCAAAGACAAGTAGCAATTATTAGAACTCTCATTGGCAGCCATTCTGGTCCATGATTTATAGATTTTGCACACAGCTTCCTCCTCATCATTGTGCACCTGTGTATCATTTGGCCTCCTGAAGGAGAAACCCATCTTCCAAATTGGAGGATAATGGCCACTGAAACCTATGCTCCATAACCCTGTTTGGCGTTTTCACAGCAATCCAAAATAGGATTATTATTTTTTTTAAAAAAAAGATCTTATTATATGTTCCAATAGTATTATTCTCTTTGTTACTATAAATCTGTGGCTATTAAATATATGTTGGTGTTGACTAAAAGTATCATAGCTCCATTCTCTAATGTTCAAATTTTTTCTTTCTTAGTGACAGTGTCAGGAACCTGGCCCCCCAGAGCACAGCGGACGAGTCAGTCTCAGAAATTGAGCTAAGCGAGCAAAGGGCCGACTCTGCAGCTGAGACCTGTTTGTCAGAGTTTAAAGAGGACAGCCCAGACCCCCCCCCCTCCTTCCCAGGGAAGAACCGGTTAGCTCCCAAGGAGAGGAAGAGTTGGAAGTAGGTCCGAGTGTTGCCAAGCAACCAGCAGATAAACCAGAGGCTTAGGCTGTGTCTTTGGGGAGTGGGGAGGATACAGGCCAGTTGTTCAGCCCCCAAATTAGGAGATAGGAGAAGCTCAGAGAACAACGGAAGGGAAGGAGAAGAAAGGCGAGATTTTGAAATTCTTCCTGTTGGGGGAAGGACGATGAGTCAGACTGAGAGACTACTGTTAATGAGAGCAGGTGGCAGCGCTGGGCTCTGGATGTGCTTCTTCTTGTAATTAAACTTACATAAAACTGACGGAGCGTCGTTGCTGCTTCACAGGCTGCTTGCTTGCCAGAGATTGTTATAGACAGGTGAGGTCCTTGCAGACTGTAGGCAGGTAAATGTTGTCCCCATGGAAAAAAGAAGAAAACCCAGGTAAGTACCGACTGGTGAGACACCATCCCCAGGCTGCCACTGGAAGCTCTATGACCTGTCTGCTCCACACTTGGCTTCTGGACAGAGACTTCCACCTAGAGCGCTCTAATGGGGTACCACAAGTATATACCTGCTCTGCAGTCAGTGTGAGGCACCCCTTCACCCAAGACCTACATGCTTAAATGCCACCCAATGCCTTAGCTGCCCAAAGTTGCTTCATTTTGCTAGGAGGAAGGCAAAACCTCCAAACAGGCCTAATATATTTCCAGGTAAATTCCTTCCCTGGTCTGAATATGGCAACCACTGGGAAGCAATAGTAAAGTCAAAGCAGAGTACACAGGAAGCAAAACAAGGTTAAATTAATGCAAACAGCATGAAGAGTGGAAGGAAAGGAGGGTTTGCTCTTCGACCAACTGCGCTGCAAGTGCTGGGTGCAGCCGGCTTTTGTCCCCAATTGGAGGACCAGAGTGAGAACTTGTGTGGCCAGGTCCACCAACCAGGCTCTGCCCCCCTTGGCAGTCCATGATTGGGCAATTCAAACTTTAAGCAGTGGCAGGCTATACTAGGGATTTTACAATGGCCAGCTGGGGGACATGACTCCTTGCTACCAGGGAAATAGAGGGCAGCCTGTGAAGGGCCACAGACACTGCCTACCTGGAGCAGGGCAAGCAGCCATTTTCTATCCCTAAGGGTTTGAAATTTTGGAGATGAAGATTTCTGGTGCATGGAGTAAACCCAGCTAACCAATTTGCATTGTTCTTTTCAGTATTTGTGTGGGAAGTCTGCATATGCTCATTTCTTCATTGCTTTCCTTTTCCTTTTCATCCACACATTTTATAAAGAATATGCTCTACTAGTGCTGTACTGTTCCTGTCCTTTTACTCATTTATCAAACTGGGGCGTAATTAGCACAAACAAGCTCTCCCTGTTCCTCAGGACAAACTGTCTGTGATCTCTCAAAGGCACTGCACTTTGACGGACATAGACCTGAGTAGTTTATTGGGAGAGAGCCATGCAGCCTTTTTGAATGGGAACCAATCCCCACATTTGATACAGGGAAATCACAAAAGGGATGAAAACTCTTGGCAGGATCAGGGCATAGCTCTGAAACATGGAAAGAGCATGTGTGATACAGTGGCAGAGGGATCTCCTTGCATCAGAAATGCAACTCACTTTAAAAAATCTTATTTATTTATTATTAGTTTGTCAAAATAATATATATATATATGAACAGAGTAGCAAAAAAAGAGAGAGCAGAGCTGAGATAGACAGACAGACAGATAGATAGATAGATAGATAGATAGATAGATAGATATAGATATAGATATGGAATGCAAAAGGATGTGCCATCCAATCTTATCCATGTTTATTTGGAAATCAATAGCCTAGTTCCTCCCAAGTTGAGGGGAAGTGGACAAAGCTTATTCTGGCAGGGGAGCTTACTCTATGGTATTAACCATTGCATGCATTAATTAGACTTAAGCATGTTGGGACATGGGTGGCGCTGTGGTCTAAACCACAGAGCCTAGGGCTTGCCGATCAGAAGGTCAGTGGTTCAAATCCCTGTGATGGGGTGAGCTCCCGTTGTTCGCTCCTGCCAACCTAGCACTTTGAAAGCACGTCAAAGTGTAAGTAGATAAATAGGTACCGCTCTGGTCGGAAGGTAAACAGTGTTTCTGTGCGCTGCTCTGGTTTGCCAGAAGCGGCTTAGTCATGCTGGCCACATGACCCGGAAGCTGTCTGCGGACAAATGCCAGCTCCCTCAGCCTATAGAGCGAGATGAGCGCCGCAACCCCAGTGTCACCTACAACTGGACCTAACGGCCAGGGGTACCTTTACCTTTACCTTTTATGTTGGTTATAATAGGCTGGTTATTACACAAGAGGCACACTTTGGCTTCTGCCACCACGTGACCTAGAGCTGCATCCGAGGAAGAACATCATAGGAAACTCAAGATCAACCTAATACAGTATCATCCATTAGCCAGTGAAAGCTAAATCCAGTGATTATTGCTCCCCCTGCCAGTTATTATTATTTATTTGCATCATGTATATTAGAGTGTAAGCCTATAGTCAGGGTCTGTCTTATCATTCTCATATATATATATATATATATATATATATATATATATATATATACACACACATACACACACACACACACACACACACACACATAAAACATGTTAGATGCTTTATAAAATAATAAAAAATATAAGGGTTGTCTTCAGCTAATTTTGCTCAGATTAGAAACATTGAAACTAATAGCATTTATTCAGAGTAGACCTTTGGAATGCATTCCTAAATCTCTTACAAAGGCCCTTCCTTGTTAAATTCTTCAACAAATATTTCCAGGGCATTTTGACAGCTAGAAGAAACATTTCCAGGGCTTGCTTGTCCATGTGAGTTCCCTGGTCATTTGGTTTTCTATTTTACAGTGCCTGGTTTTGTTTGTTTGTTTGTTTACAAGACAGCACCCATTATTTAGATAAGCTGGAATCATACAAACAACTCTGTACCTACTGCTAAATTATAATACTCATCTGCATTTTTCACCAGAACTCCAAATTCTTGTAGTATAAAGATGCAGTTCAACCAACTGGTCTTCTCTTTCTCCTGCCCAATTTGCATGTTTGCAAAAAGAACATTCTATTCCACACAAGTGGTTGTCAGTCAAATAAGCAGGCTGCAGTTGCTCCTAGCAACTAGATTGACTAACGTAAATGCCATTCTGGGGCCTTTCTTCTACTACTTTCAACCTAATTTTGCTTGTTAGCAATCTCAGCAGCAAACCTAAAAGGTCAAGGCCAGTGACATGGGCAATTCTCCATTGATTACAGGAGGTAATACACAAGCAGTTGAAAACAGCTTCAGCCAGAATAAGATTAACAGAAAATTCCTGTGCGGAAAATGGCACGTACCTTCCATGCTGATTGCAGGCAAGACATTCAAAAGAAACTCAAAGAAAACATTGAAATTAACTGGATTTCAGTAAGCAGTGCCTTGATGAGAAGGCACTCAGCCAAAGCCAACATGGCCAGTCAGCGATGGTCAGAGCTGGAGTCCAATAACTTCTGGAAGAAATAACCCCCCCCCCCAAAAAAAAATGTGGGGTAAGGAAATTTTCTGCTCCTTAGCTCCAAAACAAACAAACGAAAAACTTGCTGAACCCAGACAAGGATAGGGAGGGGCTACATGCAGCAGATCATATACTATGTTTGCAGACTCTCCAACTCCTTATTTTTCAGGGGTGATCCTGGATTCACGGAAGCCAACCCGGTTTCTGATTTGATCCCAGAATATGCTGCTGACCATTAGGTCCAGTTGCGGACAACTCTGGGGTTACGGCGCTCATCTCGCTTTACTGGCTGAGGGAGCCGGCGTACAGCTTCTGGGTCATGTGGCCAGCATGACTAAGCCACTTCTGGCGAACCAGAGCAGCACACAGAAACACCGTTTACCTTCCCGCCGGAGTGATACCTATTTATCTACTTGCACTTTGACATGCTTTTGAACTGCTAGGTTGGCAGGAGCTGGGACCAAGCAACGGGAGCTCACCCCGTCGCGGGGATTCAAACCGCCAACCTTCTGATCGGCAAGCCTCAGGCTCTGTTGTTTAACCCACAGCGCCACCCATGTCCCCCAGTTTTCCTGAGGACGCTCCTATTTTCATCGGAGAAATGTAGGAGGGTATGGAGTTATGTGACCCCAAGGAGATAAGTAACTATACAACTTTTAGAAGACATCTCAAGGCAGCCCTGTATAGTTTTGTTATGTTTTTATATATGTTGGAAGTCACACAGAGTGGCTGGTGCAACCCAGTCAGATGAGTGGGGTATAAATAATAAAATTAGTAGTAGTAGTAGTAGTAGTAGTAGTAGTATTTAGGAATCCCTATTTTTGTTGGAGAAATGTTGGAGAGTATGTGTTCTTCTGCAGATCCCAGGGTCTGTCCCTGTGAGGTCTAGTTTAAAGGCAATGATAATTGTGGTTCTCCAGATGCTGTTGGACTCCAGTTCTCATCATCATTGATCCTTGGTCATGCTGGATGGAGTTGAATCCTATTGAAGGGCCACAAGTTCTCCATCCCTTAGTTAAAAAGAAAAGAAATGTAAAGAAAACAGGCAGCATGCATGGATGAGGGAGAAAATTGCTTGCTTGCATTCAACGGCAAACCTACCTAATTAGCACTTCCTATAACAATATACAGACTGAAACACAGCTATCTCTTGAAATTCGCATTTCTCTTAATTTTCAAATGCAGTTCTTCAGCCAAGTAATGCATATAGTTGAGTACAGAAATGCATATATCAGGTTAAAGTGAAATAGCATACATTGCAAAAAACAAATGAGCATATTTCATTAAAAAATGGATGCGGGGGGAATTGCATATTGGGGGGGGTGTAAATTGAAATTAAAAAGCTGATAAATTTTCATGAGGACTTACTTAAAAATGTGGAGGTGGAAATGTGAAGAACTGAACCTAAGAACGGGGGAAAAATGAGAAATTGAGAGAAACAAAATTGACAAATATGCACATCCCTAAGAGCAGGTGGTATGAGAGACCCAGTGTGAATACCTTGGAGAGCAGCTAGGAGTCTGAGCAGATAATACTGATATAGGTGAGCCCGGTTTAAGGTAGTTTCCTGTGTCTCTAGGACATTCTTTACCTTGTTCTACTCCCCACTATGACAAAACACTTACACATCGACACAAGTAGCAAACCAAAACAGCTGCCAGGTCGATTAGGAGAGCATTGCAGGGAAAGCTTCATGATGGCCCATCATTCTGCTGAGAGTCGGAGCAATTTAAAAGTTAATTAGGCTACTTAATTAAGTGCTCACATCACAGAGGAGATAAAGCAAATTAGCTGAACACTAGTAACAAAAGGAGATAGGTGCCTGAAGCTGGGTGAATGGCTACTCAGACAGACAGGTTAATAACGGAAAGAAGAGGAGTCAAACAGGTCTTTCTTCCTTCCGTTTTTAAAGTGAGCCTTAATTCTGTTGGACATGAATTAAAAAGCCCTTTAAAAAAGGGTCATACAAAAAGGTTATCAAAATGAAACAGGAAGAAGCAAATAGGGTCCCACTGAAGCAATTAATAGGGTTTGCAGGTAAACATCTCCCAGCAAACAGCTACACACTTTCCCTTTTGTTCTCCATGTAGCAAATGCTTTGATATATTCCTGAGATCATGCACTGATAATTTCTTAAATCTTCTGAAGGAAGAGGACAAAATATCATCCTGTAACAGACAAATTTTATTATATACAGTGGACGCTCGGGTTGTGAATGTGATCTGTGTGGGAGGCGCATCCACAACCCGCAGCATCCGTAACCTGCAGCGCCACATCTGCGCATGCGTGTGATGCAATTCAGCGCTTCCACACATGCGCAAAGCACGACTTCATGCTTCTGCACATGTGCGAGTGCCGAAACAAGGAAGTAACCCATTCCAGTACTTCCAGGTCCGGCGCGTCCGAAACCTGAAAACGCGCAACCCACAGCAATCGCAAACCGAGGTATGACTGTAGTCACACTTATATGTTAGGAACAGAAATGATTAAATTGATAAAAATCCCTTTACAGATCTTTGCAGCAGAAAAGAGAACTCTAGCAACTGTTTCTGTTATGAATTTGTTTGTTTCAACCAATAAGTAGGCGAAATACCATGAGTCAATGGACACTTAAACTCAAGAGATGGTAATCAGGTTTTTTAAAAATTCCTTTAATTGCGTGTAGAGGTCCTCAAGCCCACCCCCAAGTAATTCACACCGGACACAGAAATTTTGTTAAGGTTAATGGCATAAAAATTTGGCCACAACTGTTTTATTAAATTACAACATGTGAGTGGTTGCTTAGGCATTGGTTTGACTATAAGTCCCATCTAGGGGACAGGCTGACTTCCAACCGCTTGGTGGAAGACAGCAAAGGGGAAAACACTTTGAGGAGAGGATTTGGGGACGGGGCGACCAAGACCCTCCCTCTCCCTTAATGTTCCCAGGGGCCCTTGCGTGGCCCTAACCCATGACCAAGGGACGGACAAGCATGGAGAGCCCCTGGATTCCTTTAACGGAATTCCCTGCGCAGCAGCAGCATTGGAGGGGCAGGCACGGCCAACCACTTCCCCTCCCGCAATCCAATTAAATAACCAATGCCTAACCGCCAACCTTACAGTTGTGACTAATTGCTACGTAGTAGGCGAAAACCCAATGGCCAAAGCCAATCTGCCAATTGGGAAAATTCCTACCAGGCCCCTGTCAAAGCAGACGACCCCATGACAGGCATAGCAAGGTCAAAGCACACACCTATACCGAGGGGGGGACGGGTGGGAGATCCGATGCACGCAGCAAAGAGGGGCAGTTGCTAAGAACGCCCAGTATATATATCCCCTGACCTGTCTATCAAACTTTGCAACATGCTATTCTCCCCAACAACTGCCTAGCTATCTAATTCGATCCCGCCCCAAAACTTCAGCAGGGTGTCTTGCTAGGCCCCAACCGCAACACATGCTCTCTAGGAAGGAGAACATGCTTTACCATCACTTCCTCAAAAGAATAATGGAAACTGTATTTTGATGAGGGTTCTGAACACTCCCTCTTATGGTTCCCCGGCTTCCCTCCAAAGAATACACTTCCCTGGGGAAAAATAATTACAATGAAATAAGTTTAAGTTGCAGGTATAAGATGCAGATATAAACTTCCCATAATGTAAGTGTTGCAAATCTGCAGTTAAGTAATCCCACAAAAGCATTTTGGTTTGTATGGGGTGGAGAGCAGTAGAAGACAGCAGCACCAATCCAGTCTATCGGAATGTGTCAAGTTATATTTTCTTCTGCTGTCCAAAAATTATCCCCTAGTTTCAAGTAACGCTTACCACCCCTCTCACCATTGGCAATAGCACTTGTAATCTTGTAAACATCTCACAACCAAGTCATTAACAGGCCCACGGGCCCAGCATGTGATACAGTCTTGGCAATCCATATTCAATAAGAAGCACTCTAATTAAAACAGAAAAGCTGTCTTTTAGAATCACACAGCCGTTTTAAGATATCAAAATGTCTAAAGGCCCATGATGGCAGGGGAGAAGAGAGTTTTCTTAAGAGAAAATTTATCACTAAGAGCATGCATAATATTGTGAAGTCTCAACAGTTGCCAAAATACCTACATCTGCTTGCCACCAATAGCTGGTTACATCTCAATGAAATGTAGCTGTTGGCCAAAGGTTGAATTGGCTCATTGCCCTCTGTCAAGAAGAACATAAAATAAATCCTAAAAAACAGTTCTGATGAAGTTATAGAAGTGCATGGGTTTGAAAACACGGTGGCTTAATGCCATTTAAATAGCACTGCGCATATCTGTATTTGCAGCTTTACTGTCCTTATGGCTACTATGAGATGAACTCGACACAACACATTTCTCTTGCTTTGTCCCAGTGGTTCAGCTTTGCATGTTCATGATTTGACAGCTGCACTCTCAGAGCAGCATGTGGATGATGTTGGTTATGACTAGTGTAAAGAAGAATTCTCTGGATCCCTAAATCCAAACGTGGGACAGAATACTCTCTGGTATGAGAGAGTCCCAGCAGAGGTTTTAAATCACAAAACATGCAGCAAAGTAAAGTGTGGGAAGAGAGGCTGTTAGACCTTTTTAATTATCCCATGTTAAGTTGCTTACAGTGCTTCCCCTTTCAATCCCCTTAGCATAGAATAGACTACACAGTTTTGTAAATTAAAATGGTTTTTACTTACAAACTTTCCAAAGGTCAGATTCATGTGTTTTTCCATACAGCAGCAAGAAAACACAGAAAAAAATCTTGGGTAACAAAATATGGGGAAAGGTTTCTGAACACGTGGTCTAAGCTTGGAGCAATCAAGCTCACACATCCTATCTGGTTGGGTTTCACATGGAAGAGGACAAACAGCAGACAAATAAATTTCCTAACTGTTTGTCACAGGAGATGAGGGGCTGTGACCTAGATAAGTCCTGGGAAACTTTACTCTACTTACTCAATGGTCTTAACACCTTCACACATTAACTAAAGCTAATAATGCTCTAGTACAGAGATAGGCAACCTAAGGCCCCCTGGGACGGATGCGGCCCAATCGCCTTATCAATCCAGCCCGTGGATGGTCCAGGAATCAGTGTGTTTTTACATGAGTAGAATGTGTCCTTTTATTTAAAATGCATCTCTGGGTTATTTGTGGGGCCTGCCTGGTGTTTTTACATGAGTAGAATGTGTGCTTTTATTTAAAATGCATCTCTGGGTTATTTGTGGGGCATAGGAATTTGTTCATTTTTTTCCCTTCAAAATATAGTCCAGCCCACCACATGGTCTGAGGGATGGTGGACCGGCCCATGGCTGAAATTGGTGACCCCTGCTGTAGTATGAGGCTGCAATTTATCCCACAAATGAGTCATCAAAGAGAGCTTCAATACCTTCAGGGATATTTCACACTTTTTTAGACACATTACAATTTATTTGATGTAAAAAGTGAATGCTAAAAACTTATGGGGTGTGTGCACGAGTTCAGATTTTTTAGAGAGAAACGTATGTACACACAGCAGATTGCTGCATCTTTGGCTACCTGCACCATACATTTAAATCACTATTATACCATTTTAACACCACT
This sequence comes from Lacerta viridis, assembly GCA_900245905.1. Classification (NCBI taxonomy): domain Eukaryota; kingdom Metazoa; phylum Chordata; class Lepidosauria; order Squamata; family Lacertidae; genus Lacerta; species Lacerta viridis. Next base: position 401,027 of record OFHU01004088.1, read on the forward strand.
TTAACAGTCATGGCCTCCCCCAGAGAATCCTGGGAGATGTAGTTTGGGAAGCGTGCTGACCGTTGTATTCCCCTCACTGATCTACAATTTAATGTGGTATAACAATAATTTTATCTTCCTTAGGAACTCTGGAATTGTAGCTTCAGGGTGTGAAACTGTGAGTCTAGGAGTAGCTCAGCACCATTAACAAACGAAAGTTCCCAGGAATATTTGAAGGAATCCATGTCTGGTATGATACTGCTTTAAATCTATAGTGCGGATGTGACTCTAGGTCTCCTTGCCCAACCCCCAGCTCAGTGCAGGATCTTCAGTGCAACTTTCTGACAGATGGCCCTTTATTCTCTGTTTCAATACACCCAGCAAAAGATAGTCTACCACCTAGCAAGCCTATCTGCAACAGTTCTTACTGTTGGAAAGTTTCTTCTAATGTTTCGCCAAAATCTGCCTCCTGGCTGAAGTCATGTGACCATAGCATAGCAGCCCTTGCTGAGCCAAAAGAAATAAAGAACATCCACAACTGCAAGTACAATTAGCAGAAAAATTAGCATTTTGGTGCATGTTACTGGGCTATCAGACAGTTGCAGCTGGTAGCACACTGGACCTGATTGAGTGATTTAGTCCTAAGTATGTTTAACTAAAGGATCCCACTCTTTAAAGGGGTCTGATAGTGATTGCCATCCTGCACAATCTGTTTTAGTACAATAAACACACAATTGTTGACCCCTGTGGTGTATGTAGTCCCTATGCCTTCATTTCATTCCTAGAAATTATAAGGGGTGTTGTGTCTATTAGAAATGCAGTAAGATATTCCATTTTCTCTCTGCACTCTTGGGTTCAAGTTATTGATCTCCTGCTAATATTAATTACACATTTATAACTTGGGGTTTGCTACATTTTTGTTGAAACGTTTCATAAGCAACCGCCGTGCCAAGACTTTATGACATTGTTTTATAGCCGAGATGCAAACATAATCAGCCGTTTTGTGTTGCCTCTTGCTTAAAAACTGCAGCAAGCATTATAAACGGCCTGCTGAATGCATGTTGTTAGCAATGCCTGTGGAAAACGTTTCTATTCTGTCAGGCATATGCAGGCAATTAAAAATACAACCTTGCACACTGTGCTTTTCTTCTAGAAAAAAAGGTGCCGGTACTGTGTGCCCTTGTGTACCCCTGGGGGAAAAGCACTGCTTCCACAATGATTATTTGATGTCTGTTTTTAACTTTCATATGTTTTCTACCATGCTATTTTATGTTTTCTTGCTATAAACTGCTCTGATACATTTTTTATCACATAGCAACACATAGGGCTACCTCTGATGATGGTTCGGAAACTTCAGCTACTGCAGAATTCAACAACCAGGTTGCTCACCGGAGCAAGACAGTTTGAGCATATTACACTCATCCTGGTCCGACTGCACTGGCTACCAATTAGTTTTCAGGCCCAATTCAAAGTGCTGGTTTTGACCTAAAAAGCCTAAAATGGCTCAGGACCACAGTATCTCAAGGACTGTCTCTTTCCATATGAACTTACCTGAACCCTGAGATCAGGCCCTCCTTTGTGTGCCTTCCTCCTCGAGAGGTCTGGAGGGTGGCAATACGAGAATGGGCCTTCTCTGCAGTGGCTCCCCATCTGTGGAATGCTCTCCCCAGGGAAGTTCGCCTGGCACCTTCATTATACACCTTTAGGTGCCAGGCAAAAACTTTCCTTTTTAACCAGGCCTTTGGTTGATCTGATTGACATCCTATGCCCTTTTAAAATGTGGGGGGGGGGCTATTGGGTTGTTTTTGTTTTTATTATGTATTTTGTGGTTTTATATCTTGATTTTATTTAAAAATAATAATAATAATAATAATAATAATAATATTTATTATTTGTACCCCGCCCATCTGGCTGGATTTCCCCAGCCACTCTGGGCGGCTTCCAACAGAAATCAAATACAAAAATATCACACATTAAAAACTTCCCTAAAAAGGGCTGCCTTCAGGTATTTTCTGAATGTCAGGTAGTTGTTTATTTCCTTGACCTGTGATGGGAGGGCGTTCCACAGGGCGGGCGCCACTACCGAGAAGGCCCTCTGCCTGGTTCCCTGTAGCTTTGCTTCTCGCAGTGAGGGAACCGCCAGAAGGCCCTCGGCGCTGGATCTCAGTGTCCGGGCTGAATGATGGGGGTGGAGACGCTCCTTCAGGTATACAGGACCGAGGCCGTTTAGGGCTTTAAAGGTCAGCACCAACACTTTGAATTGTGCTCGGAAGGAGGGAGAGGCGCTAACCTGATCACTTTTTCACACTGCTTCTAGGATGTCATGATCATGGAACCTCTTGGTCACCTTCCTCTAATCCTATAGATAGATATTAGATAAGTTGAAGTTCAGACATTATAGATGTATCGCTGTGGGATTTGTGGCAGCCCAAGAACTTTGGCTCTTTCCAACCTCACAGTGCCCTTGTTCAATGTCAGCGATGGCTGGTGCCCTTTGGGTTGGCAGGAAGACCAACAGTAGGAGGAGGCAGTCACTGACAAACAGACACTCATGAGTTTTGTATCCCTGCTGTTCCCTGCTGGGTTCTACAAGGGCAACATTGAGGACAGACTGAGGTTAGTGACAGAGCCCCATTTGCCCCAATGACCAGCCTCCACTGTGCACTGGCCAGACTAGATTGAACCCAAAGGATTGTGTGGCCTTCTTCATGCATACCAGAGCTTTTCTGGGGCCTTTCCCTGCTTTAGCCTATTAAAACCCATCATTGGAGGTTGACTGGTATTTAATTCACCATGAGATGGTGAAGCAAGAAGACTTAATCAGCAGACTCCCCAAATGAATGCTGGGATGTGGTTTCAGCACATACATATGTCTCTCTGAATGCAGCTTTAGAGTTGGAAGAGAATGTTTGATCATCTCCTTTAACCCTCTGCCAAAAGGCAGCATTCTCTATTCTTGAAGCATACATGCCCATCAAAAGTTACCCCCCATAAACCTCCAGACAATGAGATGGCACAACATCTCAAGATATTCCATTCTTCCATTGCTGAATTTGTATTGTAAAATGCCAGGAAGCAATGTTAAGGTGTGTGTTTCCATCTGAGGTATGTTGTTTTTCTCCCATTGAGGTCTTGGAGATAAGAAATGCAGTAGCTCTGCCAGTTTCCCATTTTAATGATCCCTCATGTGTGCCACAGCTCAGTCCCCAAGCTGCAGTTCAATAATTTTTGTCATCTAAAATGAACCCAAGTTTCCAGTACAAGGACGCAGCCCCGACAACCCAATCTGACTTTCAAAATGACAAAATTGGGTAATTTTCCACATGGCAAAATTTTGCAAATGTGCTAGATGAGATCGCTGCCCATAAGTTAAATGGGGGTATCCCTGTATGGATCACTGCTATTTAAGATGGAGAGCAGGGAAAGCATTGGATGCAGAGGCTTTCATGTCAAAGGAACAATAATATAGCTCTAGATTTTGCAACAGGAAACATTCTTTCAGAAAGCACTTTGCCACAACCCCAACCTCAAGTTGCAGTGAGAATTCTGACACAGAGGCAGTGGAGCCAGCCAGATCGGGAGGCCTAGTGGCACTAGCCACAGAGGGGTTATTTCCTCATCCTGGACACTGCAACAACCATTAGCTGCCCTCAGCCAGAAGTCTCTATGATCCCCAGAGTAAGCACACACACCCTGAGCTGGATTACACTAAGTGGCTGGCCCTATCCAAACTAGAAACATTATGCTTCTGACTGAATGCTTACCCATGCAGGTTGCAGGCTGTTAGGGCTATCCCTTTAAGGCTGTTCAGGAAGATGGTAGAGCCTGGAAGGAACAGCTTTGCTCCAGACCATGTAAGAACAAAGTGTCAAACAGGAGCTGTCCACGGTCCTGTAACTCCAGCCTGACTTGTCTGTGTCCTGGTCCAGATCAGGGCTGGAAGTTGGAGTCCTGATGATAAACTCATGATTAACTAATCACTCATAGTGAATAAAGAAAGTCTCCATCCAAATAGGGCTACCTACCTTCCTCTGTAGCTACACCTTACATGATGCCCTCTCTTATACCAATTGTTCCCTTCTTCCCCCTTATGATGACATGACACAGATTCACAAAGATTATATCTGAGAAAATAAAAGCTATATTGTAGCAGCTGCCCAGCTAACTCTTCTCTTTCTCTGTTATGCCATTGAAAAGACTTCAGCCATGTATCAGTTAACAGAGAAAATGTGCTCAACCAACAAAGTTCTATTTCGCTTCGTGTTTTCATATTTATGTTGCTGTTAAAGAAAAGAAAAGAAAAAACTTACCAGAGTCACATGCTGGCCCAGTCCAGAGACAATCCCATGACGTGAAATAACAGAAGCAAACCATGCATTAATGTTACATATCATGAAGAAGAAGAACCAGGCAAGGTATTTGCAGTGCTCCTACCACTAGAGAGCAGATGGGCTTTAACTATTGCATGCACTTTACAAATCAATGCATTTTACACAGTGCTGTGGCTGATGGGAATTTGATGCCATTTTAAAAGTGAGTTATTGAAGAAAAGAGCAGATACTTACCTTCAGCTGTTATATATCTAGTATTTAATCTTTAGTGAACCTCAAGGACCAAAACAACTATAGAATCGATTCATCAGTTCAATTGCAACGGTGGAATCAATCATATCTAAATGGATTCCCAAGTTCAATGTCTGCTCAAGTAATTGTTCACAACTCTATTTGGAGTGCTTCATAATCATTAGCTCACCTGTCCATTCTCCATATGTGTTTTTTTTTGGGGGGGTGGAACTGCACTTAAAGGTTTGACATAATTAATTCCAAATTGATTGATTTCTTCTTTTCTCCTGGCTGGCTTAATCAATCTCTTCTTCTGCCCCCAACCAAATGATATTTATGGCAACTTACTGAAAGATACAGTATATTATCTCAGTATCACAGGGGAATATGTCAACTCTTCAGCACCATATGACTCTTTCAGCCTCACTAATATTAACGTATCAGGTAGTCAATATCCATTGAAGGATTGCAGTGAACTTGAATTCTGTTGACTGCCATGGAAGTCAGAAGGAGAGCAGGTAACAAACTATTGTATGCTACACTGCGTCTGGCAAACCTTGCAATAATTGCATTATATACAGTACTCTTAAAACTTTAATTCCTCTGTCAGCAGTGGTATAAAGTAAAAAAGAAAAGGACCCCTGGACTGTTAAGTCCAGTCAAAGGTGAATATGTCCTACACAACTTGTAATCTAAAGACTTCTAAAGGGCAACAATTCCTATCCCCCTTTGAGTTCTGTCACACTAGGATCACATTCTAGCACTGTACCACTTAAAAGTGCCCAGATTGTAGATGTGCAAATGAAAGGGTAGGACTATGCAGATAAGGGGTCACCAGTGGGAGGAGTCTGGCTTTACACACAGGAACAAGGCAAAAAGCTCGTCCATTTTGCCACCCCATTTTCTATTTTTGAGGCATGTGACATTCAGGGGCAACCTCACTGGGCAGTATTTAACTAAATAATTGTGCTCAAACAACTATTTCCGCTTGCACAAGAGGACTTCTCCTGTTCACCCCACAACATGTAAGTTGCACCATCCCCTAATTTGTTCCAGAAGGCTAGGCGAGGGAACTACAAAACAGATGGGGGGAGTTTAATAGCACAAAAAGAAATGATTGCACTGACAGAATGTTAACCTCAGCACTACACTGAATCCAACCGACTGCCACCATGGGAGCTCCTCTCTTGCCAACAACTAGATCATTCACGATCTCCCACCCCCAAAGCCATCAGAGTGACACTATATGCTAAGATGGACTTCTGGTGAAAATATAGTGGAAAATAGTATGGGCCACCATTTTTCTTCCTAGAAACCCCCTTAAAAGCAATCCTGCATCATCCCAGAGCATCACTTTGGGGGCCTTTGAGAGCAACATGGTAGCCACCAGCTTTTGACCACAAGAAGAGGATTTCCTCTGAAGCCAGTGAGTTCTTGAATGCCTACAAATTTTGCTGCGCAGCCCCTGAAAATTGCTGGGGATTTCAGTTTTCCTGTCCCCCACACCATACTACCTTCCTGCGGCCCTGAATGCATTCAGTTTTTTTCAGCTGAAGTGTCAAGTGCTTTAAACACTTGAAGTGGGGGAAAGTATTGTTGTTGTTCAGTCGTGTCTGACTCTTCGTGATCCCATGGACCAGAGCACGCCAGGCACGCCTATCCTTCACTGCCTCCCGCAGTTTGGCCAAACTCATGTTAGTAGCTTCGAGAACACTGTCCAACCATCTCATCCTCTGTCGTCCCCTTCTCCTTGTGCCCTCCATCTTTCCCAACATCAGGGTCTTTTCTAGGGAGTCTTCTCTTCTCATGAGGTGGCCAAAGTACTGGAGCCTCAACTTCAGGATCTGTCCTTCCAGTGAGCACTCAGGGCTGATTTCTTTAAGTTTGATCTTTTTGCAGTCCATGGGACTCTCAAGAGTCTCCTCCAGCACCATAATTCAAAAGCATCAATTCTTCGGCGATCTGTCTTCTTTATGGTCCAGCTCTCACTTCCATACATTACTACTGGGAAAGTATTATAGAGATAGAAATCAGCACCAGGCAACATGGTCAGTGATGATGGGAGCTGTAGTCCTGAAATAAAAGAATCTAGACATAGTGACGATAATACAATCATAGAATAGTAGAGTTGGAAGGGACCCCTCCCCCCTGCAATGCAGGAATATGCAGCTGTCCCATGTGGGGATTCAACCTGCAACTCTGGCATTCTCAGAACCACACTCTAACCAGCTGAGCTATCCAAGCCCACGTTGTCATGGACTGGTTGAACACAGAGGAACTGGCTGGGGAACCACCAAGGGAAGAAGGCTCAGAACCTGGAGAGTGGTGATGGGTCAATGATGAGTAGTCTCAGAGAGAAGAGGGGAAAGACTGTGAAGAGGAGGTGTCAGAAGCTGTAGGGGTAACTGGGCTCAGTGTGTGTGGGGAGTCTGTGGAAGAGAGAAGTCAAGAATCAGAGGCAGAAGCTGAAACAGCTTAATGGGAAAAGGGAGGTCGAGAGGCAGAGATGAGTCAGGCTAGTGAAGAGTCATGAGTATCTTCCCCTCCTGCTGTGATAACCTCCCCTCCCCCATTGACTTCTAGGACCAGGAGAGGTATGAAATGAGAAGAGCAAAGACAGGCTTCATGAAGGTGCAGTCTCTGATTGCTTGCAATAAGCCCTGAAGAGGAGACATAGATGGCTGTGGAGAGTTGGGGACTTTTAGTCTGAGCAACTGATTTCATGAAGTAGGACCTACAGGGCAGGAGCTGCTGTGCTCATTAGGACTCAAACTCAGCCAAGTCTGTGAAGATCATGCTTCGCTAATAAAGAGTTAACTCCAGATTTGAACTGCGTGATTTACTAACCGGCTTGCTCTGTGACAAATGACCTAAATTACTGCAATTATCTCAGTAAACCTCAACATAGATATATAAATATTATCAGCTCCATAGTGCCAAAGGGTTTGTCTATATTAAGATAGGCTTTACCTATATTGAGTTCATGGCAGAAGTAAAATTTGAACAAGGGAAAGAAGCCATTTAGCAAACAAAATGACAAGGCTATTTTAAACACCGGGCCCAGCATGGCAGAAGGTGTAAAGGTGTGATTGTGATTGACAGGAGCAAGCTAGATTTGATAGCAACTGAGCTTGCACAGAGCATGGAGAAGAGGAGGGAGTACGGGGGGGAGGGATTCAAGAGAGGTGATATAATCTGTACTAGTGATTGCACTTTAAATAAATAAAGTGTCAATCCTATTACACACATTTACTCAGAAGTCAATCCCGGTGAGATCAGCTAAATTTATTCCCAGGTAAATCTTTGCTGGATTGCAGCCTTAGTTAACCAAGAGAGAATAAAAATGACATTTGTCAATGATTAGGAGAGTGAAAAACAATTACAGAGCATGCCCATCTCTAGAGCTGTTGAAACAATGGAGACTGAGAAAAGGAAGACCGGTAACAAGCAAAATTTGGGGAAGGGAAGTTGGGAGAGAGAGAAAGAGGTACTTGCGTGAAAGAGGAGAGACTGATGGGGGAAGTGGCCAAGAATTTAAGCAGAGAGAGCTACAGAAACAAAACAAGAAAGAGATGGAGAGATCAGTATATCTATAAATGATGAGGATGATTTTAAATGAGTTTAGCAAAGACAGGTCAGGTATTCAAACACCTTTACATACACTATCTCAATAAGGTAAAGGTAAAGGGGCCCCTGACTATTAGGTCCAGTTGTGTCCGACTCTGGGGTTGCGGCGCTCATCTCGCTCTATAGGCCAAGGGAGCCGGCGTTTGTCCGCAGACAGCTTCCGGGTCATGTGGCCAGCATGACAAAGCCGCTTCTGGCGAACCAGAGCAGCGCACGGAAATGCCGTTTACCTTCCCGCCGGAGCGGTCCCTATTTATCTACTTGCACTTTGATGTGCTTTCGAACTGCTAGGTGGGCAGGAGCTGGGACCGAGCAACAGGAGCTCACCCCGTCACAGGGATTCGAACCGCCGACCTTCTGATCGGCAAGCCCTAGACTTTGTGGTTTAACCCACAGCGCCACCTGGGTCCCCTACACTATCACAATACTCCTTGCCAAAGCCCATAAACCCAGATTGCAGATTTCTATTGCGCTCAACTTTTTGATGCGAAAAATTCTGGGACCTGGAGCAGGCAGTGGGAGTTCTGAGCCGCCCTGAGCTAGGTTTTTGGCTGGGAAGGGTGGGGTATAAATACAAATTTTATTATTATTATTATTATTATTATTAGCAGGGCCCCAAAAGGAGCTAGGTACAAAACCGGTCCTCACAACCGACATTGCTATGTGGCTCTGCCCTCACCACTGTGCTCCTCCCTTTGACTCAGAAGATCCTGTGTAGGGCAGCTCTGGAAAAACCACTTCCTGAGTGCCATGTGATCTCCTGTGCAGAAACATGCAAAACATGGTGGTGTGGGACCGACTCAACAACCTGGCACACATGCTTGGATGCACACTTGAAGCACGTATGCAAACATAGCAGGATGCTGCTCATATTTACTCAGACATTCAGGCAATCAAGTCACTGCTGTCTTTTAGCTGCAAAAATCTGGCATCACGCCTAGAGGTTAAAAAGAGAGTTTGCTGGTTTCTTTTCATATCGGTTGGTAATTCTGTGTATTCTCTTCTGTATGCCCTCATTGTGTTCTGGACTTTGTTTTATGGCACATCTTCCTCTCTTTTTTGTTCGGCCCGTCTCTTCATTACTAAAACAAAGTAATCTCGGGAGAACATTAACGTGGATCCATGAACTACCCTGCTGTATGGATGGTTGTGTTTCAGCCCCTCTTGTTTCCTCTCTCTCTCTCTTCAGACCATTAATTCTCCAGCCCATATTCTCATTTCCTCCCTTGCTTTCCCTCTTGCTTGCATTATGAGTTTTTTCAAGCAGTGCCAAGTCAGGTCAAAACAATTCCAGCATAGCTGTGACCCAACTGCTTCCCTCGTCCATTCTTGGGAAGGCAAGTAGAATCAATATTGTATTTAATATGTACTGTTCACACACTGCCTCTTGATTTATGTATACAGGGACGTAGAAGCAGCTAGCAATATTGGCCTTGCAGTATAACACCGTACAATGTGCAACAAATAACATGATATAGAGAAAACTGATTTATACAGCCAAACATCCCAAGTAGCTTCCTGGTAGCTCTTATTTATGAACCTTGGACCCCCATATAAATTATCAAATCCTTCCAATCGTAATGGAACACAACCAAATTATTATACACTCCAACTGCCCCTGTTTTGGGGAGCTATCCCTAGTAAACTGCTGTTCCTGTTTTGTATTTAGGGAGGAATTTGCAGGTACCTTTTACGAGTTTTGTTAACGGGAGTGCATGCACTAGGGGAAGGATTGGGAGCCAGATGTTGATAGACTACAGTTCCCATCATCCCTGGTTGAGGTTGATGAGAAGTCCAACAACATCTCGAGGGTCACAAGTTCCCCACAGAGGCAGATCTAGGGGAGTGCAACTGTTTCAGTGGCACTGCAAGACAAGAAGCAGGGTGGTGCTGAATTTTGACACCGCATAGCATTGAGGCCCTAAGGGCCACCACTGTTCCCCACATCTACACTATAGCTTTGGAGACTTCAGGGTGCTCCCTATGATTTTGAGAAACTCATCTCTGAATAGGGTGGGGCAGGATGCATTTGAACTTGTGTGAATGAACACACATGAACAATGCTTCTCTTCTTCCATGCACACCACCCCCATGTAAGTACTTACCCTGGCAGGAAATATTGTAAAATGTGTTTAAAATGAGTTTCACTTTGAGATTTACATCCTAGTTGGGGTCGGTCCTACTATTAAACAACAGATGCAGAAGGCTAATCAGGGGTATGTGCAGAGCTATGTGTGTGTACAAACTTGTATACCTCAGGCAGCAAAATGTCTTGGGCTGGTCCTCATCTAGCCAACGTGTTGACACCCAATTATATTTCTCAATTTCAAGTGAATTAAAAGAGGCAGACCAGTTCTTAGAGGCAGTGATGGGTTGGATGTGGGCCAATCAACTGAAGCTAAATCCTGAGGTGTTATGGGGTCTAGGTGCTCATGGCTGGGAGGTGGGCTGCCATGGGCATGATTGCATTCCCCTAGAAGGAGCAGGTCCACAGCTTGTCAGGTGAGCTTGGTATCTAGGAGTGCCATCTTCAGTTTTTGATAGTTTGCCAGCTTTGTATGTCCTCTTTTGGGCAGACATGATTGGGCCACTGTACTCCATGCTCTGGTAACTTCCAGATTGGTCTACATGGGGCTGCCCTTGAAGATGACTTGGGCACTTCAATTTGTCCCAAAGGCTAATTGACTACAGGCTGGAGTTTCATTTACATTTCATATAACCCATTTTAAAAACAGCCGCATTGGCTGCCAGCATGTTTCTGCTTACATGAGTGTTTAAGGCCCTAAATAAATCAGTCCTCAAATACTTGAAAGACCACCACCTTCCCTACAGTTGCTAAGATTGGCAAAAGTGACCCTCTTGGTTGTTCCACCACCATCAGGAGGCTGCGGTCTTGGAGAGAGCATTCTCTGGGGCAGCCCCTAAGTTGTGGAACTCCCTTCCCACAGATGTATGTCTGGCACCTTCATTATACAGCTTTTGATGAATGCTGAAGACACACCTCTTTATCCTGGCTTTGGATCCTTGAGATGTTTTTCATTAGGACCCACCTTCTGTGATTTTAAGTTCTTTTAAACTGTTTTTAATATTGTGCTTTAATTGTTGTAACCTGCCCTGAGACCATGGGTTGAAGAGCAGGTAATAAATTTTAGCATATATCTATATATCTCTCCTTCGGGATCCCAGAGCTCTTTCCTAGTCAAATGTTGTCAGTACAATATTGAAAATGAGTGTGGAGAGGAAGGTGATTGTGTCACAGGTAAGTCATTGGCCTTCTACCCCTTAATTCATTCTTAAAGTGCCCATCCAAACTTTGGGTGATTTAAAGACAGACTTTATATTTGCATTTGGATGAATGTTGTAAATACAAACCTTGAATTATTTTCAATCTAAGAATATGCTCAACCCTGTCTTGTCATTGTTAAAACCGTGTTTATGGAAGACAATCTTATTCGGCTACGTGTGATTGCCAAAGAAGAAGACGAAGAAGAGTGAGCTACCTGCAGCTGTGAAGTAAAGTTGGCCCTTTCTGCATGAAGATCAACTTGCAGATCTGATTTAGATTCAGAAACACTGGAAACTTAATGATCTCAGCTGTAATTCACTTCCACTTCATCTGTCAGGCCAGGCACTTATTTAGCTCATCATTCCTGAATCTGTGCTCTCTCTCTCTCTCTCTCTCTCCTGGCCCCCCGCCGCCTCGTGTTAGGAAAAAGAAAGATTTTCTTTTGTCCTTCTTAGCTAGTAGCTCCAATACTTTTGGAAGCTATTGTCTCAAATTTTGCAATGAACTCTTTGCAATATGAGAAGGCTGCAAAATGATGAGCATGGAATTCTGGTCCCCAGTTCAGAAACTATTTATCACAATGCTCATATACCAGAGCTTATAGTGTGACAACTTTTCATTATAAGCAATTTTTTTTGGGGGGGGGGGTGTGCAGTGAAATGGGAGAAATTCTGATCTTGTACTAGATAAGGTAGTTGCACTCTGCCACCACCCCTAAAATCATAGCCTCAAGCCAGAGATTGACATGAAAGAAACCTGCAGTATACAGATTGCATTTGCTCAATGTGAGAACCTTATGTATCCATGCTTAAAACAGCTAGACTTTCTATTGCCACTAAGAGTTTGCTATTGCTCTCATGTCTCTTGAAAACAGCAGTTGTGTTTTATAACCAGGAGACAGGAAGCTGTCTTAGACCAAGTCAGGTGATTGGTCCATTTAAATCAGCATTATCTGCAATCCCTGCTCAACCGGAGATGCCAGGGATTGAGACTACTGTGCAACAAGTACAATGAGTGGTAGAATGGTTAATCTATAAATTCAGTGGCTAGCTGAGCAAGGAATCTAAATCAACAAGTTTTAGATTGTCATTGCAGTCACCTTCACGACAATTTCTGATAATGCATAATTGATACCATTAAAGTTAATTGATGGCCATAATCATCAATCCCATGTCCCTCTAATGCTTGGCTCCTGTGAATACTGAAGCCCTCATTCATTTCAACTGAATTAGCAGGCGCCCATAGCGGAACCTCCACTAGAATTCCCCAGTCTCTTCAGAAATCACAAGATTGGAGTGAATGGGATTAAGGCTACAATTCTATATCAACCTACTTGGGGAAGTGAGCTCCACTGAAATCAGTCAGATGTCATTTCTAAACTTGAACAGAACTGGACTGTAATTCAATGTACATGTAATTTACTCAGACAGCCATCCAACACACTTTTACCAAGCCAAACCACAATAGCACTGACTTTCAAGTAAGCATGCCTAGTATTTGGTTGTTATTAGTGAAGAAAATATATATTTATTCAAGTGAAGAAAAACAGATCAGCATCATCATTATATCTAAACAATTATTTTCTATTCTTATTATTTTATCAATGTATAGATTTTTATTTATTTATTCTGCTTGTTGTTGTTGTTGTTTTACAAAGACATACTATATAGAAACATACGTAAAACATGGACTTATATTTTCCACAGAGATAATAAATGCACTGTCAATGCAGAATTACACCCACAATCATTTTTTTTCTCAAAAAACACCTCAGTCTTTATTAGGACTGGCCAGAAAATATTTCACATTAACCAGGATCAAAGCCTGGACAAGAATGAACCTGTTTGATGTTATGATTATAGGCTCCTTTTGATGAACAAAAGAGCAGTTAGGAAGTACAATATAACAGCATGATAGTTTAGATGTTGTGTTGGCCCACTTATCTATTTTTTTATATATATAATTTTATTTCACAAAAGTGAAAAATTGCACAAATTGCAAAAGAGAAAACTGCAAATGACCTAATTTTGTTGTCACATAATTTATCATTCCAAAATACTGTGAATAAATGCCAAGAGAATAAAAGAGCATTTTATTAGTGCTTCAAAAACAAATTAGGAAGGTATTTTAGAATAGGAATCCCATAATGTTTTGACTGATTCCATCAAGGTTTAATATAAGATCATTACAGAATCCCAAAGAGATCATTTGCTGAAGAACGTTTGAAGATCTTAGAAGGCAGGTATCCTTCAGCGGTTACAATTATATCAATTTGTGCCGAAGTGTTGCAGGAACCTGAAACATGTTGAATTCTATTTAACAAAATCTTTGGAAACTTTCACTGAATACTTTCACTGAAAAATACTTCTTTTCATATTTTGGGCAGCTGTTTAAAATTCCGAACAAATGCTTTATTGCTGCCTTGGGGATTTGGCCCTGTCTTGTGAGTAGACACTTCACATATTAGGAGCTTGCAAATGTGGGTTTGAATCTGCATAAGAATAAGGAGGGAATAACTATAATCGGGGAAAATGGTTTTCATCTTAATGTAATTTATTTAAAATGTATTCTGACTAGCTGGGTCCCTTGTGCTTCTGATTCCCAACACTGACCCATCTAGGTCAACACGACTGATTTATTCCAAATAAATGCTTTCTCCAAACGGATATGCTATGCCATGGAGTTATATATATATATTTGTGTGAGAGAGTATAAATATAAAACATGGGTTGCTTTCAACCCACATTTACTCACAGTAGTCATAACTAACTTGGGTCCATTGATTTCAATGGGTATACTCTGTGTAAAAGTGAGTTGACTACAACCCTGTGTCTTATATTTGGATACAAATGGTTCAAATTAAGCTTGGATGATTTATCTGTTTCTGCAAAATCGAAAATTCTTTCCAGTAGCACCTTAGAGACCAACTAAGTTTGTTCCTGGTATGAGCTTTCGTGTGCATGCACACTTCTTCAGATACCTTATCTGAAGAAGTGTGCATGCACACGAAAGCTCATACCAGAACAAACTTAGTTGGTCTCTAAGGTGCTACTGGAAAGAATTTTCGATTTTGTTTTGACTATGGCAGACCAACACGGCTACCCACCTGTAACTTATCTGTTTCTGGTCCATGCAACTTTCACATATTATTACCCACAACTCCATCTGGTTCCATTTTTCTAATAATCATTTGAAAAACCCTCCCAAAATATGTATATCTGTGTGTGTGTGTGTGTGTGTGTGTGTGTGTGTGTGTAATGTGCATCTTTTCCCAAAATACATATTTAAAGGTGTATTTTGATACTTTAAGATGGAGGTAAAAGCATAAGAAAAACCCTTGGTTTGGAGCAGGCCAAAGTCCACACTCTGCTCACACAGTGTTTGGTCCACGAGATGCCCATGGGAAGCCTGAACTTTCTTCACCTAAGATTCCCAGCAAGCCTACCTCTCAGGGGTTGGACTGAGGAGAAATGATGGGAGCCAAACCCCCCCCTTTTTCTGAACTTTCCCAAGGGCAGGAGGACGGTATTGATTTAGAAGAGTGGTTTGCAGAGGGACATAGTCCAGAGCAGAGGTCCCCAAACTAAGGCCCGTGGGCCAGATATGGCCTGTGCGAGCCAATTATCTGGCCCCCGGCGACCTCTGGCACCCACCTGCCCGCTCTTATCGGCGCAGCACAGCTGCCCATCTCCGGGTCGGCGCGGCACTGGAAATAGCTTTTGTGCATGCGCAAAGAGTAATTTCTGGTGCACTTCCGGGTCTGTGGAGGCCTGTGCGCATGCACGCAAGCTATTTCTGATGCCATGCCGAGCCAGAAGTCCACTGGAAATGATGCTTGCACATGCGCACAAGCTATTTCTGGAGCCGCGCCGCGCTGGAAAAAACGTGTGTGCACGCGTATAGGCATGTGCTCCCCTGCACTCCGGCCCACCGAGTGATTGGCACTGGAGGAACTGGCCCGAGGCCAGGTAAGTTTGGGGACCCCTGGTCCAGAGGGAAAAGCTGGGAAATACTGGGTGAGGAACGGCTAGAAGAGGAAACATCAGGGGAGAGACAGCTGGCTGATTTAGTATCCTTGGAAAGCATTACTGACCCCACCCCCTTCGTCTAAGACTAGACAGCCTTTGAGAGGGATAGAAGAGAGAGCGCAGAGGCAACAAGCTCAGATTACATGACGTAGGAGTGATGTAGATTAATGCGGACAGAGGGGGTGAACATTTCTAGAGAGATGCATTCCCTTGTCTCTCACTGCGATTATTAAAGAAACTAACTGCTAAGGATGCTCCTTTCGTTTGATCTGATTATTTACTGCCACCAGGAGAGGGATCCGATTCCCCGAAGCCTGACACTACTGCCTCAAACAGTGGATATAGAACATCGCGATTGAAAACCTTATCTTCCCTGAATTCATACCCTGCAACATTCCTCAGATGAAAATAGGGACATTTCTCACCCCCCCCCCGCAACTGATCCTCCTCAACATCCCCCTCCCATTTTTTGTGTCCCTCCCACCAGAACATATAACATCAGGAGGAGGGCAAGTGCCAGCACAGCTTCACCAACGTGACACACATACTTTCCACCATCCTGAGAAAACCTCTTAATCCCTCTTTTAGTTTATTCTTTGGTACATTTACAAAAAGGGAAAAAAATACACAGCAATAAATAAATTTTGGAAAGGAGCAAGATTAGAGGCAGATGCACAAAACTATTTTTATTTTTTAAAGGACGTCCCTATTTTCATCAGAGAAATGCTGGAGGGTATTGCTCACCTGGTGCCCCCGTTACATATCTTTAGGTGCCAGGCAAAAATATCACACTTTCCCCAGGCCCTTTAAATTGGGGAGGGGTACTTTTTGTTTGTTATTATGGTGTGTATTTTTGTGTGTTTATATTGTAAACCTCTTCAGCTGAAGGGCAACATATAAATTTAATAAATAAAATTTGTTTTTGCAAATAAGCACTGATTATTTCTATGGCATGTAGTTCTTAGTAGACGTGGATGGGATTGCATTGTAAGTAATCCACTGAAACGACTCTGTCCCGTCTCCGTCCCCACACAACTCGGGGTTTGTAGTCATTTATCTGAGACTAGAATCAGTTCCAGTGACTCTTGTGATGAGCTTCAGTGACATCAGACCTGAGACTTCTTTTCTCTGGAAATTTTAGGCACATAGGGGGGGGGGAATACCAGTGTCATCTCTAGCCAGTATGCAATTAGAAAGAAAGAAGACATATATATAGCAATGCCTTCCCTGAAAGTTTACTGGAAAATAAATACAATAAAAGGGAGGCATCTGAGTCATACACAGGAAGCAGACACAGTCTGCCTACATTTGCTTTCAAAGTGAATTTAGAATCAGTATGCATTTATTCATAGCTAAATCCATTTCATGCCCAATGAAAGGCTGGAGAAGGAATCGGGTGCATGCATGCATTTTTCTAAATGGAACTGAACCTTCATGCAAACAACTAGGGGATGGCTGTGAGCCACAACAGGGCCAAAAGCACAATAAAGCCCTGTAGCAATTCTCCCTCCAACAATTCTCCAATGAAAATAGGGCCGTCCCATTCCATAATGATAATTTTACTATTTATACTCCCAAACATCTTACTGGGTTGCCCCAGCCACTCTGGGCAGCTTCCAGTGTATATAAAAACATAATAAAACATATTTAAAAAAACTTCTGTATACAGGATTGCCTTCAGACGGGAAACTTGGAGGGTCTGCATCATATAAGGGAATTGTATCATGAAGAGATAGTGTGATGTCATCAGCTTTTTCATTGATCATAGAATCATGGAATCATAGAGTTGGAAGGGAGCCTGAGAATCATCTTGTCCAAACCCCTGCAAAGCATGGATACAGCATGCAGCTGCCCCATATGGGGATTGAACCTGCAACCTTGGCATTATCAGCACCATGCCCTAGCCAACTGAGCTATCCAAACTATGCTGCCTCAGAATAAGGCCCAAACAGACCTCAGCCTAGCATGTAACCCAATGCTTGCAAGATTTAATATCAATTTGTATATTTTGCATTTATTTGGTAGAAAATAATAGAACGGCGCATGGCAAAGTATGAGAAAGAACACACTATCTGGGAGGATAAAGGTATAATGACCCTTGGCAAGCAGCCATCCTGATGAGCAGTGAGAGACTCCATTAGTTCCAAGTTAGTTTTTATTTACAAGAAAACACATCCAGAGCAGGGCTTCCCATTTCTTCTTATTTACACTAGTTGCCCTAGTCTGAATCAGAATTCCGGTTCCAACAGGAATGATGCCAGAACCCTTTCTTCCGACCATTTGAAAGGCATACTTTTCAAAGTTTCATTTCTTCACAAGAAAAAGGGAAATTTGGTAAGGAAAGATAAGGAAAATCTGGGGACTGTGTTCTTTTGCCCCATCGCTCAGTAAGAAGTGATATCTCACTTGTACAGAATTAAAAAAGAAAGAAAGAAAGAAAGAAAGAAAGAAAGAAAGAAAGAAAGAAAGAAAGAAAGAAAGAAAAAAGAAAGATGGACTTATTTCATAACATAATGAATGAATGAATGAAATCATTGTTCTCTTCTGGCTTCTAGTTTATAGTGAAGCTGGTTTCACACCCTCCAAGTGTCCCTATTTTCCAGGGACGTCCCTGATTTAAAGAAGCTGTCCTGGTTTCAGATTTGATTCCAGAATGTCCCGCTTTTCCTTAGAATGTCCCTATTTTCATTAGAGAAATGTTGGAGGGTATGGAGTTATCCCCCCGCAAGTGTCTGAAGGAAATCCTGTATAGGGAAGTTTTTTTTAAATGTTTAATGTTTTATTATGTTTTCATATATGTTGGCAGCTGCCCAGAGTGGCTGGTGCAACCCAGTAAGATTTGTGGGGTATAAATAGTAAAATTATCATTAGGGAATGTCCCAATTTTCATCGAAGAAAAGTTGGAGCGTATGTGCTTTCTGTGTCTGTAAGTTTTTCCTCTAAGGGGGGGGGATGGTATATTCTAAACACATCAAGAATTAGTTTGGAGAAAAATATTCCCTCTACCCATTGATTTCTATAAATCTTTGCTGTGTGGTGTCACCATTACAACAGGGCTGGGCAACCTTTGGACCTTCAGACGCCATGAGACTACAATGCCACCATTCTTGATTGTAAGCCATGGTAGCTGGAGAACTTAGCATGGAGGGAGAACATTGACCCAATCCTTGGCTGGGGAGCCGTGGGGAACCTTGGCTGGGGAACCAGCCAATCCTTGGCTGGGGAACCAGGAGAGTGGAGGGGTGCATCCCTCATACACATTAATTCAATCTGAATGGTCCACACTTATATCATTTGACTACTGTTTTGCAGATCTTCTGTTTGTTATATTTAATAAATATGACCTTTCTGCCTTTTCTCTGACTCCTGAATCTTCTTCCAGGTTATGTTGGCAACAGGGATAATTCCCAAGGTACGTTTATCCAGTCACTACTCTGAAGTAATATTTGAGCTTTCTCTTTCTGAGTAATTAATATACCCAAGGTATGTTTTGTGCTTAAGTGTGCTGCTATCTTTAAGGCTGCAGCTCCATGATAGAACTCAACTTTGTGTCACAGTATGTCTTAAAACATAGGAGGATTTTCTTTTCTTGAAGGCATAACCTTTAAAGATGTTGGTACAGTCAAGATGGGTTCATATGTTAAATGCTCTTCACAGTAATGTCACTTATTTTTGTCTCCTAGGCCTACACAGATAATTGGTCACAAGCAATAGTTTGAGTTTTCCTATATTCTTCCGAGAAAACAATATTTATCAGTTCCTTCAGGTACTGTCTATCTATACTGTAAATGCAATTTCAGTCATTAAAAAAAATCCCAAGACAATTTCCACCTTTCACGCCAGAAAATTGTAAACAAACTGGTTACCCTTTATAAAAGAGTTGTTGCGCACCAAGAAACAATCTGCAAATGAACCTGAAAAAGGCTGAAAGAGCCCTAGTGGATCGCTCCAAGATTCTACCCAGCAGAGCATCTTCTTTGTCAAAAGTGGCAAGAGAGGGGCCTTCTGAAATCCCACCAAAAGGGCATGGCTGCCACTGCCTTTTCCACCTGTTTGAGTCTGTAGAAATTGACCTGAGGAGGCATACTATCCCTGGGCATGAACGGCCCATTATGCTTTCATGACAAAGAGCTAGTAAAAGTTATTGGTTCTCCACACATTTATCCAGTCTCCTGTAATGTGGTAGTGAATATCAGCCTTTCTATTGGAGTGAGGAGTTGGTAACCAGCAATCATTGCCCCTATTTGTCCACTCAAACTTCAGTTACCTCCAACAACAGATCAGCAGAAGACTGTAAGACACACCAAGACACTCCCCACTTGGGAGAAATCATGAGCATCTCTATACCCTGCATAGACCCATTGGCTACCCTCACCTGGTTTAGTTGGGCAGTCAAAGCCATTTCCTGGAGTGTGACAGCTTCTAGGGGCCACAGGTGAGAGCTGAGTGCAGGATGGGGACCAAAGGTAGACAAACTATCCCAGGAGGATCATGGTGTGTCCCCATACCAGATGCACTGCCCCTCCTCTAACACCCCTAACATCCATTGGAATAATAAATATCCCACAATATAAATAGGATTCTACTTGACTGGGAATTTTGCTTTGGTCTCTGAAGAGGAAAAGATTTTTATTTAAAAAAATAAATCTGTAAAGGAGCATGGATTATTCAAAGTGAAAAACATACTCTAAATTTAACCTGATCCTTGAATAAAACACTATCTTGGTTGTAAAT
Source organism: Lacerta viridis (assembly GCA_900245905.1). Lineage (NCBI taxonomy): Eukaryota > Metazoa > Chordata > Lepidosauria > Squamata > Lacertidae > Lacerta > Lacerta viridis. The sequence continues at coordinate 421,243 of OFHU01004088.1, forward strand.
ATGCATTTGCAGCAAGTCTTCATAATCTCCAATTAAGAGACTGAAGGGCTGTCAAGAGCATTAACATATCAATAGACATCTAAATACACATTCATTTTTCATGTAAAAAATTTAAATTTTCTGCATGACAACCAGGATTCTTCAGTTTCTCTCTTAAGTCATTCTCCAAGCTGTTTTAAGGTAGGAATTTACACTACACAAATCCTTCATTCCTGAACTTATTGTTGAATAATTAGAAATGGGTATTACCTTTTATATATGTGTTACACTCAAGTCAAGGAAGATGTGAACAAATTAATTTATCTTTTCTTATAGAACTACTCCTATGGTTTAACAGAAGACTTTAAAAATACTTTTGCCACTCAAAACTCCTCCTTAACTGCATCAGAAGTCCTTTTTTCTTAGAGTTCTACTTGGTTTTTATTTAAAGGGGCAGAATTGTATTGACCAGACAAAGATTTGATTATGGAAAATTCAGATAACCTTTAACATGTTGTGACTCTTAAATTTCTCACAGTAGATTATCCAGTTTGGTTATTATTAGGCCGCTTCCAGGTAACCTGTTTATTGATCATTCCTCCTGACTTGCCTTGATCATTCAATGTTGCATCAAGAAAAGGTTGTATCACACTTTCCAGTGTTTTCCCATCACTGTCCTTTTCACAGATAGTCCAAATTTGCTGGTGGGGGGCAGCCAGTTTTGTTGTGCAAGAGTTCCAAATCAGCTTTAGTTGTGTGACCTGAATTTGCCCTCACTGAATCCCACCTGAAAATAGTAAAAGGTAATGGTAAAGGACCCCTGGATGGTTAAATCCAGTCAAAGGTGACTATGGGGTTGCGACGCTCATCTCACTTTCAGGTGGGGGGAGTTGGCCTTTGTCAGCAGATAGCTTTCTGGGTCTTGTGGCCAGCATGATTAAACCGCTTCTGATGCAACAGAACACCATGACAGAAGTCAGAGAGCATGGAAATGCCGTTTACCTTCCTGCCACAGCGGTACCTATTTATCTGCTTGCCCTGGTATGCTTTCAAACTCCTAGGTTGGCAGAAGCTGGGACAGAGCAACAGAAGTTCACTCCATTGTGGGGATTTGAACCGCCAACCTTCTGATCAACAAGCCCACAGCGCCACCCGCATCCTCCTGGCAGGTAGGTTGCTGTTATTTACTGGGCAGCAGAGTGAGAAAGTGGGGAGACTGGCAAGATGCAAATGCACCAACAAGACAAGATTTGTTATTCCACAACCTACCCACCACTTTTCCCCTTCTGGTAATTAGTGTCTCTCCTGCCAGAAAGTTAGCAGAGCAGCTCTTCCCCACCCAGCTCCTAGATCCAGCCTCTCTTTTTTTAAAAAGGAAGACCCAGGGCAAGACTCAACAATAGTGGCTGACAAGGGACTAGAACCATGAGGCCCAGGGACTGATACTGGACCTGCTTCCAACCCCACTTTCTACACAATTCTGGCAAATTTACAGTGTTCTGCCTCTTCCACATAAAATTTGGAGCTGCAAATATTGAAAACATGGGCATTTAAAGATGAGATCGACTCTTGAAAATAATTCTTTGAAGTGAACTTTTTCCATCAAGTAAATGGAGCTGCTTAGACCTGAGATTTACACATCTATGGCTGAATCATCTCCTTTCCATTTCAATTTTCTCTTGAACGTGATTTGCAAGAACCCTCTTAGCTCATCCCACATACCATGCCAGGTGGTGTTGCAGGCTTTTAAAAGTGCTCCAAGAGCCATTTGACTAGAGAAGAGTGTCGAATGAAAGGCATGATCACGTTTCACAATCACATGCTGTCTGTGTCATATGACCTTCTCTTCTAAAAATTATTCTCTGTGCTTTCATATGATAGGTGAGATGTGCCTCATTGTAATTATGATAATACGTTCTAAAGAGAATCCGCTTGGTAGCTCCAGTGCATGAAAGATCACAACTCAACAATGCATCCCATGAAAACTCAAGAGCAATTTTGACAAAGAGGAAAATAAGAATAATACGTGAATGTCACATTGGGAGGTAATAAATTCAATGACATTTTGCATTCCACTTTAATTGTAGCCAGAAATATTTGAATACAGGAATGAATCATCGATTAAGGCACCAAATAAAATGACAGAAGTTTGGGACATATACAAAATGAAGAAGCATGTTAAAAACACAACAACATGTGCTAAAGCAAGAATGGGGGTGACTTGGGAAAATGTGCTGGCAGGAGAAAGTCACCTAGGCCACATGGAGAGCTGAGGAAGGACACATTTGGGCTGCAGAAATGAGATGGAAAGCTTCTTTCTAATCTCTAAGGACCAAAATGTCAATGTTCAAGGAAGCACATGTGTGGCTATCGTTAGACTAATTCCATGTGTATAAGAGGTTACTTGCTATGAAGGCATAAAATTTGCAGTTTGTTGTGCACCATTCTGGAACAAATTCAAGCACCAAGCTGCATGCTTTCAGCAAGGCCAAACCATCTCTTGGAGAATTTTATCAGCAACATAACATCATAGCCAAGCAATCACGGAGATTACCTGCAGCTGAAATCTGATATGATCAATCCATCAATGACAAAGGCATGATTAAAACTCTAAAAAATGAATGATACCAGTAGGTTTCACAATAAAATTCACAAGCCACGGTTGACAATTTCCTCACTTATATTTGTACGGGTAGCATTAATCAGTAGATGGAACCATAGGCTAAATCCCGGTAGTGTGTGGAATGTACAGTCCTTCTGTGAACTAGAGGATTCAATCGGCATACACTCAGTTTAGAGTCAGCAATATGTGTGATTTACAAAGGCAGTACTGCCAGGAGAAATCCAATAAACGGTTCTGTGAGGGAGGGGAGATATTAGCGGAGCCTAAATTTAGCTGATGCAGACTAATGGAAAGTAGGCAGCAGAAAGAGGTGTTTGTGGTTAGAGCCACTTTGAGTTGCTATTTAGGGGGGGCACTGTGTGCAATATGTTCATTTGGCTTTCATAGGGCAGGCACAGCTAACGTGGTCCAACAAATGTTGCTGAAGTCCAGCTTCCGTCCATCCAGGGGTGATGGGACTTGTTGTCCAATAATATCTGGAAAGACTGAGGTTTCCAATCACTGTTTTAAGGGATCATTTATAAAGGGCTGACACCAGGGAGAACCATCTACTTTTGGGTCACCGTTTCAGAGAGTGCAAAGGGCAAGCTCCTTGGCTTTGGTAAAATGAGTTAAGATGACGGTGATTCATTAAATTTATATACCACATGTGCTCAGGATCACAAATAAACCTTTGGAAGCATACATTATGGTTTTTATGGTTGTATGTCACCATATTTCACCTCTGTTCAGCTTCAGGGAATCAGCTTCCTCCCCCATGGTCGTAAATAAGCAGATCAAATGAAAGGAACTCTTACCAATTAGTTTCTTTAATAATCACAGTGAGAGAACAAAGAACACATCTCCTAGAATGGCAGTGCTCCCAATTAAGGGCCACTCCCCCCTCCATCTTTTAATCTACGTCACTCCTACTTCTTGTAATCTGCATTTGTAGCCTCTGCGCTTTCTGTTCCGACACTTTCTGAGCTCTCCAGGACTTTGGAGAAGGGGGGTGGGTACTATCCAGAGACTGTGAATCTGTTAACTCTCTCTCTCTTCCAGTGTTTCTTCTGCTAGCTGTTCTCCATCCAGTATTTCCCAGCTTCTGCCTTCTGAACTATGCCCCTCTGCAAACCACTGTTCCAAATCTATACTGTCCTCCTGCTCCTGGGAAGATTCAGGAGCAGAAGTAGGGGGAGGGGGTGGCTCCCACCATTCCTCCTCAGTGCAGCCCTCCTCAGCATGGTCCCTGACAACTGCATACTGGTCACCACTGCATAATAGTCATACTCCCATTTTTCAGACCCTAAAATCGGCCCCAGAGCATTCCCTGCATAACAGTCTCATGGGTAATGCTGAGGTGAGGTAGGAGCCGGCATGTGGGTTCCTGGTGGCTCCTGAGGTGGTTTTTACATGTAGCAGAGTTCCTAGAAATAGACCAGAGGCAATAGTACTTCATCCAGCAGAACTTTACTTGTGCTGGAGGCAAATGAGCATAATGATCACAAATCCAAGTACATTCAGGATTGGCACAGTCCATAAGAAATCCAGTTGCTCCCCCTTCATCACGCACACAGCTCAACAAGATAACGACAAAAACCTACCGACAGCATACAAATCAATATGGCTAACCTGATCCAAAACACCCACCCACCCCACTCACACAGAAAACTAAAGATCAACACAGCCAACCACAAAGGAACAAGCACACCCTACGCCAATTGCGACCTCTCACCGCCAATGAAACACAAGCGAGCAACAGAGAACCAACACAACCGATGCTGACACCAAATCCTACATACACTAAGGAAAACAGAAACATCGCCTCCCCACCCCACCCTCCCCCCATCCCACCCACCTCCCTCCCCCCCTCTCTGCCTAATGTCTCAATAACCAATATTGATCTGTAAAAATGCTACATGGAAAAATGCGAGAGACATTTTGTAAACCAAGAAAATCTTTAATAAAATATTAAAAAAAAAAAAAAAGAAATCCAGTTGCGGCACTTACAAAAAACTTATAAACTTATAAAAAGACTAAAACTTAACACTAAGCATACTATGTACAGAACACCACACCCGAAGGAAGAGAGATAGAAAGAGAAAGTAAAACCCAGGCTCCTTCTGCCCTATATTTATAGTCAGCATGACCTTAATTGGAAGAGATAAGAGAACTAGTTCAGACCAGCTTCCCAGAAGGTATAACCCAAACAATCATGACCCTTCTGCCTGCTTCTCTTACTCAGAGAAGCTTTTAGTAGCTTCTAGAACCCTCTTGTATAAATCAGAATAGGAAAGATCTCCACACATCATATCAATACTTTCTGCACTAAGAAATGCAAACTTACAAAATTGGCACCAAAAAATGTGACTATTAAGTGGTAAAATACAGTAGGAAGTTAATATATAAGTCTGAAGTTTTTTAAAAAGTAAACTGCAGTATGTCTCCCATGTTCTTCTGCACTTTATACCACCAAAAGGCTATGACTCTCGCTAAAACCCACTGTGACAAAATACAACCAGTGACAAGAATAGAACATGACAAGTGATGTGAACTGGTACAATAATGCAACTCATTCTGTGTTTGATGTAGAGTGTAAACACATTCCTGACATAACACCTCTTGGAGGATGAAGCTGGAGGTCAAATGAAACTTAAGGAAACGAGAGACATCTTTAAGCGTCTTAAGTGTACCCAAGGGAAACAGACACGAATTAGGAACTTTTGTAACTTTGATTCCATGCAGCAGGCAGTCTGCACATGGAAACAAACTGCAATTTCAAATTACTCCCAAATGCAGTACTTTTTTTTTTTTTTTTTTATAAGATTTTATTATTTTCCAATAGAACAGAACAACAAAAAACTAAACATTAAAACAACATAACAACATCAACAACATAATACATAAAAGCAAAACATAATACAAACTTAAAAAACATAACATACAAAATACAAACCTCTAACATCTTTATCTATTATTTCTTGTTTTATTACTTCCTTGGGGACTTCCCCCATTCCCTCCACTGCCTTTCTAATTATATATATTATTTAGGTAGCTATATTTCTTTTCCCATTCTCTTTAATCAAAAAGGAACTAAATCAAACTTAATATTTCTTACTTCGTATATCACGTCTTGATTATCATATCTCAAACTTATTTATCCTAAGATAAAACACATTTAAAAAATTTCTTCTATCCGGTACTATCAACTTAAAACTGCTAACGCCATTGCTTCTATATTACTCTGCACAAATAATTCATACATTCAATTTAACACATTTCACTAAATACTCCTTAAATTTCTTCCAGTCCTGCGTCACCTTCTCCTCCCTCTGGTCTCGGATTCTCGCGGTCAGTTCTGCGAGTTCCATATATTCCATCAACTTCATTTGCCATTCTTCCACTGTTGGTATCTCTTCACCTTTCCAGTTCCTTGCCAATAAAATTCTCGCTGCTGTGGTGGCATACATAAAAAATACTCTATCCTGACTGGGAATTTCTTCATTGGTCATGCTCAGTAGAAATGCCTCTGGTTTCTTAACATAGGTAATTTTCATTACCTTCTTAAGTTCATTATAAATCTTATCCCAGAAGGCACTTACCCCTGGGCACAACCACCACATATGATAAAAGGTACCTTGTGCAGCTTTACATTTCCAACACACATCTGACAATTTAGAATTCATCTTCGCTAGCTTAACTGGTGTCAGATACCATCTGTATATCATCTTCATTATATTTTCTCTTAAACTATTACAAGCAGTAAAATTGATACCTTTCTGCCACAATCTCTCCCAGTCATTCATCATAATATTATGACCAACATCTTTCGCCCAATCAATCATTGCCGATTTAACCAGTTCGTCTTTTGTATGCCACTCTAGCAACAAATTATACATCTTGGAAAGGTTTTTAGAGTTTGATTCGATCAGTTCTGTCTCCAGTTTAGATTTTTCCATTTGAAAACCAATCTTTTTATCTAATTTAAATAGTTCATTCACTTGGTGATACTGCAGCCAGTCGGTGACTTTATCTTTAACATGCTCATAACTTTTCAACTTAATTACGTCACCTTCCTGCTGCAGTATGTCCATATATCTCAACCAACTTGTAGACATATTCGGTCTCTTATAAGCCTTGGCCTCCACTGGTGAAATCCATCTAGGAGTCTTTCTCTCCAATAAGTCTTTATACCTTGTCCAAACCTGAAACAAAGCTTTCCTAACTATATGATTTTTGAAGATTTTGTGGACTTTAACTTTGTCATACCATAGGTATGCATGCCATCCAAACGCATTATCATGTCCTTCCAAGTCCAACACATCTGTGTTTTCTAATGTAAACCAGTCTTTTAACCAACAAAAGGCCGCTGCTTCAAAATAAATTTTCAACTCTGGCAGGGCAAATCCCCCTCTTTCTTTGGAATCTGTCAAGATCTTAAATTTAATTCTAGGTTTCTTGCCCTGCCATATAAACTTCGATAAGTCCTTTTGCCATATCTTGAAACAATCCGTTTTATCCAAAATTGGTATGGCTTGGAATAAAAACAGCATCCTTGGTAGAACATTCATTTTGATCGCCGCTATTCTTCCCATTAACGACAATTTCAATCTTGTCCAAATTTCTAGATCTTTCTTGATCTCAGTCCACAACTTTTCATAATTGTCTTTGTACAGGTTTAAATTTTTAGCTGTGAGATTGACTCCTAGATATTTTACATTTTTTACAAAATTAAGTCCAGTGCCTTCTTGTAGTCTCTGTATCTGTTCAGACCTCATATTCTTGCTTAAAACTTTGGTTTTCTGTTTATTTAGTTTGAAGCCGGCAACCCGCCCAAATTGTTCAATTACTTCCAGGGCTTTGGGAACACTATTTTCGGGTTCCTGTAGGGATAGCATCAAATCATCTGCAAAGGCGCGTAATTTGTATTCCTTCTCTCCCACCCTAATTCCTTTTATCTGTTTGTCCTTTCGTATCATATTTAAAAGGACCTCCAGGACCGTGATAAATAATAAAGGGGAGATAGGGCACCCTTGTCTTGTTCCTTTCTGAACTTCAATTTCTTCCGATATCACACTGTTAATTATTATTTTTGCTCTTTGTTCTGTATAAATGGCATTAATGCCATTCAAAAATCTTTCTCCAACTCCCATCACTTCCAAATTCTTTTTCATAAATGTCCAAGATATATTATCAAAAGCTTTTTCCGCATCTATAAACAGAAGTGCTGCATCTATATTTATGTTTCTTTCCAGTTTTTCCAAGATATCCACAATGATTCTTGTATTATTACTTATCTGTCTTCCTGGTAAGAAACCTGCTTGATCTTTATGTATATAATCTCTCAACACTCTTTTCAATCTTGTAGCCAAAACATTTGCAAAAATTTTATAGTCCACATTCAAAAGGGAGATTGGTCGATAATTTTTCATTAGAGTTTTTTCTGTCTCTGGTTTTGGAATCAGTGTGATAAAGGCTTCTTTCCACGTCTCTGGTGCCCTATCTCCTTCCAGAATTTTGTTGCAAATTTCCTTCAGGGGCTGTAATAGCCAGTCTTTCAAAGTCTTATAGTATTTTGCTGTTAGTCCGTCTGGTCCTGGGGCCTTCCCAAGTTGCATATTACTTATTGCATCTGAAATTTCTTGTGTCGATATCGGGTGGTTGAGATTTGCTAGTTTATCCTCTGGGACTTTATGTAATCCATTTTTTTCCAGAAATCGGTCTATCTCTGATTCTTTTATCTTCTCCTCCTTGTACAGTTGCTTGTAAAATTTTTGGAAACACCATCTGATTTCTTCCGGGTTCTCTATCATTCTTCCATTCACTTCCAGGTTAGTGATGACATTCGCCTTTTGTCTCTTCTTTAACTGCCAAGCCAGTAATTTTCCACACTTATTAGCAGATTCAAATGATCTTTGTTTCATCCATTTCACTTTCCACTCGATATCTTGGTTCACAAATTTTGCATATTGGGATTGCAAGTATTTGATCTCTTTTTGAATTTTTACACATTTCGGATGACCTCTTAATTCTTTTTCTTTAACTTTGATTTGCTTCAGCAATTTTTCCATCTCCGCATTTTGAAGTTTTTTCTTTTTTGCTTTTTCACTTATGAGGAATCCTCTCATTACAGCTTTACTTGCATCCCAAGCAATCCTCTTTTCGACACTCGAATTCCAATTAATTTGAAAGTACTCTTTCATCTTCTTTGCAGCTCTTTCCACCAGTTTGGCATCTCTCATTAAGGCATCATCCATTCTCCATCTAAGAGAATCCTTAGAAACCATCTTCAGATTTACCTGTACAGGATTATGATCTGAACATGTCTTAGGGCCGATTTCTGCTTTTTGTATTTTTGGTGTCAACTCTTTCGAAATCCAGATGTAATCTATCCTCGACCATGACTGCTGCGATTCGCTGAAAAAAGTTGCCTCTGTTTCTGTTGGGTTTTTTAACCTCCAAGCATCCTCTAAGTTCAAATTGTCCACCATTTCGAAAAAAGTCTTGGGTAGTTTCCCATCATTTGTAAGTTTCGTTCTTTGAGATCTGTCCATTAATGTGGAAACTGCCCCATTGAAAGTCTCCAAGGCACACAATTTTATAATCCAAGTAGTCTAACAGCAGATCATGCAGCTTCTTATAAAAAGTTGACTTTCCTTCATTTGGTGCATAAAGTCCCAGTATCAGAAAGTTTTCGCCTTGTACTTTAATTTCAATTGCGATGTATCTCCCTTCTTCATCTTTAAAAAGCTGTCTTGGGCTGTATTTTTCATTTGCGTAAATTACAACTCCTCTCTTCTTGACTTTATCCGATGATATAAATTCCTGGCCTAGTCTTTTATTCTGTAATAATCTTCTATGTCGTCGGGTGATGTGGGTCTCCTGTAAACATATAATGTCCAAATTTTTCTTTTCCAAATTATAAAACACTCTGCGTCTCTTTGGTCTCTGGTTTAATCCCCGAACATTCCAAGTTATTAGTTTCAACGCCATTATCTATGGGTTTAGTCTCCTCCTCCAGATGCCTCTCCTTTCTTTCCTTCTTCTGGATCCTTATCACTTGGTCTTGGCACCCCCGGCGGCAACAACCTATCTGAGAATCTATACAGCAATGTTGGATCGAGTGCTGTGTCTTTGAAAAAATCAAGATGTTTATCCACAAACTTTTGCTTTTCAGCCGGGGATTTTATTCTTATCTTTATCCCTTCAAACGTGAATGCCAGGCCTTCTGGAAATTCCCAACTGAAGGAGATGCCCTTTTTTCTTATTTCTGTGGCTAAATCGTTGTAAAAAATTCTCTTGTCAAGGAAAAATTTGGGGATATCCTTATAAAAAATGACTTTGTTCTGCTGGACCACAAGGTTATTTTTATAATGCAAATCCAGGAAGAAGTCTCTATCGTGTCTATCGTGGGTCACAATCAAACAGTCACTGACCGTTTTAGTATTTTTCTTCCCTCTGGATCCTCTGGGTCCGAATCTGAAGGCCTTCACTATGCGTGTTGAGACGTCTGTTTCTTCCAAATGCCAATATGTTGAAAATTGCTCCACAATGTATGCCTTCAAGCTGTCACCCTCCAATTCTGGAAGACCTCTCAAACGGATGTTCCCTTCTCTCTGGTGTAATTGCAAAAAGGCAAGAGATTCTTCTACTGATCTTTGTCTTGTTCCAATTTTTTCTAAATTCTCCAAATCGATATTGTCCAATTTCTCTTCCACTGTTCTTATCTTCTGTTTTACTCCCTTTAATTCCTCTGTATCCTTTTTCAAAGCCGTCACCTCCTTCTCAATTTTATTAATTTCTTCTCTGTTTTTCTTGACGTTCTCCTCAATTTGTCCAATTGATCTTTCCAGTGTTTGCGTGGAATTTTTTATATCAGCTTTAATGTCAATTTGGAGTTTTTCTATTGCAGTATTCACTGTTGTATTGACTGCACCAACTGAGGCCTGTGTTTGCTTCAGCTCTTCTGTAACATTTTTAAATCCTTCTGCTAATTCAGCAACACTGGCCGCAATTTTCTCCATTTGTTCCTGAAGAGTTAAGGAAACAGATCCCTTTCTTTGTGCAGAGCTAGTTGTTTTTGATCTAGTGTCCATTTCCTGTGAGCTCTGCAATTGTAATCTCAAGGTCGCTCCAGTTGCTATGGTAACAATCTCAGACATTCACAGTGGAAGACCAACAGTCCCAAAAGTAAACACCAGGTGGCCAGCAGCTCAATTCAGAAAACAAAGAGGCAGCTGAGCCAGGAGTCCCACACCAATCCGATAATCCAAAATACCAGGCAAAGAATTCAAAGTTCCAAAAACTTCACTTTTCTGAGCCAAAGAAGAGTCAGTATTAAAAGAGCCCAAGTCAGTAGCTATTTTTCTGGTTACAGTGTTACCACAGAGCCCATAAAGCTATGTCCGGCAACAAAGTGTCTAAAATGTCTCCACTGGTAAACAGTCTCTGAAACAGTAGCGAAAGTAAATGGCAACAATATAACGCAGCCCGCTACCGACCCGGAATCCTAATCCTGAGGGCGAGCGGTGACTTCTTTTGCCATATCTGTGATATATAAGTCTTAAAACAAAGTCTAAACAACTTTTAATCCACTTTTAAAAAGTTTGGCAGAGTTCGTAAAACTTTTCCGTTATTCGCGGCTTTGCTCTTTAAGCGCTACCGAGCTTCCAGCAAGCAGTTCAAAGGGAACAGGCTTCCTTTTTTAAGGCTTTCTCTGTAAGTTCTATGTCTTCAAAGTTGCAAAACAGTTTATAGAGTTTACTTACAGAGCTTCTTCTTGCAGATTTCTAAGTCGGAAGCATCGGGTGCTCAGGTCTGGCAGAATCGCTGCTTTGTTTACCGGAGGCTGCCGTCTCTTCAGTCCCGTACCGGAGCCCCGCTCGCCTAGTTTTCCCCCTTACGAGGGTCCACTAGGAGCAAGGACGGCACGTCTGGGACCCACAAGACACAGGTCCACGGGACGCTCTTCCCGTGGCTCTTAAGGGACCCGCGGCGCAGGCACGGTAATCCCTAACGCCTCACGGTAAACGGAGCTATGCAGCTCCCGTCCGCCATTACCCGGCACCTAACCGGAAGTCCCAAATGCAGTACTTTATAACAGATATCACAGTGTAAAAAATAACACTAATGTTGATGCCCAATTGCATCATTGGTGGGCAAAAAGAAATCATAACAGAGTCAGTATAGTTTCACAGTTAAAATTGGGTTATGAACTAAGAAGTATCTGCTTCAAATCAAACAATTTCCATTTTCAATTATTAAAACAATCTCCATTTTAATAAATATAAATATATTTAAAAATCAAACAATTTCCATGAAAATGTGAAGGATCAAATAAAATAGACATGATGTGGGAAGACCTGACACCTTTTCCTTCTTGAAGAAATCAGCTGTGGCATCTGGGCAATTTGGATCAGGGCCACATTGTGTTTCTGTTTGTGTATTGTTTTGGAAAGTGGGAAATGATTAAGTTTACACAGCAACTTATCATGCAAACTGAAAATGCAAACTGAAATGAATTTCCTCCTGATCCCTGGCTGTGAACTAGGAAGTTTTTATATGTGATCCTTTTGGCTAAGATCAAGTGAAGGTAGCGAAAATAGCATACAAAAATCCATTACGTTTGGCGAAATTGCTTGGAAGAAGAAGAAGAAGAAGAAGAAGAAGAAGAAGAAGAAGAAGAAGTGTATGTTGTTGTTGTTGTTCAGTCGTTCAGTCGTGTCCGACTCTTCGTGACCCCATGGACCAGAGAACGCCAGGCACGCCTATCTCATCCTCTGTCGTCCCCTTCTCCTTGTGCCCTCCATCTTTCCCAACATCAGGGTCTTTTCTAGGGAGTCTTCTCTTCTCATGAGGTGGCCAAAGTACTGGAGCCTCAACTTCAGGATCTGCCCTTCCAGTGAGCACTCAGGGCTGATTTCTTTAAGGATGGATAAGTTTGATCTTTTTGCAGTCCATGGGACTCTCAAGAGTCTCCTCCAGCACCATAATTCAAAAGCATCAATTCTTCGGCGATCAGTCTTCTTTATGGTCCAGCTCTCACTTCCATACATTACTACTGGGAAAACCATAGCTTTAACTATACGGACCTTTGTCAGCAAGGTGATGTCTCTGCTTTTTAAGATGCTGTCTAGGTTTGTCATTGCTTTCCTCCCAAGAAGCAGGCGTCTTTTAATTTCGTGACTGCTGTCACCATCTGCAGTGATCATGGAGCCCAAGAAAGTAAAATCTCTCACTGCCTCCATTTCTTCCCCTTCTATTTGCCAGGAGGTGATGGGACCAGTGGCCATGATCTTAGTTTTTTTGATGTTGAGCTTCAGACCATATTTTGCGCTCTCCTCTTTCACCCTCATTAAAAGGTTCTTTAATTCCTCCTCACTTTCTGCCATCAAGGTTGTGTCATCAGCATATCTGAGGTTGTTGATATTTCTTCCGGCAATCTTAATTCTGGCTTGGGATTCATCCAGTCCAGCCTTTCGCATGATGAATTCTGCATATAAGTTAAATAAGCAGGGAGACAATATACAGCCTTGTCGTACTCCTTTCCCAATTTTGAACCAATCAGTTGTTCCATATCCAGTGTATACATTAGTCTAAAATACATAGGGAAATGTGTCTATTAGGAGAAATTTGCCCTAAAATGCAGATGGATCTTCATGGTGGTTTTTTATTTTTATTTTTTTTTTAATGCAGTTTTGGCAAAATGTGGAGAACTGAATTTAAGACTGGGAAAATGAGGAATCAAGAGAACCAAAATTGGCAGATCCTCCCACCATCAGCTGCAAGCTTCACAAATGATTCAGCATGGCTTTGAAATGTTGGTGGCAGGAAAGGAGGACTTCCTAGATACAGATCCAGGTTTTGTGCAAGTACTCTTGCGTGATAGAATCCCAGCAGAGATTTAAAATCACAAAATATGCAGCAAAGCAAAACATGAAAATATAGGCAGTTAAACCTTTAAATTATGAAAGCATCCAAAATGCTGAGCAGTAGGTCTGTTCTGTTGTGCTGCTATTTGCCTAAGTTTTTGTCTTAGGTACAAATCTATTGAATATGCATTAGTAACTAAAGTACTGGTAACACCTGCCTATCTTGTTTATTTTATCTAACAAGTGCAAATACACTGAGTAAATGTTATTTGTAAATTTTTATAAGTAAAAAGGTAAAGGATCCCTGGACAGTTTAGTCCAGTCAAAGGTGACTATGGGGTGCAGCACTCATCTCACTTTTCAGGTTGAGAGAACCAACATTTATCCACAGACAACTTTCCGTGTCATGTGGCCAGTATGACTAAACTGCTTCTGGTGTGCACAGAAACACCTTCTTGCCACAGTGGTACCTATTTATCTACACACATTGGTATGCTCTTGAATTTCTAGGTTGCCCTAAGCTGGGACAGAGCAATGGGAGCTCACCACTGTGGTGCATCGAACCACCGACCTTCCGATCAGCAAGCCCAAGAGGTTCAGTGGTTTCGACCACAGTGCCACCCACGTCCCCAATTTTTATAGGAGGGGAAAGGCAGCTAATGAAAGGGTTAAACAACCTGGTCTCTTCCTTTCGCATAGCTCTGTAAATGGGAACTAGAATCTAATTCTCACATTTTGGGCCCTCCCCAAATGAGGACTATGGACCACCACAGCTCTTAGAGCCACATAGACAGTTTTCATAACCCAACATGGCTCTGAATATGAAGAGGAGATGAGCTGTACTAGGTGCATATGGCCTCGGTCCTGTATACCTGAAGGAGTGTCTCCACCCCCATCGTTCAGCCCGGACACTGAGATCCAGCGCTGAGGGCCTTCTGGCGGTTCCCTCACTGCGAGAAGCAAAGCTACAGGGAACCAGGCAGAGGGCCTTCTCGGTAGTGGCGCCCGCCCTGTGGAACGCCCTCCCATCTCATGTCAAAGAGATAAACAACTACCTTACATTCAGAAGACATCTGAAGGCAGCCCTGTTCAGGGAAGTTTTTAATCTGTGACATTTTAATGTATCCTAATATCTGTTGGAAGCCGCCCAGAGTGTTTGGGGAAATCCAACCAGATGGGCGGGGTATGTATGTATGTATGTATGTATGTATGTATATATAAACAAACAAACAAACAAATATTATTATTATTATATGTGTAAATGAGGTATAGGATTGTCATTTATCGGAATAGTTTTTAAAAGTATTTTTCAAACCATTCCACTAAATGAGGCCATGTTATATGCAAATGCAGCTTTTGAGAAATGGATTTTAATTGCAAGGATTTCTAATGAAGTGCACAGATGAAAGGGAATTCTAATGTTATTTCATTAGAATGAGGGGCACGATGCTGATTTTGGGGTAGCTATTCAAGACTTGGAACAATCCAAAATAATAAAAGCAGGAAATGAATCCCATGTCTTCCTTAGTCTAACTTGCTCTTCTTGTGCGAAGGAAAAGTCCTTGTCTGGAGATAAAAGGGCAAAAGACAGGGGGAGGGGGTGGCTCGTTGCATTGCTTGCCCTCTAGGTCTTCCCATAAATTATGTCTCCTGACAGCTTCTCCAGACAAGCCAAAATATGTAGCATAAGTCCTGGCAAAGATTAAATCAAAATGACTAAAATGTCCTTCTTTAATAAACCTCTGAATATAACCCACAGTACAAATTCATCCTGACTACGGGACACAAAACAATAGGTTTACAATGGCATTTGACAGTGATGTTAATTTACTTTTAGGACTGATTACACTCTGCTGCTCATATCTTGGCAAAACAGGGCGGTGGGTGAGCTTTATAGCTCAGCTCTCACCCAGTCAGTCATCAGAATTAAGTACTGCAAAGACCTCTTCCAAGAAAGGTCACTTTCTACCATTCTTCCTCTTTGTGTTCCTGTTTGGAGTGGTGTAACTCAGAGGCTCGGTTCTGTGGCTACATCTTTCCCAATGGCCAAGTCTGTTTTGCACATCAAAAGCAAGAGGAAAGTGTGCTAGCAAAAGACACAGTAAGTCTCTACACTGGATTTTGCTGAGCACTAAATCCTAAACCAAACTGGCCTGATTGGGGGGGTGGGGATCTGGGTTTTGGCTGAGTCAAGATGGAGACAGCCCTGGACTGTCCTGGGTTGGAAGTGATATGGGACTATCATGTGAGAAGATGCAGGTTTGGATTTGTACATCTGTTTTGAACAAAGGAACACACATAGAGAATGTATTTGGGAAGCAGACCCCAGCAGGATTGAACTTCCTATTTCCCAAGTTGGCCTGCATTGGGGATGAGTGGTGAACAGCCCTATTGAACCCATAATTTTTCCCTTACATGTACAAATATGCCTTCATTTTCATGGTTTACTGCAACCATATAGTTTCCTTTATCATAACATCTACCGAAAGATGAATGATGGTTGAGGGTGTACCAGGATGATCTAAAACCAATATCTGAAGAAAACCAGTATCTGAAGAAGTGTGCATGCACACGAAAGCTCATACCAAGAACAAACTCAGTTGGTCTCTAAGGTGCTACTGGAAAGAATTTTTTTTTTTTTTTTCGACTATGGCAGACCAACACGGCTACCTACCTGTAACTAAAACCAATAAACATGGTCCTTCAAACCCACTTCAAATCTAGAGGCACTTGCACATGTGAATGGGCCATCTTTACAGTGATAATAATAATAATAATAATAATAATAATAATAATAATAATTTTATTGTTTATATCCCACCATCTGGCTGGGTTTTCTATAAACTCCTACAAACAGATAATCTGATTTTGGTTGCATGGGAGGGCATGCAGAATGACCTCTGGGTTTTGTTTTTTGTTTTTAAAAAATTCCATTCACTGCATATGGTGTGATATGAAAATTCTGCCAGTGACATCAGTGCAATGCTCCGTCCATAGATGTAAATCATCACTGATGGTGCAATCATCAGATGACAAACCTACAAATGTGAACTAGTCCTCGGAGACCATCGCTCCTAAGAAATGGTGGGTTGGGAACCATATATCTCTACAGGAATATGTGCCATGCTCTTCCTGAAAATTTGCTACATGCAGAATAAATGCTTTCTTCAGTAAAAATATGTTTCTCTTTTTGTGGTAGACATGATCTGTGGTGTAATTGAGTTAGTGTCTTTATTATATTATGAAAAAAATGAAAAATGTGCTAAATAACAAGGTAAATAAGAATTTGTGATTGTTGTTTTAGTTGATTTCTTAGTCACATTTTTGCATTTAAGTGTCTCAAAGCAATTTATGAAATAGAAACAGAAATAACAGAGATGCTTAAATAGGATATACACAAGCAGCAGCAACAAATCCCCATCCATTGATATTGATGGATGAGCCTACACATGACTCCTGAATGCAATATCCATCAGTCCCTAATCATGTCATAAGAATATTTTGACTAGACAATAGGTCAACAATTAGATATATAGAGTGGTGGCTTTAGATTAAGCAGAATTATAACCCTGTCTACTTAGATGTTAGTTCTATTCAATTCAGCAAGGCTTACTCCCAGGAAACTGGGGTTAGAATTGTAGCTTCATTGATGAAATGAAGATAAAATGTTATGGTGAATAAATTCCTAAGGTCACTTCACAGATTTTGCTTCCTATGGGTGCATTCAGATGTAGGGATTATTGCACTCGCTACCCTGTTTCCATTAATCTGTCTGTGTTTTGAACATTCCTTTTATACTGTGGTACTTGTTGTATTAGGGACGTGGGTGGCGCTGTGGTCTAAACCACAGAGCCTAGGGATTGCCGGTCAGAAGGTTGGCAGTTTGAATCCCCGTGACGGGGTGAGCTCCTGTTGCTTGGTCCCTGCTCCTGCCAACCTAGCAGTTCGAAAGCATGTCAAAGTGCAAGTAGATAAATAGGTACCACTCCGGCGGGAAGGTAAACGGTGTTTCCATGCGCTGCTCTGGTTCGCCAGAAGCGGCTTAGTTATGCTGGCCACATGACCCAGAAGCTGTCTGCGGACAAATGCCGGTTCCCTCCGCCTATAGAGCGATATGAGCACTGCAACCCCAGAGTCGGACGCGACCGGATCTAACGGTCAGGAGTCCCTTTACCTTTACTTTTTGTATTAAGGATCCGTGGCTTTTTGGTCAATGTACTGCTAGGCTGCATTAAATTTCATTCACACCAGTGGACATGGTGTGACACAACAGAAGACATCATTGAACCGCCCTGAGACCTTCAGGTATAGGGTGGTTAAACGGATACCGTATTGGCCCAAAGATAAGACGCACTCACAAATAAGACACACCTTTAAAATTAAAGGCTTATTTGCAGGTGCAGCCCACCTCTCGACACTACCTCTCCAAGCTGGTGCTAGGTGAGGTTTGGGAGCGGCGGGCAGGCGGCACGCCGTTGCCCCATGCTCCCAGGCTGCTTCCTGGAGGGAGGGGGAGCCGCGCCACTTTGCCGGCAGCCTTCCCCCTTTGTTTTGATAGCTGAGGGAGGCTTGGGAGTCATGGGCAAGTGGCATGCTGTTGTCCTGCACCCCTGATGCCCCTCCTGGGCAGTTGTTTCAACAGCGATATCATAAAGTCACAAATATAAGCCGCACTTTAACTTTTCTGGATTGGAATTTGGGGGGGGGGGCTTATATTTGAGCCAATACAGTAGATGATAGATAGATAGATAGATAGATAGATAGATAGATAGATAGATAGATAGATAGATAGATAGATGATAGATAGATGACAGAACATGACACCACACTTTCTGCATATGTCTGCTTCTGTTCCCCCTGATCCACGCCTGAAAACAACAGGAAAGAAATGTATGCCAGCATACTGCCCCAAATTTCATCACATAGAGTAATCCATGAAAATGGCAAGGTAATTACAGAACAAAACCCAAATGTTTTTCCATCTTAACAGGCTTGTAAATTGATTCACCCCACCCACCCCGGAAGCCATTATCATGGAAATCTGAACTAAACTTCTGCTAGATTCTGCTAGTTTACCAGAAGTGGTTTTTATGTCATGTGCCGTGCTTCCTTCCCCCCCCCCCGGAAAAAGGTGGGGGAACTCACCACAGAGTTTACTTACAATATATGCTGGTCCAGTTGCAGTGCCAACCCCTGGCAGTGGCTAAATTTCAGGTGTGATTAATAAACTTAAGCAAACAATGATCTGGATTAGAAATGGCCTCAACTTTTTTGATTACAGAGATAAGTGGATTTTTGGCTCAAGCATTGGGTGTATATCTGTTCCAGCCCTGCTCCAAAAAAAAAAAAAAAAAAATTATTATTATTTAATTTTTAAAAGGTAAGGGAACCCAGTTCCTCCAAGTTCCTATTAAAAAAATAATCCCATGGATGTGAAAGATCACATTAAACATGGAAATAATCAGGTACAGTAAGGAAAACAGGATAAAGTACTGTCTGAATTTAGCCTTATTATTATTATTATTATTAAAATACAATCAAAAGTATAATGTATGCATTTATTAATTTGAAAAAAATGTGTCACACATCTGCACTTAGCACACAATCAGAAATAGGCACAGATTTCTGCTGCATGTACACTTATGAGAAAGCTCAGATTTTCTGCAGAGTGGTAAGTGATAGAGCCATATGAAAAGTCAAAACCATTTATTTAAAGCACTTATTAGAATTCTTCAGTGGTTAGTTCATAATGCTGGATTGAATCACTTAAGCTATTGTTTGGGATGCAGGACTTCAAAATTAATCTTTAATAGGTACAAATAATAATAGATTAAACACCCATCTGCATGAGATGATACTTTGCCCTGTATTTAATTAACCAGTTTTCAGCTTAAAGAGCCTTTACAAGAGAAAAATTGGAAACATGCTGATTAATAAAAAGCCACAGTCCATGGAAGCAAATGGGCTCTTGGAAAAACTGAAGGCAGCTTGACTTTGCATTTGTCTTTACGTGAGAAAAATGCCTATCACATAATGCATCACCTTTAACACTACAGAATAAAGATCCATCAAGTCCTTGTTACTGAGAAATATCTTAATATGATAAATGCTCTTGTCAACATTCAGTTAATCACTGAATCTAATCAATACCTCCCATTTTCCAAATGAATTTTAACAGTTTATCTCGCAGGGAGCGTAATGAAAAGGAGCTTTGAAAAATCCATTATGTTTTCATGAACAACTGGCTCCCAATAAAGTTTAATTGGAGCAGCTGTATTTTTATTACATTAATAATGGTGTCCCTACATGGCTGACCTTAGATTACCTGTGTACCACATACCAGTGGCTCCATGAATAAAATGACAGCTGGGCCCCTGTTTCTGCTCCATCCTTGATTGCTTAGAAGGCTGTAATATTTTCAAGGGGATCTCATGGACTGTTCATGAATAGCTAGAGCAGATGTGTTGCTTACAGGTCCATTTAGCAGCCAAATCACTGCCAGGACCACTTTCTCCATCGTCCTTTTTTTCTGTAATGCTAGCCAAACGCAGAACTGGCTGGTTGGCTCATGGAGAGGGAAACTCATGGGCCTAGAACTGGTGGGTTGTCCTCATTGTCACCTGTTCAGATGCTCGTGTTAAGCTATTGCAAAGACACAGATGTCTGCTTGTTAAGCGATGCCATGAAACGCAGAGCACTGCGCCTGAATCTGTATTTCTATGTTCCGATATTCACGCTAATTGTTTTGGGATGTGTGTCTCCGAGGCACTGATTAGAGAAGGCTGTTATCAGGGGAGCCTTCGGAGTGAGTCGCCAGAAACTTGGCAGCGTCGCTTCAGGGATACCAGGTGTGTGTCAGTGGCGTGGAACGCATGAGCGCAAGACCTGCTGTTACCCCCTCCCAGGTGTTGTGGGAGATTGTGGCAAAGCAGAGGCACACTGCTTTAGCTGCAGCAGATGGCAAAGCTGCATCCCCTCTGGTTGTGCCCATTATCTCTGCCAGGCGACTGCCGGCAGACACAAGCCAAGTGTATTTATGGACGCAGCCAAAAATGTTTTAAGCAAAAAGGTAGGAAAGTGCTAAGTCTCCTCTGATCAAAACATTCTGCTAATGGGATACCTGACTCCAAACTAGAAGGAAGAGAAGGAGAGGAGGAGGCCTGATAAGAATGTTTGGGTCAGCTCACACATGCAGGCACCTCACTGAATTTTCTCTAGATTTGACTGCTCAAATGTTACAACTTATCAGGAATTTCAGTTCTATCACCTGTGGCTTGAATAAGCATTACAGGCTTTTCTCCCACAATGTATGTTGCTTAGCTTGCTAAAAAAAGTTAAAGGACCCCTGGACAATTAAGTCCAGTCAAAGGTGACTATGGGTTTGCTGCGATCATCTTGCTTTCAGGTCAAGGGAGCAGCCGTTTGTCCACAGACAGCTTTCAGGGTCATGTGGCCAGCATGACAAAGCCACTTCTGGCGCAACGGAACACTGTGACCGAAACACTGTTTACCTTCCTGCTGTAGTGGTACCTATTTAACGACTTGCACTGGGTTGCTTTTCAACTTCTAGGTTGGCAAAAACTGGGAAAGAGCAATGGGAGCTCACCACGGTGATACGGATTTGAACCACCAACTTTCTGATCGGCAAGCCGAAGAGGCTTAGTGGTTTAGACCACAGTGCCACCCATGCCCCTTTCCCTTTCCCTTTAGCTTGCTAAAGCCAGGATGCTGGCATTATCACCAACACCGCCTTCTTAATAGTCACTGTAAAATTATGCTTTCCCATAATTTTCACTGGCTGACTTTTCTGCACTTCGTTTCGCTTTGACCTTGCTCCTCTCCATCCATCCCCCAACCATATGGATATAAGCCTACCTATTTATAATTATACTTCATGCATCTGATGAAGTATACTCTAGCCCAGGCTTCCTCAAACTCGGCCCTCCAGATGTCTTTGGCCTACAACTCCCATGACCCCTAGCTAGCAGGACCAATGGTCAGGGATGATGAGAATTGTAGTCTCAAAACATCTGGAGGGCCGAGTTTGAGGAAGCCTGCTCTAGCCCATGAAAGCTCATGCCATAATAAAGGCAACAGACTCCATTATTTTCAAAGGGCTGTGGTGCAAAAAGCAAGTTACACTATCACACTTGACCTCATGATATTTGGCAACTAAGTTCTCAACTGCCAGGATGCTCATTGGCTTTTCAGAATGCAACTTTGGGTGTCCATTGTAGCTAAGTGAACTGAGTTGGATGTATCAATGTAGTCATAACTTCAGTCGTGGATCACGACAGTATTCACAACATAGTGCAGAATAACTTTAAAACATTGGTACCACAATATTACCACAATGCCCATTAGTCCGGCATTTTGTTTCCAGTACTGATCCTGACTAATATCTCTCTGTAAGTTCAAAAGCAAGCATGGGAGCAACGGCCATTGTCTTTTGTTGGTCCCCATCACCTGGTTAATGGATGTTTCATTTACTTGTCATGTCTACCAGCCAATGATATACTTATCCCCTGTGAATTCATTGTATCCATTTTCAAAGCTAGCTAATACAAAATAAACTAAAAAAATTCCTTCCAGTAGCACCTTAGAGACCAACTAAGTTTGTTCTTGGTATGAGCTTTCGTGTGCATGCACACTTCTTCAGATATCTGAAGAAGTGTGCATGCACACGAAAGCTCATACCAAGAACAAACTTAGTTGGTCTCTAAGGTGCTACTGGAAGGAATTTTTTTATTTTTTATTTTGTTTCAATAAATACATAACACTTTATAAATACGATAATACACTCACGCACCATGTATGAAAATGTTAAGAGAGAAAGAGAGAGAAACTCACTCCACAAATATATTTTTTTCCTAGTGAAAAACCTGACAAAATGGCAGATTTCAAGACACATATTTAAACCATTAATAGTTTTAGGATATAATTAATTTTCCAGGTTTTTGTTTAACATACTCATTAATAATCCACAGAAACATGGTTACAGAACAAAATGCCCCTTGTAGTAACTTCCAAAAATCTAATAAATTATGGAGATTAATGTGAATCATTAATTTATGGCAGTAGTGTTTTCTTCTTTAGAAAAAGCATTAAATGATTAAAAATGCTATTTTTTTTAAAGAAAAAATGTAAAATCTCTGTTTAAATGCTCATCCAACACTTATACAAATGTCCTAACTGCTACTGCATTTTTCATATTTTAATGGGGGGAAAACACACAATTAGAAATTTGTATTCTTCTTCATACAAACATTCATTTGTATTCTCCCTGAAGCACATTGAAGTCCAGTGAAGTTACAGATTCCAATTATGCATATTTCAAAGTTATGCAAATGTAGCACTTCCTGGAAAGATATTTTGAGTGGCCAGGCGGAGTCCCCCGAACCCTGGGCAGCCCCTGAGGGAAATAATGACACGTGACAACATTCTATGGGATTAAATTCGCCACAACTTTATTAATATTCAGATGTAGGGAGACCTTGGCTCAGGCATTGGGCATTTATCCTTCCCAGCCCCCAACCAGGGTACTGGGTAATTTCAGGGTTATCCAGCATGTGTGGGGGTTGGGCTAGATCTGGAGAACATATGTTAAAGCAGAAAGTCCACTGTTCCTGTTCGCCACCACTGGAGGGGGAGGGCAATGACGACCTCTGGGCGTATGGCCAATGCCTCCCCCTGAGACCCCTTTAACGGGAACCCTGTTATCGCCGCTGCAAATGGGGGCGGGGGTCACCGCCCCCCCCCCCATTTTGTAGATGACTAAAGGATTCCACCCAAGGCCTGCAACCGCCAAAGTTGTGACGAATTGCTACGGGAAAGGCGAAACCTGCCAATGCAGGGAAAGTCCTTTCTGGCCCTTCAACAGCGACCTTGACATAGCAGTGCCTGCGTGGATGTGTGGCTGTGGGAAATAAATTGGTTAACCTGCAAAGTAAACATCAATTGAGGGAGTGGAGGGTGGGAAGCTCTGAATCCAACAGCCGCTTCCCAAGTATGACTCAATTCCTTTGTGTGTACTGCATAATCCCTCCATCTACCTGGCCAATTCCCCTGGCAACACCTCCCCAGCTGGGATTGGACAGCTGCTGGAGTAGGTGGAGACCACAGGTATCCAACCTGGGAAGGCGGTGCCAGACCAACTGCCAGGAGCTGCTCGTGACCACGCAAAATGCGCACCCCTTTAGATGTGGAGGTACGGTCATTCCTGCACTGAAGATCTCAATAGATTTGGGTCCCTAGCTTAACTCCATTTTGTTCCCACCAAGGTACAAACCTGTATTGTTTTGATGCCACTTTAACACATAACTCTCATAGTGGCTGGGGAAATCCAGCCAGATGGGCAGGGTAGAAATAAATGATGATTATTATTTTTATCATAGGGCTCAGGCCCTGAGACTCAAGAGCAAAGCAAGCAAAAGCACATTGTTTTATAAGTTAGGAGTGAAGCACAGTGAATACAGGTGCTGCCTAGTAGGAATGAAGAAATCTTTCCATTTCTCTCAGTCTCTCATTTTTCCAATACAAAGTTCAGTTGTCCACATTTCCACATCAGTTTATGATTTTGTTTAAGCCCTTGTGAAAATTCAGGAGGATTTTAGGTGCAACTTTCTCCTAATACACACTCTCTTTTTTTGCATTCTTTACCCATTTCCAAAATCTGGTGAGAAAGTTACAGCACTTGGAATGGGTGAGGAAGATAGCTAGTGGCTGAGGAGCCTTGGATCTTAACCCTGAGTTGCAAACAACAACAAAAACCAGGAACATGAGGCCTATGGGTGTGGCAGAGAGAAGCAGTGTGTAGATGTGAGAAGGAGGAGATGCCATCATGCATGTCCTAGGAAGCTTTGTAGAACACATATGGATGAAAAAGATGTCACAAAATCCCACTTGGGTTATGTGGCCATGAGAAAAGATTGATAAGTCCTCTTTTTTGCAATTCCTTCCTGGTGCATGCTGGGAATCAATGCAGAATTCAATCTCATCATTAGTTTTCACCTGTTGATCTCTCCCAGATGGTGCTGGAGGCAGCCAATAAATCCTGTGCTGTCATCCATTATGTGCTTGATGTTCAGGCATCAGTGCTTGATGTTCAGGCATCAACATTGCAGCTGCACTGGTGTTTCATGGGGGTGGGGGCAAACAGACAGTGCTATTTGTTACTATTTGTCATCTCTTTAGGTGCAAGCACACAAAGGGCACTCCCCGATACTTCATATTATGTGCAGTTCTTTAATTCCTTTTTTGAATCACAGTTTCAATGGTTCCTTCTCTCCTTATCTTTTAAGTCAAACTTCAAGCTAAATAAGAGTTTCATGAATTCACAACACATTTTTTATTTTAGAATATGCAGGGAAGAGGTGGCAATCAAGATTGGGAGCAGAATATCTGGGAGCTCTCACCCATTACCTCCCAAAGCTCCTATTAGCCTCCTTTTTCTTTTACTGGGTACATAATGGCTGAATTTGTATTGCTCATCTCCTCTTGTCTTTTGTTCCCTCCCACCAATCCAAACATCCACAGCTGCTGTTGTATCTTCAGTCATGATGAAAGGAGGCAGAACATGCCCAGCCAATGAAATCAAGGCCTGGACAGGTAGAAGAAATGCCACAGAAGCCATTTAGGGGCAGCAGTTGTGCATGGAGGAGAGTTGCCAGCCTGGTAGATACCCTGGCATTCTCCTGAAAGGGGTGGTGTTATGTACTGAGTTGAATAGGATCCAAAATGCACCAGTCTGATTGGTCTTAGAACAATAGGATTGAGATTGCAGCAGTCTGACTGGTCCCAGAACAATAGGATTGAGATTGCAGCAGTCTGATTGGTCCCAGAACAATAGGATTGAGATTGCAGCAGTCTGATTGGTCCCAGAACAATAGGATTGAGATTGCAGCAGTCTGATTGGTCCGCAGGAGCCACCCAATCCAGCTCCAGGTGGAAGTGAATCCACATTCT
This sequence comes from Lacerta viridis, assembly GCA_900245905.1. Taxonomy (NCBI): domain Eukaryota; kingdom Metazoa; phylum Chordata; class Lepidosauria; order Squamata; family Lacertidae; genus Lacerta; species Lacerta viridis. The sequence goes on from OFHU01004088.1 coordinate 446,659, forward strand.
GATTGGCATACAGGAGTATCCCGGAATTAGCCAATCATGTGTTGCCCATTGTGTAAATAGTGTATATAAAGCAAACGTTTTGGGGGAACTGCATTCCTCACTACTATGAGCTGAATAAAGAGCATGAAAGTCACACTGGACTCCGAGTATATTTCAGGTGGCCTGGCAACCATGCCACAAGTTTAAACCTATGGCATGCATCTTACATGGATTCATGCCATCATCCCTTCAAATGAACCACCTCAGTGGGTCATTGGGAGGACAAATTCTGGAATATGAACATACTAACTGATCCTGGGGAGCAATATTCTAACCACAGCATGATGGATGGGGCTGATGGTCATGTAGGCCAAAACATCTAGGGGACGTTTACTGGGGGAAGGCTAAAGGTAAAGGGACCCCTGACCGTTAGGTCCAGTCACGGACGACTCTGGGGTTTTGGCGCTCATCTTGCCTTACTGGCCGAGGGAGCCGGCATATAGTTTCCGGGTCATGTGGCCAGCATGATTAAGCCACTTCTGGTGAACCAGATCGGTGCACAGAAACGCCGTTTACCTTCCCATCGGAGCGGTACCTATTTATCTACTTGCACTTTGACGTGCTTTCGAACTGCTAGGTTGGCAGGAGCTGGGACCGAGTAACGGGAGCTCACCCCATCGCGGGGATTCGAACCACTGACCTTCGGATCGGAAAGCCCTAGGCTCTGTGCTTTAGACCACAGCACCACCCGCTATAGTCCTCTGTGACTCAGCATTGTAGTAGAAGTTCAGAACTGGTAGGCAAGCTGCCTTTCAGGGAATCTTATCTACAATTACTCCTCTGCTAATTTAAGGAGCTTCTGGTAAGTTTCTAAGGAACCCTGCAGGTTCCCCAGAAAGTGACTGCTCTAACATGAAATGTTAAATTCCCACCTTCCATGTTCAGCTGACAAGTGCAGAGTTTTCATGCCATCACATTTGAAAATGCTTACCAGTCAGAAAGCATTTAACTAAAGACATCTGCTTTCTAGCCTCTGATCTGTCTAGAAGGCAGCTTCTGCTTAAACAAAGTTGCAGCCTCAGATAATCTCAGCATCTGACACTGTAATGAGTTCCTCTCTTTTGAAATGGAAATTCATTCATTACTATTAATATTTTGCCTGCTCCTGCTGTATGCAAAAACATGTGTGTGTGTGTGTGTGTGTGCCACTTCAAACAAACATATTTCCAACTGCCTTGCACCATTGAACATTTTAAGGTTTTAGCTTTGATTTATTTATTTTTAAGTGCATCAATATAGCCAAACATATACCTCTCATAGTTAACAGTTGCCTTTGCCTGTGATCACTTTAGCATTCAGTTACATATTTGCCTCTTTCTTCCTTTGCTCTTTGTTCTATACACTTGAAGATATCAAAACATCCTCTTTATATACTATTAGAAGAAGTAATTACTCAGAGAGAAAGTGGCATGTTTCAATTTTGTCATTCCCATCCAGCCTAGCTCTATATGTCTGTGGTATATTTGATGAGCCCTGATGGATCACGGCATTGGCCCATCTAGTCCAACATCCTGTTCTCACAGTGGCCAACCACATGTCTACAGAAAGTCCTCAAGATGGATATGAATGCAACTGGTACTTAGAAGCATTCTGCCTATGACATATAGCCTATGACATTTGATATCTTAACTCTTAGTTACTACTGCCACCAGCAGTAGCTGTTGGTGTTTCCATATATGGTCGCTTTCTTAATTGACCGGCAGTTACGGAGGGAAATGGCAGGTTTGGGTGAAGGAGAATGTAATGGAGTGCCCTGGAAAAGGTCATGTCTGATTGGCTTGCTGGAACCCTGAGCAGAAACACTCTATGCGGCAACATTTGTTGCACATCCCAATAATATGTTTATTCCCATTAATATGTTTATTCACTTATAATAACAGGTAGAGTTTCTGGCACAGTAATTCCTATAAAAATCATTCTCACGAGGGCAATGTGTTGGAAATGCATTTTTAAAAGCTGAAAGCTAGCTGATCAGCTATTTAGCAGATAGTGTGAGAGAGGAGGGGGAAATTCCATTGCTGAAACAGTTCAGTGACTAAATATCCAAATCTAAATTTTAAGTTCATTCCTCCTCAGCTTGATTTTTCTGCCAACCAGCTACAAATGTGGGCCTTCCCTAGTCTGCTTGCACATTAGCCGTTCCATGCTTTGGGAGCTCATTGTGATTTCTTTTTAATGAGGCTGTGCCTCATTAGGCATGGAAGAATGAGTAAGCTTCATTCAAGAAACCACCACAGACTTTTGTAAAATGACCACAGCATATTTCATCTCCATCTAATTTGGGGGATGACCCAGATCCAAATATCAAGTTGATTCTAAAGTAAACTGTGTGAACCATATACATTAAAACACATGGGGAAATAAGCGTGAAGGTAAAGGTAAAGGTACCCCTGACCGTTAGGTCCAGTTGCGGACGACTCTGGGGTTGCACGCTCATCTCGCTCTATAGGCCGAGGGAGCCAGCGTTTGTCCGCAGACAGCTTCCGGGTCATGTGGCCAGCATGACTAAGCCGCTTCTGGTGAACCAAAGCAGTGCACGGAAACATCTTTTACCTTCCCGCCGGAGTGGTATTTCTATTTCAGTGTATCTGAAGAAGTGTGCATGCACACGAAAGCTCATACCAAGAACAAACTTAGTTGGTCTCTAAGGTGCTACTGGAAGGATTTTTTTTTTTGACTATGGCAGACCAACACGGCTACCTACCTGTAACTGGAACCATTTATCTAATTGCACTTTGACATGCTTTCGAACTGCTAGGTGGGCAGGAGCTGGGACCGAGCAACGGGAGCTCACCCCGTCGCAGGGATTCAAATAAACGTGAATGGCACTGCAAAATGCAATATGTCACAGTATAAATTCTTCTTACTCTCTGTTTCATTCCTTGCCTGTACAGAGACATAAACATCTTGGACATTGCTATCCCATGATAATGCAATGTCCTGCTGATGGGGGGGGTATATATAAACTTAAGCTATCAGGTGAAGAGGACCAATGACACAACTGACAAGCACCCTCCTTTCCTAGTGGACTGTTTATCAGATGGGAAAGATTAACTCCCACTCTTCTGGCTGGCTGTCAGGCTTCAGGGAATTGGCTTTCTCCCCCTGTGGCAGTAGATAAGCAGAACAAAGGAAAAGGAGTCTTCTTACCAGTTAGAAACTTTAATAATCACAGTGAGAGAACAAATAACACATCTGCTAGAAATGACAGTGCTCCCAATTCAGGATCCCACCTCCTTCTGTTCCTATTAATCTATGTCACTTCTACATCTTGTAATCTGAGTTTGTACCCTCTGTGCTTTCTGTTCTGCCACTTTCTGAGCTCTCCTTGTCCTTGGGGATGGGCGGGAATGCTGTCCAGAGACTGTAAATCTGTTAACTCTCTCTCCCAGTGCTTCTTCTCCTAGCTGTTCCCCATCCAGTATTTCCCAGCTTCTGCCTTCTGAACTATGCCCCTCTGCAAACAACTGTTCCAAATCTATACTACTTCCCTGCTCCTGGGAAGATTCAGAATCCAAATCAGGAGCTGAGGGCAGGCTCTCACCGTTCCTCCTCATTGCAGCCCTCCTCAGCATGGTCCCTGGCGATAATAGGTGCATATGATAATCTTTGAGCAATGGAGATAAATTGTACTATCCAATATTGTTACCAGGTTGTTGTTGTTTTTCTTTTCTCGTTATATAAACCAATGTGAAGTAGGCAAATGAAGATTTTCTCCTTAACTTGCTCTGTAGGTACTGATAAGGACAAAATTTGGACCCATCACACCAAAAATTGTGCAACGTTATGCCAAAAATCACATTTTGCACCTCCATCCTGATTCAAAATGGTGGCAGGTGTCCAAGCATTGACCCAAACCGCTGTCCCCTCCTCTGGCGCCCTTGGGCCGAGTTTGCTGTTGATATCTCACAAGGCACACAGAGAACAAATGGACAATGTTTTCTCTCTCAGTATAAAGTAGATATAAATGTACCTGCATGCAGGAACCATTTCTCTGTCTTTGGGTAACAAACTGTTTACTTCTAAAGTTCTTTTGTGTGGCTGGTGAGGTCGGCTTTGTTTTCATCTGTGCATAATGATGAAGTAGAAAATATTCAGGGGTAATTTGTGCTAGTTCTCAACGGGAGTTAGGGAAAAAACATGTTGATGGATGCTTGTGCAATGTGGCATGATTCAGTGTGAAAGAGCATTAATGCCATTTATGTAAAAGGTCTTCAGAACTGCTGACTGAACTAGGTCAAGGAAGGGAGGGATGAGTACAAATTAAGTGATAGACTGATATTGCTCAACTGCCATCAGATATTGGTGTTCTAGTTCAGAGATCACAGGCAATGATTCATCAGGAATTAAACCAAGAGAAATATAGAGATAGAGATATAAACTGGAATAACAAATCATAGTTTTCACTTAAGGATGACACATGAGAGCATTTTAAAATAGAATAAAATAAGAGAAAGCATCCTGTATCCTAACATAATCTTTTATTTAAAGTTTGTCAAATGCCAGCTCATGGGGGGGGGAAACTAAGTGAGGAGAGACACATATTACACTTAGCACTCAAAATGCTGTGTTGGTTGTTGTTGTTGCTTTTTGCCTGTTCCATATTTGAAAGATCCTTACAGATAAGCAAATAAACCTGAAATAATTTGATGTCGTCAGAACAAGCTATTTCCCCTTCAACTCCTAATGGCAATGAGAGAGATAACTACAGATCAGGATTGAGGAACCTGTGGTCCTTCAGAGGTAGCTAGAGTCCACATGTGGAGGGCATCAAGTTCTTGATCCTTGGCATAGATGATGATGATGATGATGATTTATTATTTATACCCCACCCATTTGGCTGGGTTTCCCCAGCCACTCTGGCCGGCTTCCAACAAAATATTACAATACAATAGTCTGTTAAACATTAAAAGCTTCCCTAAACAGGGCTGCCTTCAGATGTCTTCTAAAAGTCTGGTAGTTGTTTTTCTCTTTGACATCTGGTGGGAGGGTGTTCCACAGGGCGGGTGCCACTACCAAGAAGACCCTCTGCCTGGTTCCCTGTAACTTGGTTTCTCGCAGCTAGGGAACCGCCAGAAGATAAAGAGCAGAAGGCCCCCACACATAATATAAGACTTCCAAGCAGATAAAATCGCTCAGATTCGGAAAGAGATAGACTCCACCGTGGGAGCAGGGCCAGGGCGGGAGAGTGCCAGAGTCCTGTCTAGTCCAGTTGCGTGGGATCAATTTCAGTCTGTTACCTCCGAGGATGTGGACAGGCTGCTTGGACGAGTGAAACCAACCACCTGTCTCCTTGATCCTTGCCCATCCTGGCTTATAAAAGCTAGCCGGGAGGGGCTGGGCGATGGGCTGCGCGGGGTGGTGAATGCTTCCCTCTGTGAGGGAGCCTTCCCAGCCCCGCTGAAAGAGGCGGTCATTAAACCGCTTCTTAAAAAAACATCTTTAGACCCGGCCAATATGGCCAACTATCGCCCAGTCTCAAATCTACCATTCTTGGGCAAGGTGATTGAGCGGGTGGTTGCTGAACAACTCCAGGCACGCCTGGAAGAAGCGGACCATTTGGATCCCTTCCAATCGGGATTCAGGCCTCACCATGGGACTGAAACCGCCTTGGTCGCGCTGGTCGATGATCTCCGGCGGGCTAGGGACAAAGGTGAGAGCTGTTTCCTAGTTCTGCTGGATCTCTCAGCGGCCTTTGACACCATCGACCATAACATCCTTCTGGACCGGCTAGAGGGGTTGGGAGCTGGAGGCACTGTTATACAGTGGTTCCGCTCCTTCCTCCTGGGCCGTGTTCAGAAAGTGGTGGTGGGGGATGAGTGTTCAGACCCCTGGGCTCTCACTTGTGGGGTGCCTCAGGGTTCTGTCCTCTCCCCCATGCTTTTTAATATCTATATGAAGCCGCTGGGAGAGATCATCAGGGGGTTTGGGCTGGGTGTTCATCAGTATGCGGATGATACCCAGCTCTACCTCTCTTTCAAATCAGAACCAGTGAAGGCGGTGAAGGTCCTGTGTGAGTGCCTGGAGGCGGTTGGAGGATGGATGGCGGCTAACAGATTGAGGTTGAATCCTGACAAGACAGAAGTACTGTTTTTGGGGGACAGGAGGCGGGCAGGTGTGGAGGACTCCCTGGTCCTGAATGGGGTAACTGTGCCCCTGAAGGACCAGGTGCGCAGCCTGGGAGTCATTTTGGACTCACAGCTGTCCATGGAGGCGCAGGTTAATTCTGTGTCCAGGGCAGCTGTCTACCAGCTCCATCTGGTACGCAGGCTGAGACCCTACCTGCCCGCGGACTGTCTCACCAGAGTGGTGCATGCTCTGGTTATCTCCCGCTTGGACTACTGCAATGCGCTCTATGTGGGGCTACCTTTGAAGGTGACCCAGAAACTGCAATTAATCCAGAATGCGGCAGCTAGACTGGTGACTGGGAGTGGCCGCCGGGACCACATAACACCGGTCCTGAGAGATCTGCATTGGCTCCCAGTACGTTTCCGAGCACAATTCAAAGTGTTGGTGCTGACCTTTAAAGCCCTAAACGGCCTCGGTCCTGTATACCTGAAGGAGCGTCTCCACCCCCATCATTCAGCCCGGACACTGAGATCCAGCGCCGAGGGCCTTCTGTCGGTTCCCTCACTGCGAGAAGCAAAACTACAGGGAACCAGGCAGAGGGCCTTCTCGGTAGTGGCGCCCGCCCTGTGGAACGCCCTCCCATCACAGGTCAAGGGAAATAAACAACTACCTGACATTCAGAAAAAACCTGAAGGCAGCCCTTTTTAGGGAAGTTTTTAATGTTTGATATTTTTGTATTTGATTTCTGTTGGAAGCCGCCCAGAGTGGCTGGGGAAATCCAGCCAGATGGGCGGGGTACAAATAATAAATATTATTATTATTATTATTATTCCATCAACTTTGTTTTCCTATCAGGAAGAGGCCTTTAAAGAGGAGGTGCTGACCAAGTTTGAGGGGTGATGATATCAACATGTGAATTTCTCTCTCTTTGAAAAGATGTGTCCAATTTCAAGTTGACCCCAGAGCTCTTTGAGAAACTTTGAACCTTGGCTAATGTTCTTATGTATGGGCATCCATGGGAATTTTTCAGGGTGTAGAAGTAAATCCTACAAATAAATAAGTATACATAGACACACCATACATACGTACGTACGTACATACATACATACATACATGGATGAATGAAAGGTGAGAGCAAACTTATTTCTCACAAAACCAAGAAGGAGAATAGTGCCAGGTTGTCAGGTTCTACAAATGCTGAACATTTGCACTAAAAAACCCTGCATTCAGCTTCCAAAACCTGAAATTTTCAACTGCTTTAAGGCTGTGAATATACATTCATTTAACATGGGAGTTACCCCCTGTGGATATTCCTTATCCAACTTTGAACCCTGAGATGAGTTCAAAACCAATCTCTCAAAATCATTCAACCTGTTTGCACTAATGCAAGCACCTGAACTATCAAATGAATTGTCCAATCAAAATATCCCTCCCAAGACAAAATTGCTTTTTCATTATTTATTTTTTTACATAAATGCCCATAACATGCAATGTCACTTTTCATCAGTTTAGAAATATCTGTGAAATTCTGCACATCCTTATTTATAAATATATATATATAAGAAAATGCAGCAGTCATCAATTTTCAACATGCATACATTTATAGCATTCCGTATTCTTTCAGCTAGAACTTTTAGACAGAGCTTCCTCCCACTTAGAATAAATGCATTCCCAAAATGTGCATGTTGTTCACATTTTTTTCAGATATACTGGGAGATGGTATCCTCCGGCTTTTGCTTTTTAACAGATTACTAAGAAAGCCAAGGATTATGTTCTTAACAAAATGTTTTGCAAGCTTGCAACATCCAACTGAGCCTGTAAGCATGGGGGGTGGGGAGACATAAATAGCTGGTAACATTATGAAAGACAGGTGTCACAGATCTACTGGGGGGGGGCAGGATGCCAATTCAAAGTGCTTTTACCAAACCATAATATAAAATCAAAAAAATCAAAAAATCCTTCCTGTAGCACCTTAGTGACCAACTAAGTTTGTTCTTGGTATGAGCTTTTGGGTGCATGCACACTTCTTCAGATACTGTACTGCATGCACACGAAAGCTCATACCAAGAACAAACTTAGTTGGTCTCTAAGGTGCTACTGGAAGGATTTTTTTATTTTATATTTTGATTTGCCTATGGCAGAACAACACGGCTACCTACCTGTAACTTTACCAAACCAATTTACTGTCCTTGCCTTGCTGTTGAGAGAAGAGTTATTTTGATGAACTTGGATTCCACCTCACTTGCTTTTGACAATGACCACTGAATATGAGCAAGGAATAAATCATTTTACAGGGCAAGTTTACTAAAAGCAAATCTAGGCCTCAAGAAGGAAGAAAGGAAGCATATAAAGGACTTAACAGGGATTGTGAGGGGAGAAGGAGCATGCACTTTCTTTATAATGTTTCTATATCGGCCTTCCACAACCTTGTGCTCTTCAGACATTCTGGAAAACTCACGTCAACCTGGACTATGCATACCCACCAACATTTCTCCAATGAAAATAGGGACGTCCTATTCAGCAACAGCAACAGCAGCAACCATAAGCCCTTCTTTATATTAGCTGGTGTGATTGGAAGAAACAAGATAATGGGAAGTTTTTAATGTTTCATGTTTTATTATGTTTTTATATATGCTAAAGCTGCCCAGAGTTGCTGGGGAAGAAGAAGAAGAAGAAGAAGAAGAAGAAGAAGAAGAAGAAGAAGAAGAAGAAGAAGAAGAAGAAGAAGAAGAAGGGTATTATTATTATTATATTATTATTATTATTATTATTATTATTTGCTGGGGTTTTTTCCTCCCACTATTTCAGGGATCCCCAAACTAAGGCCCGGGGGCTGGATGCAGCCCAATCGCCTTCTAAATCCGGCCCGCGAATGGTCCAGGAATCAGTGTGTTTTTACATCAGTAGAATGTGTCCTTTTATTTGAAATGCATCTCTGGGTTATTTGCGTATCGAGGACCTCAAGCCACCCCCCATTGACTTGACACAGGAGACATCATTTTTGGTTTGGGTTTTTGGCAAATAATTTAGGGCCACAACTTTATTTAAATACAAATTCGGTGAGTGGTTGCGTAGGCATTGGTTCAGACTACTGTCACACCGGGACAGAGGCTGGCCTAAAACCAGCGATTGGGAGAATGCCACTGAGGAGAGTTAAGGACCGGGGGGAAGCAACGCGTCCCTCTCCCCAATGGTCCCGGGGACTCGGCTTATGGCCCTAACCCCTACCGGGGGCTTCGGACAAAGCATAAGAGTCGCCGGATTCCTTTAACGGAATTCCCAGCATCAACCTGATTCTGGATGGGCAGCGCCCAATCCAGCAATCCACACAGGAACCAATGCCTAACCGCCAACCTTACAAGTTGTGACAAGTTGCTACTGCAGTAGGCAAAACCAAAAGGCACAGCCAATCGGCCAGATGGACAAATTCCTACTGGGCCCCTGCAAAGCAGACGACCCCATGACAGGCAGAGCAAAGTCAAAGCAGAGGCCTAAGAAAAAAGGGGGGGCGGGACGGGTGATCAGCAGCCGAAGCCAAGAGAAGGAACACCCTGCGTGCGGAGGCTTAAATAGGACGCTAAGCTGTCCATCACAAATTGCAACATTAACTTTTGCCCAGCAACTCCTAACTGACCATTAGCTACTAAGGCCGGCTACCGGCCCCACCCCCACAGGAAGGGAATGTGTCTTGCCAGGTCCCGATCGCAACACGTGCTCTTACTCATGGTAGAACCCGATTTGTGGGGCCTGTCTGGTGTTTTTACATGAGTAGAATGTGTGCTTTTATTTAAAATGCATCTCTGGGTTATTTGTGGGGCATAGGAATTTGTTCATATTTTTTTTCCAAAATATAGTCTGGCCCCCCACAAGGTTTGAGGAAAAGTGGACCGGCCCCCTGCTGAAAAAGTTTGCTCACCCCTGCACTACTTACAACTTCCAAACTGAAAAGAAGCATTCAATGCAACTCTACATAAAACCTTTGTGCTGCTTAAGACTTTAACAATCCTTTGTGATGAATTGGAGCTATCAAGTAGACTAAAGAAGTCTAAACTACCCCAAATTGCATGAAAACTGGCAGTAAGAGGAGACTAAATAAGCAAAGGTCACAGGGATGTCACACTTCTTGGACTGTGGAATTACTGTGTAGAATTGGTGGGGAAACTGCAGAAAGGACTGTTGTGCTGCAAATGGAGGTGTGATGGAAAAGTGCAACTGATATATAGAGAAAAGAAATGATTTGCCCGGTTTGGGGAGCATTAGCCTAGGTTCAGAAAAAAAGAGGTATACAAAATAGTATTAATATTGGCGCTGGCTTGCACTGTGGTCCTGTTTACATGCCTATATGGCACCAACTCTTTTCAAGGGAATGAATCATAGAATCATAGAGTTGGGAGAGACCACAAGCGCCATCCAGTCCAACCCCCGGCAAGCAGGGCATCTCAACAGGGCTAGGAGTGGCGTGTGTATGAACTCAGTTTGACAGCTGATGTGGTACTACTATTTGGCCACTCCATTTTTGAGGAGGGTGGGTGGGCAGATTAAGTGTATGATCCGGGACTTGGCGATTGGCAATTAACAGAACAATAAAAAAAAAAATATGCCAGGTTTTTTGGGTGAGGTTTGCATCCACTCACTTGATTCTCTTAGGGGAGCTAGCCTCCCACCAGCCACTGCCAATGGAATGATACAAGTGTTACATCCTTGGTGATTGTACCAATGAGATGGGTGGGAGGCCTGCTAGCAGTATCCCTACCATTGAAAGCCCTCAAAATGAGACATTTCACAGGCTGGGAGAGAGTGGGGCTAAACTAGCCTCAGATCTGCTTTATCCCAAGCCAGTATCATAGCATTAGGCCAGATCCAGATCTGATCACTGGATCAGCCTGAACCCTGGTAGCCCCCTCCCCCCTTCTTCCACAACTTCATGAGTAGCCAGGGTGAGAATGCAGCAGTGACTCCACCATTCTGCAAAGCTACACAGGCAGGGCAATTGGGATTGCAGCCTACCTGTGTGAATTGATCCCTCTGAAAAGGAATTGGCATCAAGGCGATAAGAGCAGCTACAAAAGACGTATCCATGGTGCTAAATCAGGGATTTCCTACACATCTGCACAGGTGTTCACTTGATGTTTCAGACATCAGATGGTAATTGTGCATGCATGAACCAGTTGAATATGAAAACAGAAAAAAAGTTGTGTGCTGTTCAAGTGTCTGAACAAATTAAACTCTAAAACACTCGCCTGCTACAGATCTGATTAGGGAAAAGCTAGAGGTGGTTTTGTTTGAGGCCTGCAGTAATTATTTTTCATAACAATAACATTAATAATTAGTTCCTGTGCCTGCCACCTTGTATAAGAAAGGGCTTTTGGTGTGCTGCATTTTTGGATTAAATCTTCTATTCCAAAAGAAGAAGAAGAAGATTTTAGACTTGATATCCCGCTTTTCACTACCTGAAGGAGTCTCAAAGCGGCTAACATTCTCCTTTCCCTTCCTCCCCCACAACAAACACTCTGTGAGGTGAGTGGGGCTGAGAGACTTCAAAGAAGTGTGACTAGCCCAAGGTCACCCAGCAGCTGCATGTGGAGGAGCCGAGACGCGAACCCGGTTCACCAGATTACGAGTCTACCACTCTTAACCACACACCACACTGGCTCTACATGTGTGTGCATTTCTTTCTTTTAAACCATTTTGGAAACCAATCCCTGAATGTTTTTAACTATGGTTGAATGTGATGTGTGAACTGAATTGCATTGTGGAGGGAAGAGGTTGCCCTGGAAAGTGTAATAAAGGGAGTCAAAAAGCATCAACAACATGCAAAGCAGGAGTGAAAGGCAACTGTTCAGTTATCTGGGGGAAAGAAGGGAAGGGGAACTTCTTTCCTGGGACCCTTTGCTCCAGACCTCTATATCTAGCACTTGGGATTCTCACTAGGCCACAACTTCCTCATGCACCACATTCCTCAACAGCCCTGCTTTGAGATGTTTCTGCCTGTAAGAAATATGTCCCCTTGAAATCTAATCATGCTTGCTGGGAATGTAAAGAAAAATAAAGTACCCTTTATCATATGTGGTGGACATGTAAGGTTATAAAAGTATTTTGGGAAATGATATATGATGAATTGAAAAAAATGATTAAAATAACTTTTGCAAAAAACAAAGAAACCCAGAAGCTTTCTTATTAGGAATTGTAGGTACCGACATCCCAAAGGAACAGAAATTTCTTTTCATGTATGCGACAACAGCCAAGCCCAGTGATGGAAAGAAGACAAAGTCCCTACCAGAGAGAAATGGCAAATCAAGCTGTTGGACTATGCCAAAATGGCAAAACTGACTGGAAGGCTCAGGAACCAAGAAGACCAAAACTTCAATAAAGAATGGGGAATTTTTTTTAATTTATCTAGGAGACCACTGTAAACATTAGCAGGATTTTAATAATAATGTAGTGAACATCATGGACAGTATGGAAAGATACAAAATATGGATTGTGAAATAATAGGCAGTTAAGAGGGCGAACAATAGGACCCATGGAGGGGAAGGTGGAAAGTCCAGGGATTTGGAGAAATCTCATAATATGGATGTGTAATTTGGTTTGTTATAAATTTATTTGTAGAACCAAATATAAATTTATTTTGTAGAACCAAATAAAAATTATTACAAAAAAGGAAAGAAATGTAATCATGCTTCCTGCATGTGTAGATAGAGAGGGCTGTGAGTGTGGAAAAAATTAGCCTAGTGTACAAAAGATAACATTTGTCTTAATTGCTGTCGCACTCTGCCCCCTCTGATCACTGGCATGTGCCTCCATGAGGGTTGCTCAGAAAGGCTATCAGGGAGAGCAGGTCATTTGCAGGTCAGAGAAAGAGGGAGAAACACTTGGCTGACTTACAGTTAGTTTCTTTATTAAGGAAAGCAGAGCAAAGAATACACTTGTGTTGTTGTTTAGTCGTGTCCGACTCTTCGTGACCCCATGGACCAGAGCATGCCAGGCACTCCTGTCTTCCACTGCCTCCCGCAGTTTGGTCAGACTCATGTTGGTAGCTTCGAGAACACTGTCCAACCATCTCGTCCTCTGTCATCCCCTCTCTGTGCCCTCCATCTTTCCCAACATCAGGGTCTTTTCCAGGGAGTCTTCTCTTCTCATGAGGTGGCCAAAGTATTGGAGCCTCAGCTTCAGGATCTGTCCTTCCAGTGAGCACTCAGGGCTGATTTCCTTCAGAATGGCTAGGTTTGATCTTCTTGCAGTCCATGGGACTCTCAAGAGTCTCCTCTAGCACCATGATTCAAAAGCATCAATTTTTCGGCGATCAGCTGGCTTGTAGTTCCCTACCTCTCTGCTCGGCAACATGGAATGAACGCCTCGCCATCAGAGTGGCACTGTGGGAGAATTGCAAAGTCTCCGTCCCTGCCCTGTGCTGTGGCATCTGACTGCTTCTCCCTCTTCACTATCTCTCAAGCTCCTTACCTCCAGTAATTCCCAGCTCCTCCTCTCTCTCGTGTTTGGCCGGTTTCCCACCACCAGGAACCAGGATCCAAATTCTCTCCCTCTCTGGGAGGCTCTTGGTCAGACAGCTTCCACCACTCCTTCTCATGCAGCCGGTCCCTGACAATGACCCTTAGGAGAGGCAGCTGGGGGGGGGAGCCAGGGCAATTGCACTGGGCTTAGAGCTTTTGGGGGGTGCCAGAACATGCACTGCCAATATTACACCAATGGAAGTTGAAAGGCAAGAGGGGGTACCAGATTTTGGCTTTGTACAGGGCACCACTTAAATTTGGGCTGCCCAGGTCCACCACTGCCCTTGGTTGGGAAAGGGTTCCCCATTCCCAGGGTAAAGGGGGGAAACTTGGGACACCCCCGATGACTGAGGTGTCATTTTTACTTACCCTGTATTTTGTTTTCTAAGTTTTGTAATTAATGTATGTCTTGCCTGAGACAGGCCTACCTATCCAAAAGCATTATGAGAATTGCTAAGACTGCCCTTAGGCATTTTAAGTTCTTGGACAGTTTAGGTATCTCAGAGCTTGCATCTGACTCTGGTAACTGAATTAATAACATTCCCGTAATGTTCCATTTTAATTGGCTCTCAGCATTTTAAGATTGAAAGCAATTACACAAAGTTATAGAGCCGAAGTACAGTGTGAGCTTTGAATTATCTGCTTGCATAATTATATACCAAAATATGCTGGATATCCTTTCAAGTATAAGTGGAGAGGTGGGGAGGAAAGGGGGGGAATAGCTAATCTAAGACACATATTATAAAGTCAATGGCTTTTCTTTAGGGGGAAAAAGAGATAAATTTAGTATTCAGAGATTCATGAGAAGCTTTTCTTATCTAATGACAAATGAATGAAAAGGTTAAAAAAAAAATCAGGCAATGGAATGACCCGTAGAAAGCAATGCTCATCATGTGCTAGAGCTCGTAATTACAGCTAGATCCCTGGGGGGACAGCCTTTGAAAATTAAACATTCTTATAGCGTATCAGATTTGAATAAAAATGATAAGAGCCTATACTATTGTCACTGGTTGCAAAAAGGAGGCCAGATTTTGCACCCCATTTTGCATACAATCACCTTACACACTCACACCTTTAACAGCATAAGGGACAAACTGAATTAATGTTATTTTATGCATTCTGAAAAACACACTGAAAATCTATGGTAATATTATGGTAATGATGGGCGGATTTTTGTAAATGAGCACCATATTGGCAATACAATTTGATATCTGATCAGCTTAATAATAATAATAATAATAATAATAATAATAATTTATTATTTATACCCCACCTGTCTGGCTAATTGTACCTGTATTCTACACCAGTAGAATGAAACATTTAAAGAGATATTTTAGGGGTTCTTTTTGGGACAACTCCAGTTATTCCCATTTAGAATACAGGTGAAACTCGAAAAATTAGAATATCGTGGAAAGGTTCATTTCTTTCAGTAATTCAACTTAAAAGGTGAAACTAATATATGATAGACTCATGACATGCAAAGCGAGATATGTCAAGCCTTTATTTGTTATAATTGTGATGATTATGGCGTACAGCTGATGAGAACCCCAAATTAACAATTTCAACTTTGGGGTTTTCATCAGCTGTGCCATAATCATCACAATTATAACAAGCAAAGGCTTGACATATCTCGCTTTGCATGTCATGAGTCTATCTCATATATTAAACTCCAGTAGCTAATGAAAACAATTGCTTACATAAATGGACTTTTCCACGATATTCTAATTTTTCGAGTTTCACCTGTAGGTGGTAATTACTACCAACATGCAAAATCTCTCTCTGTGTGTGTGTGTGTGCGCGCGCGCACACATGCACACACACACACACACACACACAAACACACACCCTACAAAAATTGATTCTGTTATCAGCTCCAGGACATCCAAATGTTGACTCAAATTGGTACTGGATGCCCAGTTCAAATTTGGATGTGAATGTTTTTTGTTCCATTTGCATATTACTTGTTCTTGGAGGTCAAGTGGGAGATGGTCCATTTCACAAGATAGTGTTCACTGTTGAGATGCAATCAAGTCTTTTCTTAAGGTCATGTAGCAGAAATTCAAGCAATGGAAAATGCACAAATACTGGCTCATGCAGAAGCCAGCCCAGGCCCTCAAAGCCACACTGACTTATAGAAACCATTGTGAATGCTATCAAATATATACCAGCTCCAAACATCCATATATTTACACCTTCAATTGGGACTGGTTTTTGTGTGTGCGATTCATGTCACGTTCCTGGGGTTTCTTTCACCACCCACAGTATTACACTATGTTAATAAAATGGGAGTTAACAGGACATGGGGAACAGCTAATGAAAGATACCTCTAATCCTTATTGAAGCTTGCAGTGCAAACTAACCTAACATAAAGCACACTGACAAGCAGATTAAATCTGGAAACTTTAATGGTCTGGCTTCAAGTTAAATGCCACTAGCTAGAAAATATTACATAGTAATAAAATGGTACATTCAGTCATGCGTGCTTATTGAAATTAGCAGGCTCAAAAGCTCAGTCTGCCTCCCGTTACATTCAAAAGCAAAGAAAGCAAACTCTGGACATTGTACAAGTGCATGAAGAGCCAGAAGACAGTCCATCATTTGTTTCAAAGCAATGAACCCAATTTTTCAGTGAGGGGAAAGACCACTGGAGAAACCATTATATAACTACTATTAGCTGGCTTTAAGAGGCCAGCCAGGGTTCCCTGGTTAAATCCACAAAAGTGTGTGAAGCCCATCAGAGAAATTCCATTACATTTTCTTGGAAATTCTTTGTCTACCTTCACAATTCATTGGTTAGATCACTGAGAAAGAATCACCAAATTTTCTTTACTTTTTAATTTTCTTTTAATTTTGGGGTTTTGTAAACAAGAATAATGTTATACAAATATCAAGTTTTCTCATGTTATTTGTATACCACAAAAATAGCAAAATAAATGTGGAAAAATATCTACAACATATGTTTCATTATTAGTGGTCAATGTATGAGTTCTTGGTTTTTGTTTTGTTTTTTCAGGTGACATGTTGGTGGCATCTCTCAAACCCAAGTATTTCCTGTTAATGACATCATGACCTTTTCAGTAGAGATACCATTCATCCATCTCATTTTTTCCTAATTATTTTCACATGACCTATTGCAACTCTTATCAAAAATATTACTCAATCTTCCGTTGTCTGTAGTTTTCAAGCAGATAATTCAGCACTGGGTTGCTTGGTTTCCATTAGTTATTCCAGAAGGTATTCTGTGAAGTAGACCTTTTTGAAGTTACTGAGAATTCACTGCTTCAAAGTCTCACATACTCTGAATTCTTTCAAAATGTATCCTGCATACTAGGGGTCACAAACAATTTTGGGCCTGTGGGCACAATTGCAAACCAGAGGAATTGTCATGGGCACCACACAAATCAAAACCAAGGAGACGTGAGTATTGCTGTGGTCTAAACCACTGAGCCTCTTGGGCTTGCTGATCACAAGGTCAGCAGCTCCTGTTGCTCTATTCCAGCTCCTGCCAACCCAGCAGTTCAAAAGCAGACCAGTGCAAGTAGATAAATAGGTACCACTGTGACGGGAAGGTAAACAGCATTTCTGTGCACTCTGGCTTCTGTCACAGTGCCAGAAGCAGTTCAGACATGTTGGCCACGTGACCCGGAAGAGCTCTGTGTGGATAAACGCTGGCTCCCTCAGCATAAAAGCGGAGATGAACACTGCACCCCTTAGTCAAATTCTATTTAACCTAACTGTCCAGGGGTCCTTTACCTTTACCTACATCACAACCGATTAATCTGGCCACAAAAGAATGCTTCTTTCAAGCTTAACTTCAGTGGGCACCAGGTAAAGTTGCGGAAGAGTGCATGGGTGCCACATGTGTGGATCATTGTGTAGCCATCCACATCTAAGGTGTAGGCATTCAGAAGTACAAAATATCTTCAGAAAATAAGGGTAGGGAACCTGCCACCCAGCCCCCCCCCCAAAAAGCCCAACGGGGCCTGTGAATGTTCAGTGGGCCCATTATGCTGACCAACTGTTAGAAACATGGGGAAACTAAGTGGGGAGGAGTAAGTGAATGGAGTATGATGTAATAACACCATTTAAGCATCAATTATGACAGCTTGGTGGCATGACCTGGCAACCTAGAATACTGGCATAAAGCACTATTTAAAAGCCTTGTTTTCAATTCTAACATCTGCCATGAATTTACAAAGACACCTTTAAAAAGCTACTCTCTCTCTCAGCCCCAGACTCCCTTTCCTATCTGCTACATGGAAATATAAGAATGATCTACATTACAGAGTTGTTGTTAGGCTCATTGAAATCTGTATTATTTTTATTTCTCAAAAGCTCTATTTAAATTATTTCCTATTGGTCAACATATTAGGAAGGCATTGTCCATACCTTGATATTTTTACTGTTTCATATGAAGAGCAAATGCAGCAACTAATTTTTAAAATTCCAATTGGCATATGAATTCTGGGATTAGAAAAAGAAAGAAAACCCATTTTATTGATCAAAATTACCACCTTGATGCCCATTTTACTAATTCATTTGCATTTGCTGCTAATTAAACAATGGGAGAGCAGGAATCTTAAATGGTAGTTATGTAATATGTCAATGTGATTATAGTAAATTATTAAACAGTTGGAAGATTAATAAATGCCACTTTGAATATACGGCACTTTTCAACATGCTATTCAAGAACGTTTTATGGACACTGAAAGTTTGGAGTTCATTGGTTCAGATAAGATTCCAAAAGCAGCCCATAATATATCCTTTAGATAAACAATGGATGAAGATGTAGAGCTGATCCCAAGGAACATCCATTCAAAAGCCAGACAAATGTCATAAAAGAGAAAGTGATGGATGTATTAGTCGTACTGCTGAAACCAATTCTGCCTTTTAATGATTAGACTGGGTGATTTATTGAAAACATAATGCTCAGAGTGGAAGACTAGATGAGGTAATAAACAGCTTCTGAAGGACAATTAAGGAAAAAAGTGCTGAAAACTGGATTACAGCTTTGGCTATTTGATGTGCATATACTTCATTGACATTAACATTGTTCCTATTATTAAGCGGGGGGGGGGGTAGGAATTCAATGGGAAAGTGGGGATTGTAGCTTTCAAGTACAGTATATACCTTAGTAGATATTTCTTTTGGAGTTTATTCAAGTCAACAATTAGGGCAATGCTTCAAAGAGAAAGAGCTACATATAAAATAAAACAAAATAGTGTCAGTAGGGATTTAACAATGTCTCATTGGGTCATGATGCTCAAAATCAACCAGCTGAGATAATTTACATTCTCCGAAGCAAAAGAAAATGGAGAGCTATCAATCAATCAATCTCCTTCATTGGCATAGAAAAAGTGCATTTTATTGATATCAAGAGACAGCCCTGACTAAACTCCTGGAGTGCTTCTTACAGTAATTTTAGGCAATACTGAGCTAGATGGACCAATGGTATGACATGGTATAAAGTACGGTAGGTTCCTATGATCTGTGGTGGAAATGGGGGAAAGGCAGGTTTCCTTTCTATGGCAGAGTTCAGAATGTGACTCATCTGTCCCAATCGATTCATCTTGCCCTCCCTTTGGTTGACTTCCGTTGCCATGTGAAGAGTTTTTGGTAGTCCTGACCTTCATATGAGTTCTTTTTTCCATCTGGTATTTTAGTTTTGATATATTTTTCCTGGTTTTCTTGTTCTCAGGTGGATGTTTATCATGGTTTATGTTTTCATTATGGTGCACAAGCCAACTTGAGGGTTCCATTCTGGAATGGAAAAGATGGAGTAGAAATTCAGGGATTTTTTTTTTTTTTATCCTTCAGAAGTACGTGCAAGACGAGGGAAGCTATAAATCCTCAAAATCGCTTTGTGTTTGTCTTATCAAAGCCAACAAGGTCCCTCCAGTTAAATGTTATGAAACCTGAGGCAGTCATGCAGTCGCACCCAGAAGTTAGATCTCATTAGAAATCTGCAGGGAGGCTCAACAGCTATTTCTGCCCCTTTGCTTTCAATATGATTCAACCACAACGCATGTTAGCTGGATTGGGGCTACTTCAACAGTTACCAACCATGCTTATTTATAATTTAGTTAATTAAATTGTATTTAATTCACCACCTTTTAATATGGGGTGCACATTCGTCTCTCATAATCCACTTTGAACCTCGGGCCTTTACTCTAAACTCTGACCTTATCTTAAAATAGTTTTGTAAGGCATACAATGTTTTGTTTGGATTTATTGCTTAATCAATGACCACTGGAGCATGTATGTGGCTATGAATCCTTTGCTATCCTGCATGCCCTTGAAGGTGTGAGCAACCTTTACAAATGAAGCATTGTAGAACTGTAGAACTCAGAGGCTCGCGGTCATTTGTAAAGCTGGCTAGATATCCAAGGCAATGTATTTACCGTTGCTTAGGTTATATCTGAATTCCAAGGCTATGTCTAAATTGGATAGTTCTCAACTGGACAACTCACAGTTCTCTAGGTCTCCCAGTTGTACAATGAATTCTAGCCACCAGTAACATGCTAACACAGGCACAGCAGCAATCATGGCTGTATCAGTATCAGAAGCAATACTATCTATCTTCCTTTCTGGGAACGTGGGTGGCACTGTGGTCTAAACCACTGAGCCTCTAGGGCTTACCGATCAGAAGGCTGGTGGTTTGAAACCCCGTGACGGCGTGAGCTCCCATTGCTCTATCCCAGCTCCTGCCAACCCAGCAGTTCGAAAGCACGCCAGTGCAAGTACATAAATAGGTACCACTGTGGCGGGAAGGTAAATGGTGTTTCCATGCGCTCCAGTTTCCGTCACAGTGCCCCATTGTGCCAGAAGCGCGTTACCCAGAAAGTTGTCTGTGGACAAACGCTGGCTCCCTCGCCCTGAAAGCAGGATAAGTGCCACAACCCCATAGTCGCCTTTGACTGGACTTAACCGTCCAGGGGTCCTTTACCTTTTACCTTTACCTTTACTATCGTTCTACAGAAAGAGGTGTCAGAACTCACCATGAATACCTCCCTTGTTCTTAATGACGACAATGGTGCCTCCCTGAGAGGTGCTGGAACTTAGTTCCGGCGAATTCCAGCTGTAAAAATGCCCAGATCATAAGAAATAATTTAAAAGACTTGACTAAGTATTGAAGGTATTGAAGAGGCAGGAAGAGATGTGCTCTGGTGAGCATCATGCTTCCAGATTCCAAGTGAAACAGCCCCAAGCTCATCAACACACAAGTGGGATGCTAAATACTACAGTGCCTCACAGGAAGATCTTTATTTCTCCATTTAAATAGAACAGTTTAAGATGGTAAAGCTACTGAACTCCTAATTTGGTCCGATTCTTTGACGAGCCCTTTATCCCAATTTCTGGCCAGTCCAGCAGTTGAAATCTTAAGCCTAGCCTGTGTACTCTTTGACACTACTAGCTGAATGCATCTCATGATTCCAAGGGCTCACTCCAGCTAGACTGGTAGCTGGTAGCGGCTGCTGAGACCATATAACACCAGGTTTGCTAGAAGTACATGGGGAAAGGATCTAGGGGTCTTAGTGGACCACTGGCTTAACATGAGTCAACCTGAGGGTGATGTAGCAGCTAAAATGGTAATGCTATTATAGGCTGCAATCCAGATCAATGGAAGACAAAAACACAATGAAATTCAAAACAGTAACAATTTATTGCACATTTATTCAAAATCCATTAAAAATCATTTAGTTTATGTATTGCAATAAAATCGATCAACTTGATCCATTGACACCGGAGAAAGCCATTTTTAAATAACTCAAGGGCTGTCACATGGAAGATGCAGCAAGCTTTGTTTTCTCCTGCTCTGGATGGTAGGACTCGAACCAATGGCTTCAGGATACAACAAAGGAGATTCCGACTAAACATTGCTCAAAAGAGGAATGGACTCCCCTGGAAGGTGATAGACTCCCTTGCAGGTTTTAAAGCAGAGATCAGATGACCATCTGTCATGGATGCTTCCTTCCTTCCTTCCTTCCTTCCTTCCTTCCTTTCTGTCTTTCTGGCTTTCTGGCTTTCTGTCTTTCTGTCTTTCTGTCTTTCTTCCCAATCTTAGTCCATATTTCATGGCTGGTTAAATAATATGTCCCCCGCTTGATTCTTAGTCCCTCTTCTTCCACCAGTCTTTAGTCAATTGGGTTGTCCAAACAGAGCAGGAATTCCTTCAGAGAGGAAAATCATACCTCTTCAATGATGAGGTCATCTGGATGGAAGAAAATGAAAGAGAGAGAAGAGAAAATCTGTTCAATCCTCTACATTTTTTGTAGCTGGAGTCAGTCTGGGCACTGCCCTCCCAGGTAGGGAGCAGGTCCTGCAGCATTCCCAACAGGAAGACCTGGGAGGTGTGTCTTGGGCAAACAAGGGACAAAGGAGTTCACTGTCCCCAAGGCTTACCATCTTTTAGATTTTTCCGGAAACAGGCCAGCTCCAGCCGAATTACTGTGTTCTGCAGAGGAAATAAAAATCTGAGTCAGATGACACTATGAACCCCACCATGGATGAGTGCAAGAGAGCACAGAAGCAGCCCCATGCCAGGAAGAACGAGTCTGCCTATGGCTTGTGCCCAATCCCTTGCCCCAGAGGACCTCGCTGGGCCCTACAGCTTCCTGGGCAGAGGTGAAAAAACAGCACCAGGAAAGGGGGCAGAAAAAGCCTCTGGTCTCATCCTGGCACCCAGGGATATACACCACAACTTCTGCATTTAAAGTTGCTGGGGGGTGTGCTCTTGGGGGGATGGAAGCAACCAAAGAAATGAATACAAGAAGGCAAGATACTTACTCTGAGTTCGGGGAATCTTCGTGAAACGGCCAGCAGCAGGGAAATGTTGCTGCCGCTAGTTTCCTTTCGTCTTCACCTCCCCCAAGAGCGTAATATCTAAAGTCCTGCGGGAGGAAAGAAATGGGACAGTCAGTTGGATTAGGGATGGGGGCAACCAAAAAACCACTCTTAATGCCATCAGGATACTTACAGTAAGCAGCTGGAGGAGGGTGCCAGCATTGGGGCTTCCAGGAGGAGACCCCCCAGCAGGCTCTGGAATGGCCTCTTTAGTTCCTGCGGGAAAAGAGAGAAGAGAGGTTGAGTGCTGGATTAAATCTTGTAGGAGTGTGAGGAGAAGAAAGAGCTGTGCAAAGGGAAGTCAAAGCAGAGGACATACCTCTTTGTCCTCCTCCTGTCCCCCCAGAACAGCCTCAATTGTCTTATGCAGGATAGCACTGATCATAGCGTGGCTGAAATGGGGTCTCATAAAACTGGAAAGAGAAAGGGAAGGGGTTAGACAGTGCCTCCTCCAAGTCTCCCTTGCCCCCTTCTTCCTCCTGCCTGCTCTTGCCCACCCATAGCCTGCCCTGGAGTTCTGCCCCCACCCCCTGCAACCCTGCCCACCCCAAAGACCCCACTCACCTCAGTTGGAGGAGGGCCTCAAAGGCCAGGGCCAGGCTCAGGGGGCGATCCCTGAAGCACTCCAAGTGGCCAAGGATGTCCTGGAAAAGAGCAGAGGGGGAAAGCATAGCTGTCAACTTTCGGATTTGAAAATAAGGGATCAGCAGCCTCACCTATGACAGTCACATGGCAGTGGTGGGCGGAGCCAGAAGCAAAAGTGGGCGGAGCAGCTATTAATATTGTATGCCATAACAAGCAATTGCACAGAGCCAAAGGTGAAAAGGCAGGCAAAACCTGAGCGCTAGCAAATCCTTAAATTTATGGAGCCTATTTCTTAGATGACCTAAAAGCTGGGAGGGGGGGGGCAAGCAAAGGGCTGTCTGGGAATCTTGCTTATATCCAATTCCTCATCTTTTGAGTGCTCTTCCGCTACATACACCACCTGCAAACAAACGGGTGCGCGTTTTCACCTGCCCACGAGTTCCTCAGGCGCGGTCAACCCACAGAAAAGCAACCCTGGTGTGTGTGGCGGGGGGGGGAGGAAACCTATGAAGATGTCCAAGCCCCCCGGCCGAGTTACCTGCGGGCAGGAGACCAGGCCCCGAGGCGCCTGCAGAGGCAGCAGCAGCAGCTGGAGGAGGAGGCGGAGGAGCAGGGGCTTGGCTGCCGGGGATGAAGGGAACAGTGAAATTGAACTCGGTGGCTGACGAGGAGAAAAGCAAGTTTGTGCCGCCGCCAGCCAAGGAGCCGCCAGCCGCCACGGAGGCTTTCAGGGAGCCATGGCTGTAGCGCTTCCATGTCTCAGGGCTGCCTCTTGGGTTCCTCTGGCGGCCGCACCGGCCCCTTCCGCCCACCTCTAAGATGGCGGTGCCGGTGCCTCCCCCTCGTCTCCCGCCAACCCGAGCCCGCGCTGAGGGGAAGGGGGAAGTGAGGCGGAGAGAAGGAGAGTCAGCTCGGCCTCAGGCGCGTCGCTATCCACGACGACAATGCTCTTCCAGGCGCCCGCCCGCCAGGCGAGAGGCGCGCCCGGCCCCTGGAAGCGCTGCCGGTTCCAGCGCAGCAGCCAGCCGGGGAGGATAGCAAGAGAGAGAGCTTGGCCGGGCTGCCGACGGAGCGCTCCCCCCAGCAGCTTCTCACTCGCTCTCCTGGCTCTCCTGCTTTGTTCGCAGCCGAGGGAAGCGCCAACGGCTTGTCTCTCCTCCCCACTGGCCATTCCTGGCCCTCTGGCCTGGGCGGAGGGGAAACCCTGAGGGGGGGGGCACTACCTCCACCTCCTCCTTCCTGCTTTCCCAGGCCGAGGAGCGCCCGCCACTCGACAGTCAGCTTCAGCCTTCCTCTGCAAACCACCCTCCGTGCAAGGGCACACGGCCGGAGGGGAACGAAACAAGCTGTTGAGCGGGAGCACGTTTCTCGGGTCGGGGCGACCCACACAACCCGGGAATATACAGGTTTTTGAGTAATCCGGGACAGCAGCGGGAAACGCGTTTAAAAACGGGGAAATCCCAGCAGATACGGGATACTTGACACCACTGGGGGAAAGTCAGCTCCTTCCGGGAGTCTCCAGAGGATAGCTCCAACCCCAAATGCCAGCCCCTCCCTCCCCATGGGGGTCCCTCACACCACCCATCAATAACCAGAATGGCTTTGGCCGTCTTCTCCTTGAAGTACTTGGGTTTGGAGCCCCTTGAGCCAAGCTGCCTGGCAGTCCTGGATGACCTCCAGCAGATAGAGCTGATCATCGTCCAGCAGCTGAAATTTAAAAGCCAGGCTGTCAGTTCCTTGTGGGGGGAGGGCTCCTCCGCATCTGAGAGTGCAGAGTGGGGGGGGCAAAGAGCCCGGGCAGCGGGGGACAGGTCTGAGGGATCCACTCCCTGCTCTCGTTTAATCCAATACTCACAGCTAGGGAAGGGATGTGGAACCCCAGCACATCTGCAAAGAGAAGGACATGAGGACAGGTGAGTTCATCCCTGAGCCCCTGGAATGGCTTTTCCAAGAGATTTCTCGTGGATTCCAAGTCCTACCACAGGGGAGGGACACCCCAGGCCTTGGGGGCCAATCCTGACCTCCTGCCCCCAGAACATGGTTTCCCAGGGAAGCTGCCCCTCCCACTGACAACTACCCCCTGCCCCACAGCCCAGCCCCCTGCTTCCTCCATCAGACCCCACGAAACAGGGTGGTTGCTGGGGGGGGGTGTTTCCAGATGCTGGCCCAGATAGGCCTTGGGTCGGATACAGCTGTCTGGCTCTGTGCATCTTTAGACTAGCTGCCCCCCTAGCCCATTCTTGCCCTACTCTGTCCCCAAAAGGAGGGCCACTTGCTCACCTGATGGCATAGGCTGCTCTGGGCCTTGCAGGGGTGCCACCTTGTTGCTGCGGCCGATCAGGCGCCTTAAGCACCTGAACCTAGAAGAGACGAGCAGAGTGACTCAGAAGCCATCAGCCCCAATTCTTGGGGGGGGGGTTGTGTGTGAGGAGGGGAAACTGGACCAATTCCTGCCATCTCTCTGCAGTTGTGTGACCTGAAAGGATCACCAGAGCTCGAAAGAGGCAGCCAAGAGCCCGAAGGGCTGGCAGAGAGAGGAAGGAGGCCCCAAGTGCTATGGGTTCAAGAGTTCCAGCCTGAGGAAAGACAAGCATTGCCGGCTGTTAAAGGGCTGTTCTGCCTTGTCTTCTTAGGACAGCCCTGCCCTTCCTGGAGAGGGAGGAGACCCCTAGGAGGGTCCTCCAAGCATCAAGGTGTCCCAGAAGAGGAGTAGAACACGAGGAAATTGGTGGAGTATTCCTTTGGAGCCAGACCTCCAGGATGGGGGAGAAGGCAGGTGTGACGTTTTTGTACTGTTTGTTCTATCCTTTTCATCCCGGCCCATCAAGGGTTAATGCAGACTCCAGATTGAACTGACTGAACATTCCATGAGGGGCGGGGCAGCTGAATGTTTAAAGAGAATGGGCAGCCGTTTTGTCAGTTGAGAGGGTGCTTGGGAGAGGGAGTGTGGGGTGGTTGAAAAGAAGGTCTGTGAGAGTAGGTTTAGGTTAGGTAGTTGTAAGGTTATCTATTATATGATTAACAAAGATATTACCACTGAAACTAAGCTTGTACGCAAAAAAAAACCTTAATGCAACCATTACGATCTTAAGCAAATAAATTTCCATCTTTAAAGTGCCAGTCAGAAAGTTAAAACAAAATAAAAATTTCAGGTATCTGAAGAAGTGTGCATGCACACGAAAGCTCATACCAAGAACAAACTTAGTTGGTCTCTAAGGTGCTACTGGAAAGAAATTTTTATTTTGTTTTGACTATGGCAGACCAACACGGCTACCCACCTGTAGTCAGAAAGTTGTCTGTGTTATTTTCCAGCAAGGGTACATGAAACTCATTTGTGTGGACACTCATTAAAAAGACAAAACTTCCTTCAAGAGTGGAACTGTGAGGGGGTGTCTTCGAGGTGCACTGTGAGGGCGAAATAGGCAGACAGACCCAGGGTGTCACAAAGTTACCTCAGGGAAGAGGTGAGCTTTTACATGAGGGGATTTCTAGTGGCTGAACCCCTCATACTGTGGACACAAGGGATAGTCTCATATTTGGCCTAGAGTTTAAAAGGGTACCTGGCCACGTTGGTGCTGGAAAGGGACTCTCTTTTATTTAAAAAGAGAAAGGTTTACAGAAAGGCTAAAGGGATAAGTGGGAGTTTAGTTTTACCTAAGAAAGCCCTGTTAGTTCTTTTAATAAGTGAGAGGACGAAAGTGATAAGACGAAAGGAAGGGTCCTTTTTTATATCACAGCCAGTGTCAGCTGGAGAGATGCAGCTGGAGAGATGCAAAATGGAGCCAGGCAGAGGTGTAGTGGTTGGAGGGCTGGACTAGGAGGACCTGGAAGAGCAGGGTTTGAATCCCCACTCAGCCATGAAGCTCCCTGGTGGACCAGAGAGCTAAAGCTGTGCAGGAGAACCCAGGACTCACACCCCGCCCCCAGGAGACCAAGAGAAAGCAAAGGAATGCTACTTACAGTCTGCACATCTTCTTTACGGAAAATTCCCACCCTCCTACAAACTATCTAACTATCTAAAATGCCCACCCAAGCCTAATTCTGACCCAACCCCCACCCCACCCAGCCCTAAGCGTAAGCCTAACCCCTGCCCTAACCCTACACTTAGCCCTAACTACTCCTCTATAAACAAAATAAATATATACAAAATATATACAAAATGTGCACAAAAGTGCACAGAATAAAAATATGAAATATGAAAATAAATAAAAATAAAATAAAAAGTAAAATAATAATGTTAAAATAAAAAATATGAAAATAAATAACAAAAATAAAAATAAAAAAGTAAAAATAAAATAAAATAAAATGAATCAAATAAAAGTAATAAATCAAATAAAAATAAAAGTAACAAGCAAATGAACACCTCTCCTCGTCTACAACCACCACCACCTCCTCTCTTCTCTGACCTCTCCTCACTAACCCACAATGGCTGCCTGCAAGTCAGTGGCTTTTAAGGGAGAAGCAAGAGATGTCACAAAGGAGGGCAGGTCCTTGTCACCGTGGCAACCCCCCCCCCACCTGGACCTTGCCCCTCCTGAGAGGTGATGCTTCTCTGTCAGAACTTGGAGGCACCTTCTGTTCCGCCTGCAGCTGAGCTGCATCTTCTCTTGGCAGATTCATGTCGGCATTTCACATCCTTCTTCCTGCAGCCCCTTTTCCAAAGGGAAACCATCTGCTTTGCATGTAGGTCTTCTGCCCTGGGCAGCATCTCCAGGGGAGGAGGCTGAGAATGTGTGTCCAGCCAGTGCAGGCTAGTTGAAGAAGGATATTGAGCAGCTCTAAGGTGAGTAGAAGATGGCGACGAGGATGATGAAGGGTCTGGAAACCAAGCCTGTTGAGGAACGGTTGAGGCAGTTGGAAACCATGCCTCATGAGGAACGGTTGAGGCAGCTGGGTATGTTTAGCCTGGAGAAGAGGAGACTGAGAGGAGAGAGGAGAGCCATCTTGCAATATCTGAGGGCTGCAAGAGGGAGCAAGCTTATTTTCTGATGCTCCAGAGGGGAGGGCAGGAGAGGAGATTTAGACTAAACATTAGGAAGAACTTTCTGATGGTAAGTCTCTCTGGGACAGTGGTGGACTCTCCTTCCTTGGAGGCTTTTAAGCAGAGGTTGGATGCCAATCTGCGGGGGATTTAGCTGCAACTTGGGGAGCGCATAGCACTGGCCTATTTTACAGGGTTGTTGTAACCACACAGGACTGCTGAGCATCCGAAAGTGGCTGACAAATGTTAAGCTTTCCATTTCATTGTGGGGAACAGATGCAGTGCATCAGGAGGCATCCCTCAACTTCCGTTTCTTCTGTCTCCTGCAGCCAAAGGGGCCGGGCTGGATTACCAAATAGGCAGAGTAGGCACTGGTCTATGGGCCCCACACTTTTTAGGGGTCAATGGATCAAAATAATATTGATTTGATCTTGAAAGAAAACATCAAGCTTTCTTAGTTCAATGTTACTCCAGTGTGTGCATGAGGCCTCCCCCCACCCACCCAGATTTTGACTGCCAAGGAACCTCCACTGGGTTTAATCCAGCCATGCCCCGTGAACGGCCCAGTATACCTGAAGGAGCGTCTGCACCCCCATCGTTCAGCTCCATCTCCAGCCACTGAGGTCCAGCTCTGAGGGCCTTCTGGCAGTTTCCTCACAGCGAGGAGTGAGGATACAGGGAACCAGGCAGAGGGCCTTCTCGGTGGTGGGTCCACCCTGTGGAATGCCCTCCCATCAGATGTCAAGGAAATAAACAACTATGTGACTTTTAGAAGGCATCTGATGGCAGCCCTGTTTAGGCATGTTTTTAATGTTTGATTCATCATCATCATCATCAATACTGTTGGGAGCTTCCCAGAGTGGCTGGGGCAACCCATACAAATGGGTGTTGTATAAATGACTTATTATTATTATTATTATTATTATATATTCAGGGTTTTTTGCTGCCTACTTGGGACTGAAAAACATAAGAGGCCTATTTACTGTGTATGACAGGTGGTCTATATTCAGTATAGTGGATCACAGATTGTACAGGCCTGTCCTAAATCTTTAGCACACCCACTGCGACTTAAAAGAATGCCTTCACATTCATGGATCTTCCCAGTTACAAAGTAACCAGGTCTAGCAATGTGCCTTCCCTCTTCAATATTATGTTAATTGCCTTAGAATATTTGTGGATTAGCTAGTCAACACACCTACATACACACACATACACACATCTTTAGATTGAAAATGATGGTCTGCACCCTACACCTTTGAAAGTCATTATAAATGCTTATAACTTGTCCAAACTTTGCCTGGGAGACCAGAGTATATGAATTCAATAATATTTCCTATCAGGTTTATTTTAATTGCTTTTTGACATCTTTCCCAACAGAGAGAAGTTGTCCTTGGGCCAAACTTATGATGGGTATAATTAATTTTATGATATGGCTTTACACCAGATATAGCCACATCCCTATTTGAATATCCTTTCCTGGTGTACATATGGGGGGAGGGGTAGGAGGGAGAGAGGGGAAAATAAACTGTGCTAAACCCATGCAAGATGTCCAATTAATGGTATCACTTTGGGGGCATATTTTATCTTCCAGTCATTTCACCATCTCCCTCCCCCAATTTAGACTTAATTTCTCATTCTCATAAATGCATTTATCCTTATAGGCACATCAAGACTGAGAAAATTGCAGAGAACTTTTCAAAAATCGGAGTGTTGAACTTTAGCAGATACCAGATATGTTTGGCATCAAGAGAAAAAGAGAGGCTTCAAAGTTAGTTTATATTTCATATGCTATGATTTGAACTGACCAATTAAAATGGGGGCTAAACCACTGGGATAATTTGACGTGATCTACAGAAGCATCTCATTGTTTTCCCCTCCAAGTATAGAAATGTGGGTGATCTTCTAATGAAACAAGGTAATGTACAGCAATGCACAAATAATGACAGTATTCCTTCCCAACAGTGTCCAGCCAAATGCCTCTAGGCAGTTGCAAAGAGGGCATGATAAAGATAGACATTAGCTATTGATTCTTCCAAACACCTAATGATCAGAGACAGGCTGCTTCTGAATACTGAATTCCCATTTCTGAACTGTCATGGCTCATAGTCATTAGCCATCTTCAAGGCTTCAGCTCAAACAAGCGAGGGCAATACTTGTGCAGAAGACAAGGGGTAGGGTCTCTAGCGCTGCCCCCAATGACCTCAATGTGCACTGCCCACATGCTTGCTCCTTCCGTTCCTGGCCTTCATGTATTCAAAGTCCTGGACAGGGCTTTTAAGAATCTTCCAAAAAAAAATATGCTTAGAAGCCAACCTGTGATCAGGAACAAGGCCTTATCAGGGCTCCTGGTTGCAACAAGGCTTCCAAGCCTGGAAAGGTCAGGGGTGAAACATGAATTGGGTACTGAGAAAACTTGGTGCAGGAACTAGGGCATGTGGGCCAAGCCCCCTACACACTTTCTACCTTCACACCCATGAGGCTGAATGCTCAGAGAGGACTTTTCTCAACAAATCTCATCCTTTTTTCTTTTGAAGCAATTGCGGATTATAAAGTGTTTTTTTTGTCCGATGCAGCAAAGCGATTCTTTGACTTCCTCTGTTTATTCTTTATTGTTGAAATATTTATCTTCCCAACTTTTGTCCCCACCTGTCCCCCCCCCCAGCAATGAAGCTTATAGCATCAATTAAAAGATTCAATGATAGAAGAACTTGCTTTAAGGTCAGAGTTGGGTCTGTCTCCTGTCAGCTCAAGCTCCACAAAGCCAGGAAATGGAAAGCTATTGTTGGTGCTTTAACAGATGTGCAAGGAAGCTGTGCACTGTCACAAATTGTTCATGTACGGATGTTTAGGGAAAATTTGATCCTAATTGTACTGCTACTGTATATGTGAGTTTACCTATCCATGTTTGTTGCTTACATCAGTAGATCGTAGGAAAAAAATCAGCCTGGTTTTAGACCTCATCAGGTAGATCGTGTATGGCAGGTGATTAATTCATTT
Organism: Lacerta viridis; assembly: GCA_900245905.1. Taxonomy (NCBI): domain Eukaryota; kingdom Metazoa; phylum Chordata; class Lepidosauria; order Squamata; family Lacertidae; genus Lacerta; species Lacerta viridis. Next base: position 477,685 of record OFHU01004088.1, read on the forward strand.
TTATAGGTTATAGAATGTTGATGGAAACTTTGACATTTTCAACTCTCTGGAAAATTCAGTGCTGCTGCTCACCTTAAATGTAGGAGCACTTCTGTGCTCCTCATACAATAATTAAGAGTATAAAAAGGAACTAGAGAATCTGAAGCTAAATAATACAGTTACAGAAGGAGGAAATCCTAGTTCAAAAAAAGGGGAGATAGAGGATTGAAGACTTATGCAAACTCACAACATATGTACAACTTGCATATAAACACAGACCTGACATGGACAAATTCAATTATATTTGGGATTCATTCTTACAAATACTGTAATAAGTTAAGACAGTGGTTTTTTTCCGGGGGGACACAGGGGCATGCATTCCCCTAAACATTTTGTAAATCTTTGTACTTTTGTCCATTTACTGTATTTATTTTCCCCGATTCGAACTATAAAATGATGATTTTCTTGAGTCAAAATGAGAGAACCCCTAAACATTTTTTAAAAAGAAAAAAAAGCACTGGGTTAAGATCTGATGAAGTACAATAACAACCTTGTAAAATATACAGTTGTGGGTTTTATGCCCTTCCCTCTTTATTTTCCCTTCTACACGGGTTCTGTTTCTCTTTTTCATTTTCTCTCTTTTATTTACGTCTCACCCTGTTTAGTGCACATATAATAATGTACTTTTTAAACTTTCAATAATACAGTGGTACTTCAGGTTAAGAACTTAATTCGTTCTGGAGATCCATTCTTAACCTGAAACTGTTCTTAACCTAAGGTACCACTTTAGCTAATGGGGCCTCCCGCTGCCGTGTGATTTCTGTTCTCATCCTGAAGCAAAGTTCTTAACCCGAGGTACTATTTCTGGGTTAGCGGAGTCTGTAACCTGAAGTGTCTGTAACCCGAGGTACCACTGTAAAGTAAAAAAATAATAATACAAAAAAGTGGGAGATGGAGGACTTGACAGCATTCCAAGGGTTGCCATATTTTGAACAGCAAAAAAGAGGATGCTGTGACAACTCTCATTTTAAATACACCTATAGGCTATAGAAGCTGTGATATATTGCTGAGGGGGCAGGAGAAGAGAAGAGGAAAGCAAGTCTTCAGCCATCTGTTATGTCTATGTCTCATCCGGAAAGTATAGCCAGAGACATTTTGGCAAATTTAAAAAATCCACCCAGATATAAATTTTACCCCTGAAAAAGAGGGTGTGCTGGAAAAAGAGGACATATGGCAGCCCTAGGCAGCAACTGAGCACCACAACTGAAAATACCCTGTCCCATGTCCCATGTAACAAGAATTCTGATAGCAATGTGGTGTGATGCAAGCTCTGTGATGTTGATGTCAGTGGGTGTAGCTCTCGTGTATATCCCATGTTGGCTCCCATGTATATCTTGATTCAATACCATGTAGGAGGGTTTTGAATTGTGTTCCGAAACAAACCTGTAAGCAATGCAAAATTGTCAACCTCAGAGGCATATGTTCCAAAATGCAGGGCCTGGATGCAGCCCTAACTGCCTTGTTTTGCTGCAGCCGGAGTTTCCAAAGATTTTTTTTTTTAAGTTAAAGGCAAATGAAATATTTAACTTCATTGGTAGTGGGCATAACTAATTTGTATGAATGGCATTTCCCCAAAAATTCTATATTGGCTTTGTGGAGACAATGCTAATGTCGCCTGTTTGGCTAAATTAAAGCTGTCAGAAATCACAGCACAGTAAATACAGCTGGGGAGGATTTCAATATTTAGCATGGCACTAGGTACAGATTTGTATGCAGATTGTGTGAATTGCCTCCGGCTTGCATTCTGCAGCAGGGCATTTCTTAAGAATGTACTTACGGAAGTGGCAGACAGTCCAGACAGTCGGCTTCCAGCTAGCACAAAGGTGTTGTCTAGAAGCCTACATCAATAGCAATCTTCTGTGCACATATGAAGAGTGTGTCTGATTGATTTTTTAGTAGGGGTAAAAAAAAAAAAACCACACACACACCCCAAACCACTCTGCATTATGGTATTCTGAAAAGAGAAGCCCCTGACGGTAAAAGAAAAAAGAAAATTGCCATTCATGAATGTGACGTCCCCTTCTATGGCAAAACAAAGCGATTAGATTTTTAAACACAGCAAGGTCTTTAGTAAATCAAAACTGTTGGAAATAAAGAGAATGTGATGCCAGCAACAGAACACAAACGCGAACACTTAAACCAGCAGTATCACCTTCTCTTCTGGCCTAATTCCAAGATGCTTCCAAACACATTCCTTTGTTCGTCACATAAACACACCAAGCCCACAGTATGAATGATCTTTGGTTTGCTTCCAGATCTGTTAGCAGTCAAATACTGCATGCTCACATCTTCACACACACACGCACACCTCCAAAGCATTATTGGGAATGTGATACCCTCCAACATTTCTCCAGTGAAAATAGGGATGTCCTGTTTTGTTGTTGTTGTTGTTGTTGTTGTTGTTGTTGTTGTTGTTGTTGTTGTTACAGTGGTACCTCGGGTTACAGAAACGGGTGGTGCTGTGGTCTAAACCACAGAGCCTAGGGCTTGCCAATCAGAAGGTTGGCGTTTCGAATCCCCACGACAGGGTGAGCTCCCATTGCTCAGTCCCAGCTCCTGCCCACCTAGTAGCTGAAAAGCACATCAAGTGCAAGTAAATAAACAGGTACCACTCTGGCGCGAAGGTAAACAGTGTTTCTGTGTGCTGCTGTGGTTCACCAGAAGTGGCTTAGTCATGCTGGCCACATGACCCGGAAGCTGTACGCCGGCTCCCTCAGCCACTAAAGCGAGATGAGCGCCGCATCCATGACTCTGCCTAACGGTCAGGGGTACCTTTACCTTTACCTTGGGTTACAAACACCTTGGGTTACAAACACTTCAGGTTACAGACTCCACTAACCCGGAAGTAGTACCTCGGGTTAAGAACTTTGCCCCAGGATGAGAACAGAAATTGTGCGGCGGCGGCAGCAGGGAGGCTCCATTAGCTAAAGTGGTACCTCAGGTTAAGAACAGTTTCAGGTTAAGACTGGACTTCCGGAACAAATTAAGTTCGTAACCAGAGGTACCACTGTATTTATACCCCACCCATCTGACTGGGTTGTCCCAGCCACAGTTTCCAACATATAAAAACATTATAAAACATTAAAACAAAATTATAAAACATTAAACAACTTTGCTATACAGGACTGCCTTCAGATGTCTTCTAAAGTTTTCGTAGTTATTTATCTCCATGGCTTGTGGGGTTGCATAACTCCATACCCTCCAACGTTTCTCCTATGAAAATAGGGATGTCCTAAGGAAAAGCGGGACATCCTGGGATCAAATCAGAAAACAGAACAGCTTCTGTAAATCCAGGAGTGTTCCTGGAAAATAGGGACACTTGGAGGTTCTGGGATGTGCACATTCCTTGGAATCACACTCCAGACCACTCAAACAGAATGTGGACCACTTCTTTGTGATAAGGTTGTGACTAAGTCAAAACTGACCCAGCTTTTACTGAAAGGTATTTCGGGTTTGTGGGCAAGTGGGGTGGCAGATGTGCAGCTGCAATGCAAGCCATCTCTCTTCACAGACTCACCATAAAGATGAATAAACGGCCTCAGTCCAGTATACCTGAAGGAGCGTCTCCACCCCCATCATTCTGCCTGGACACTGAGGTCCAGTGCCGAGGGCCTTCTGGTGGTTCCCTCGCTGCGAGAAGCCAAGTTACAGGGAACCAGGCAGAGGGCCTTCTCGGTAGTGGCACCGCCCTGTGGAATGCCCTCCCACCAGATGTCAAAGAGAAAAACAACTACCAGACTTTAGAAGACATCTGAAGGCAGCCCTGTTTAGGGAAGCTTTTAATGTTTAATAGACTATTGTATTTTAATATTCTGTTGGAAGCCGCCCAGAGTGGCTGGGGAAACCCAGCCAGATGGGCGGGGCATTAACAACAACAACAACAACAACAACAACAACAACAACAACAACAACAACAACTATTAAAACATCCCAAAATAATTTGCCCTCTTTGTCTGACTTGAAGGGGGGGTAGGCTGCTGGATTTAGACCCTCTGCACCCTTGCACTTTCTTCACCTACACTTGTCCGAATGGCTCTGTTAATAGTTACCTTATTGGAGCAATGTATGTGTGCCCGGGACCCAGGTGGCGCTGTGGGTTAAACCACAGAGTCTAGGGCTTGCTGATCAGAAGGTCGGCAGTTTGAATCCCTGCCATGGGGTGAGCTCCTGTTGCTCGGTCCCAGCTCCTGCCCACCTAGCAGTTCAAAAGCATGTCAAAGTGCAAGTAGATAAATAGGGACCGCTCCAGCGGGAAGGTAAACGTGTTTCCATGCGCTGCTCTGGTTCGCCAGAAGCGGCTTTGTCATGCTGGCCACATGACCTGGAAGCTGTCTGCGGACAAACGGGCTCCGGACAAACGCCGGCTCCCTCGGCCTATAGAGCGAGATGAGCGCCGCAACCCCAGAGTTGGACACAACTGGATCTGATGGTCAGGAGTCCCTTTACCTTTATGTGTGCATTTATGAGGGATCGAAATATTCAACAACAATTAGGTCACTATACGTTATTCAACAACTAAGGATGCAATCCTCACCCTAACCAGGCAGTCCCGTACTTGAGAGAGTGATGGTGAAGCTGCCATACGCACAATCCTGCTTTTCATGCAGCCAGAAAAGGAAGTTGGTTTATTATGCTAGTTCAACAAATGGGCCCAGATCAGCTCTCTTTCTGCAACATGTGGCTTGTAGGGCCAGCTGGAGGTTCAGTGAATCTTAGGTGCCCCAATTCTGCCCTTTCCCACTTCCCAAATGCTCCACCTTGGAGCTTCAAGGTGACTGCTGTCTTTCCCATGCCTTCGCCGCAAAATCCATCTGTCCCATCCTCTTTCTGCATTAATCTCTGGTTGGATGGATCATTTAATAAACACACATACACACACACACACACACTGCACTTAAATGCATCTTTAAATACACTGTTGCCATTTAAAACATATTTTTAAGTGTGTGTGGTGGGGATTTGAGCTGAGAGCTCTATCAGAGCAATCAGGAAGTGTGAACACTGAGTTCCGATCCACAGCTTAGCCCAGCAAGTGTGGATGAGGTCATTTTTCATTGGTACCCACAATGATCGAATTCCTCAAGCATCCCTGTCTGATGGTACACACCCTAGATCTACAGTTTAATTGAACGTATGAAGTGAAAATGTTGCATGGAGAATACAAAAATCCATCATTCAGTCATGCTTTACCCAGAGCCAGTTGCCAGATATTTTGGCTCTGAGGGGTGTGGGGGGGGGCAGAGAGAGAGAGAGAGAGAGAAGCAGAGAGAGGAGATGGGATAATTCCTTTCCTTGTCAGTTACTGACCAGGGATAGCCAAATGTAGTTCCATCCAGATGCTGTGTTGGCCTGATAGAAATCAGGGTCCAACAACATCCGGGGGGTGGTGGTCATATGGAGGGCACCATATTGGCTACTTCTCCTGCATATTTATCCCTACTTCCACTACTCATGGGGACGTTTATTGCAGGAGGTTGGAATAAGCTGTGCCTTTCAGGTCAGCGAAGTGTGTAGCAAACTGTTCTATTTGTTCTTCTTACCAGATTCTTCAGGCAGAACTCTGGTGATGAATTTAACTGTCTGCTACCACAGATGACCCGTGGCAGCACTGAATACAAACCACTATGATGTATACAGTAACTGTTGGCCATATATTTCTAGGTAACAAAGCAATCTTAAATCCTCTCTGCTAAAAGACAGCAGAAGGCCCATGCAATCATAACACCACATAAACCCCAAAGGTTGTTTAAGGTTACTTCTAGGCATGCTGTACCTTGTAAATATATTTTACCCACTCAGTTTTCATTTCCGTTTTGTATATCTTTATCCTTCAGTGATTCCTTGCCATTAATAAACCATGAATGCATAAATATGAAGTTAAAAAGGACCATCTTTCAAGAGCTATAGCACATTTATGGCAAAGGCATTCAAGTGGAATCTTTCTGATGCACAGTCAATTGACTTTTTTAAAGTAACTTTTTTTTGGGTACTTTGATACAAGCGATCTTAGAAAAATTAATAGAGAGTCATGCTGCAACAACGTTAACATTGATCTGATAAAAAAATGGACAGGTCGTAACCTGGGGGACATGGGTGCAGGTTTAAACTCCACAGTGTAGCTGGAATTGCTCTCAACTGTTACTAGCTTATTTTTCTGGACCTAGAACAGGAATGAGAAAACGGTGGCCCTCCATGTGTTGTTAGACTTTGAGTCCTGTTATCCCTAACCATTGGCCATTATGGCCAGGGTGACTGGACATTGGCACCCAACAATTACTGGAGAGTGACAGGTTCCCCGCCCTGTTTGAAATCAAAGCATTGCAATAAATGTTGATACAGAGGCTTGGCTTGTTCATTTTTCAGGATAGAAGTTGGTGACGTGTTCCAATTCACAATTTAGCAGCACTGGGATGTAGCACGTGGCTTAGGTCTGAATTTCTGGCTGCAGGGAGGATAACAGGGTAATTTACAGACTGGAGTATATATGCTGCAAGCTGAGATGTCCTTGGTTTGAATTATTCACTATTTACACACAGGTTGCTTTTGGGAAAGCTATTCTTTCTAGGTCAGGGATGGGAAATCCTTTTCAGCCTGAGGACTGCATTGACTTCTGGGCAACCTTACAGTGATGGGTGGTGCCAGAGGCAAAAGCAGGCAGAGCAGTGAATGGACTACTTGTTAGGAGAACATGTATCTTAGACTGAAATGATCATGTACAGTTTCTGGAGTTCAGAGGTATTATTCATGCAGGAGCAGGAACTATTTGCAGGATGAGTAGAGATGAGAGAAAGAGAGCCAGCTTAGCCCAGCAGCCCCATCGACCAACGCATTGCTTGGATCCCCCAAACACTTCCAGCAGTTTGAGACCCGCAGGCGCTGCCTGGCTTTTTGTAAAGAGAGAGAGAGAGAGAGATGAAAGAGAGAGAGAAAACGGCTCAATATGTTGAGAGAAAGACATGACAAAATGGATCAGCTTTTAGGGGTGGAGTATACTTAGAGAATTTGCAAACAAGTGCTGGCTAATTTGCTAGACAAACAGTGTCCTTGTTTGGTTTAAAGTAGCACATGCAAGGAAATGTATTTGCTTTTCTCCAACACTACAAACCTGCACACCCTTCTCTATACTCCATCCAGGTAAGGATTATCACCACTTTCCAACCAGGCAAAAACATTCAAGGAGGATGCAAAGCAAAGCCAGGAAGGTGGGTGGCCTGGGGAGAGTTTCAAGGCCCAGACAGAAACATCTAGACTAGAGGACTGGATTTCACCACTGGGACGTAGGTTTTTCAACCTTGATCTAAAATGTAATCCCCTCTTTGTAATATGAGGATCATAACGCTGGTTTATTTTACAGCCAGGATTGGGATCCTGTGGTCCTCTAGATGTTGCTATTCTCTGATTCCCAGCAACCACAGCCAGCATTGAGAGTGGTCAGCAATGATCAGAGTTCAGCAGCAGCTGCCAGTTCCCCATTCCTTGTGAACAAAGTTGTTCTGAGCATTGTTGATAGAATTACCGTGTATAATGCAATTTGAACATTTAGGAAAGGCACAGGGTATTAAGTATTATTTCCAGAATTCGGCCAATGGACAGGTTTGAAGTATGCACCTGATGATGCTATCACTGCAGAGCAGTGTGTCTGCAGTCCTGAAATTCTGGGGTTGCAGAAGTCAGAAACGTCTTATAACTGCTGAACTTGCAGGGATGGGTTTATGGCTAGGGATACCCTCATGTTATTCCAGTTCACTGGACAATTGCAAGGGCATATGCATGTGTGCATAGTGAACATGCAGAAGAGGAGTAATTTGCACCCACTAGTCCCATCCCCTCAACATTTGCATGTTCATCATTATTGTGGAAGTGTTGTATCCATAAAGGTCCCTATCACACCACTGCTGAATGTTAGTGGGCTTCCCTGTTAGCAGGGTTAAAGCTAACAACCACTATCCTGCTCCTGCCTCTGTGTGATCAGTGAACTAGGGGGACAGGGGGCCATCTGCATAGTTCTATGGGGTGATTATTGGTTCTCCACTACAGTGGCAGAGCTTCATGCTCTGGCACTGGGGGACGGAGAGCAGGTGGGGCTGGGCTGGCATGTGTCCCAGGGGAGTGACGCGCCGCCTGCGGGGGTGTGGCACCCAGCACCAACATGGGGGCAGCCGCAATGGCACCCCACCAGGATAGCACTGCCGGGGGCAGTGCGCTCTCCCTGCACTCCTCTTCCTCTGCCAGTACTCCACTGATATGTTTAGGATGATGTTTAATGCTTTGCAACTTCTCTGCATTATTATTGGGGTCTTCAAAACCCCTCTACTGAATCTTCCCATTACATTGTGATGAAAGTTTGTTATAAGTCAGATTTCTCAGCCAAACGACAATCAAAGCAACATACAAACCATAAAGCAATAAAATCTAGGAAACATAATAAAACATAATCTGCAAAATAGGTAAAAGACCCCTGGACAGTTAAGTCCAGTCAAAGGCGACTATGGGGTTGCCCCAACTTCATGACCCATTTCAGAATTTGCTATGTATTTTTGCAGCACAAAAAGCTTGCAACCAAGTATGTATGTTATACACAAAGAGGCTATTTTATGGATGAAAACACTGAAAAGCACTGAAAAGTATGTGTTTTACATTAAAATGGTGTGTACATTGTGTGCACAATAGGGTAAAATCATGGGAAGCCAGAAGGAACCTCACAAGGCAGTATAACATTTAAAGGAACTATACAATAACAAAGTATTCACTACTCCGAAATGTGGAATTGACGGTTGCTTCCTATATCATTTCTATTGTGTGTTTTTTATTATACTAAACTAAAACTAAACAAATTGCATAAATCACATAAATTACATTGTCATTATGCAATTCCACCCCATTTATTTCCATGCAAAGGAAGCACATGGGGGAAATCATAATTATGTATCATTTGCGGACTGAAAGGAACAACAGCCGCAAATACTGATTGTATTCGCTGCATTTATTTCTGTTCTAGACATTGGGCAAATAAGCAAACCTAGACAATCTCCACTTCTGTTTCCCTTGAAATTCTCCAATATCCCTAGCAGCAAAGCGGTTCCTTTAGATACAGTTCCGCAAAGTGCCATAATTAAAATAAAAATAAAAATGGGAAAGCAAAGAAATATGAATGCCCTCTAATATGAAGAGTCCTGGATCTTCTTGTGAGCAGCCGTCCTTGGTTCTTTGCAACAGCTTTTTCAAAGGTGTGCCACTGCCTTTACCTCATTGTGAAGCCTTAGCTATTACTGTTTTAGAAACTGGAAATTAATTTCTTTTTTTCTTTTTGTAAGAAAAATAAAAAAGCACTGTGATTCTAAAGAAAATAAACAACATCTCGCAGATATCCCAACCCCAGGATGCAGAAATTGTTTCCTTTTATCTGTGCGGTGTCTTAGAAAACTGAATAGTCACCTCAGTTGTGAAGGTTTTATCACACATTTTGCTACAACTTCCAAATCTATTGTGCAGACTCGCCATCTCCTGTTCACGGCTTCTCCTCCTTTAGCTTTCTTCTCTTGGAACTTGACAACTCCACTAGGGAGTTTTGGCTTGTTGCCCAATCTCTGCAAATCCAGTTCCTTCTTTTTTTTCAAAAACCAGCCAACCTCTGTCTTAATCAATATTTTACATCCTTTGTAGTGCACCAACTGGCTAAGCAAAAAATCCCAAAAACTCATGGAAACAAAGCCTCATCAGGAAATATGCTGTGCCTTATTTGATCTTCTCATGTATTGTATGAAGGGTTTTTATGAAAGATGGGATAATATTTTTCTCGCACACACACCCTTTTTTAAAGAAGAGAAGAAGAAGAGAAGAGTTTGGATTTGATATCCCGCTTTTCACTACCCGAAGGAGTCTCAAAGCGGCTAACATTCTCCTTTCCCTTCCTCCCCCACAACAAACACTCTGTGAGGTGAGTGGGGCTGAGAGACTTCAAAGAAGTGTGACTAGCCCAAGGTCACCCAGCAGCTGCATGTGGAGGAGTGGAGACGCGAACCCGGTTCCCCAGATTACGAGTCTACCGCTCTCAACCACTACACCACACTGGCTCTACCTGTTTCAGGCTCTACCTGTTTCAAAATGCTTTCACCAGTATGCTTCCACATGAATTGGGGCTTTTAATACTGGTAGAGAAATGTAGGTGGAAACAAATTTTCAGGTTTGTGCCAATGTCTTTTATCCCTCCACTGGTTTCCAAGCTTTCAACCTGAGGACCAAAAGCAGCAGGCAGCAGCTAGGAAGAATCACAGAAGCGTATGTAACATGTTGCAGTTCCTTCAATATTCAGGAAACAGCACAACATCCTTCCTTGAATACAACCAGGGGCGTTCCTAGCCCCTTGGCTGCCGGGGGCGGCAAGCCAAGAGGCACCCCTGGGGGCGGGGCATTGCGGTGCGTGCGTGCGTCATGACGTCATGACGCATGCGACGCCCCGTCCCCGGGGGTGCCAGGCAGCGGATTCGGGAGACTCGCGAAGCCTCCGCGCGGCGGCGGCACCCCTTCGTGCCGCGGCTGCTCGTGCCTGCGTGAGCAGCCGCGGCACGAAGGGGTGCTGGGAGGCGGATTCGGGAGTCTTTGCGGGCTGCAAAGACTCCCGAATCCGCCGCCCGGGCTCCCTTGGCGGAGCGCAAGTCGGGGCAGGGAGAGGGACGGCCCCTCTCCATGCCCCGGCTCCGCAAGCCAGCCAGCAGCGGAGCTCGGCAAAGAGGCAAGGGGCGGGCCAGCCAGGAGGGGGTGGCACCCCACCTGGCTGGCCCGCCCCTTGCCTCCATGCCGAGCTGCGCCGCTGGAAGGGGGGGCTATTTTCGGCGCTGCTGGGGCGGAGCCGCAGGGGCGGCCAGCGAGGGGGGGTGACACCCCTCCTCGCTGGCCGCCCCTGCGGCTCCACCCCGGCAGTGCCGAAAATAGCCCCCCCTTCCAGCGGCGCATCTCGGCATGGAGGCACACTCGTACAAAAATAATTTAAGCCCAGTGGGCGGGGCCGCCCCCGGTGTGTCACCCCTAGCAGGGGCGCTGCCCGGGGCCCCCCGCCCCCACCGCCCCTCCCCTGCGACGCCCCTGAATACAACACTTCCTGTCAGGGGAAGGGGACTCTTTAAATCTACAGGTGTTAGGAAATGTCTGCCTATTTATAAAGTGTCTTAGGCTGCCATGTCCAGGGTGGTTTTTTGTGTTATATATATATATAATTTAATTTGTACCCAAAAATCCACCTATATCTGTGATCAATAAACTTGTGGCTATTTCTAATCCGGATCATTATCTGCTTGATTAATAAAGAGACTTTACCTGCCTAGAAGGATGGAATGCATAAAAGAAAATGGCTTGGTAGAGGCTAATCTTCCCTCGGTAGAATTATGGATCTGGCGTAGGACACTTAACTATTGGCTTTGCCTAAACTCAAATCCCTCCCGGTCTAATATCCCTAGTGCTGCAAGATTGTCACAAGAGTGCCTGGACTAAAATTGTCTATCAAAAACTTCACTCTTGTGGTTTATCACCACAACAGCTACTCACTTTGGGTTTTAGTAAAGCAAACAGTCTAATTTGTCAGTGCCTAAATGATATCGAGCATCAGAACAACTTGGCCACAATAAGGAAATTTTGCCCATGGTATAACTATTTTCCACCTTCCCATTTCAACTCTATGGCACCCTATCTGCAATTCTAAAATATAGACACGCTTTTACTCTTGTAAGATTGAATGTATTGCCCTCGGCTGTACTCGAGGGATGATTCCAACAGGTTCCACACGAAAAACGCTTATGTCCCTGTGGAGATAGCAGTACCGAATCAGTGGTGCATGCCCTTCTGGCTTGCACTCTTTATAAAGACTTGAAGAATGAATTATCACCCCTCTTTTATTGTCCATTCCGGGTTGCCCAACCACTGTCACAGTGTCCTTTCTCTTGGCAGATCAAGATGAGCAGGTGACAGCAAAGGTTGCAAGGTTTTTAGCTGGGGCAATCAGAATAAGATCCACTATTTGACTATTGATTCAAAACCCTAAAATGTATTTTATATAATTGACTTTTTATTTCTATTCTTTGTATATCGTATTGTTGTTTTATTGCGATGGCCGATGGCTGACGCAAATAAAGATTCATTCATTCATTCAGTTCGGTTCAGATCAGATCAGATTGGTAGAGAACAGTGTTCAGCAAAGAATTTGCCAGGAAGTTCAGAGTTGCTTTGGAAAGTTTAAGCTCTGTTGACAGAAGGAAGGATAAGTGGCAGATGTCTGGGCTTTTTTAACGATGAGGCTTTTGAGAACACTTGATACAAATTTATGCTCAGAATTTAAAATTAAGAAGTCCCAGAGCTTGTTGAAATGCTAGTTAGACAAGAGACAGCATGTACTTGTAAAATTACTTGCTTTGATCCGGAAACTGCTGAGATAAAATAAACACTGAGTAATGTCATTCTCATAGATCACTTGTCAGAGGGAAATGAAGGCCTCACAAAAGAAAGGGAAGAAATTCTCCACCTTTCTGCTTCTCGGGGGCACCACACCTTTTGGAAATCCCTCCAGCAAATCAAAATTTATTATGTAAATAGAACAAATCAGATTATCCATCAAGAAATTTTAGGGCACAATGCAGCTCCTGAAAGGAGCAAATTGTTTCTGATTATAAACATGGGTTGGGGCAGTGTTGCCAGCTTGAATAAAATTTGGGGGTCCCAGGTAAGCCTTACCCCACATAATCAACCATATGATGTGGTGTGCACACACCAATTGAATGGCAATGCCCATTAACTTGGGGGGAGCTCAGCCCCCTCAAATATTTTATTGGGGGGGCCAAAGAGACCTTGGCCCATAGGAGTTGGCTCCTGTGGTTGGGGGTCAAGAATAAATTAATCTCTGCAAGATCTTGTAGAAAGGTTAAAACTTACTGGGAAATGAAATATGATGGATATACAGTGGTATCTCAGGTTACAGACTCTTCAGGTTACAGACGCTCCAGGTTACAGACTCCGCTAACCCAGAAATAGTATCTTGGGTTAAGAACTTTGCTTCTGGATGAGAACAGAAATCGCATGGTAATGGCACGGCAGCAGTGGGAGGCCCCATTAGCTAAAGTGGTACCTCAGGTTAAGAACAGTTTCAGGTTAAGAATGGACCTCCAGAATGAATTAAGTTCTTAACCAGAGGTACCACTGTATAATGAAATGAAAAAGATGTTTAAAATAATCTTTGTAAAAAAAAAAAAAACAGCAGCTTTTCTTTTGGGAATTAAAGGGACAGAACTAATTAAAATGTATAGAAGCTTATTCATGTATGGGATGCGGGTGACACTTTGGTCTAAACCACTGAGCCTGGGGCTTGCCGATCGGAAGGTTGGCGGTTCGAATCCCTGTGACAGGGTGAGCTCCCATTGCTCGGTCCCAGCTCCTGCCAACCTAGCAGTTCGAAAGCACGTCAAAGTGCAAGTAGATAAATAGGTACTGCTCCGGCGGGAAGGTAAACGGCGTTTCCATGCGCTGCTCTGGTTTCACCAGAAGCGGCTTAGTCATGCTGGCCACATGACCCGGAAAAACTGTCTGCAGACAAATGCTGGCTCCCTCGGCCTGTAAAGCGAGATGAGCGCCGCAACCGCAGAGCCGTTTGCAACTGGACTTAACTGTCAAGGGTCCTTAGATACTACAGCAGCAAGAATGTTACTTGCCCCAAATGGAAAGAAGCAGAAGTCCCAGTAAAAGAAGAATGGATACAAAAACTTATGGAGTTTGTAGAAAGAAGATTAATAAATGAGCAAATTAAGTTAATTTGGATATGCAGAAGATATTAAAAATAAATTTAAGAAACCGCAGAAAGAGGGGGAAGGAAGCCAAGTTTCGAAATGTGAAAATGATTGTAAAATTATTGAAATGTGTAAAATTAGTGAGATGTATAAACTTGAAAAAATACAAAATAAATATACATAAGAATAGGGGGGTGTAAATTAATTTTATGCTTATGAATCCAAAAGGTGGCAGAAGATTGGATACCCTAGAATGAATGAGCTGCTTTTGCTTATGTGAATAGTCAATGGCTACCCTGAACATAAAAGAACAAACCTGTCAGAGAACCACTGACCGTGCCAATCAGATGTTTGACAGGGAGGAGAAGTCACCAAAACCCCAACAGCTTGTTAGTGCTGTCACCAGTTATCTGGCATAATGATGCTAGAGAATTGCACGTGCAACCCCATGGGGTTCATGATGCAGTTCCTCACCAACCAGGGATTTGTGTACATAAGCTTTCTTTCCCGTGAACAAGGCTCCTAGCTCGGCTAGGATACCTCTCTGTAGCTTTAATAGATTTATAGTGCATGTCTACTCGCAAAAGGATTTCCGCGTGTTCAATGGGGCTTACTTGCAGGTATGTGTATAACTGATTGCACCTTCCGTTGGTAGGTAAATTAACTCCAGTTCCCCAATCAAAGAAGGTCAGATTTTGACCGCGGGGTCCTGAGTTCAAGGCACACTTTTTAATCGTGATGATGTTTATCCTCCTGATATATTGCAGCAATTTGGAATGAAAAGCAACGTGCTGAAGATGACCTTTCCTTCTCGATATGAATGGTGCTTCGCTCCACTGTACGTTTCCCGCACCACACACTTTGTTATCTCAAAATATTAATCTATATTAAACACAAATTTATTTCACATTAGCCTTGTGCATGGTCTGAGAACACATAATGCAGCAGCCATGCCGAGTCTAAGCAGGGATTCGGCCTGGTTGGTGTCTGGCTGGGAGACTGCCAGCAAACTGTATAGATAACACCATTAAGATCCATGGGATAGATAAATGCAATAAATTAGACTGGGGCAGCCATTTGCTCCCTGTGCCAGCCATCCTTAAGAGTCACAAGGGAGCCCTCCTTCGCTTCAGCCAGCCTGCTCTTAAATGCCCTCTGGCTGGTAGTATGCCCTTATGGAAAAATTAACACATTATATCAGAGTGACTGAAGGAAAGCAAAGATTCTCAGAAAACTGGACAGGATCCATTAATTATTGCAAAGGCAATGCAATTTATCCAAATATACTGTATTTCAACCATTCAGATTTAATCTTCTCATGAAAATTTAACACATAAAATCCAGATACTTACCCTACTGAAAGACAACACATGATACATTTTTCATTATTTAGAATCACTGACTTTTTTATATACCGTAATGTTATGGTTTGTATTTTTCATCATTTGCACAAATGATTCTAAGTTTATTTCTGTATGTATGTTTACCTTAATACCCACATTTAAAAAGCTAAAAGTCCCCTGGACGGTTAAGTCCAGTCAAAGGCAACTATGGGGTTGCGGCGCTCATCTCACTTTCAGGCCGAGGGAGCCGGCGTTTGTCCACAGGCAGCTTTTCAGGTCATGCGGCCAGCATGACTAAACCACTTCTGGCGCAACGGTGCACAGAAACCAGAGCGCACAGAAACGCCATTTACCTTCCTGCCACAGTGGTACCTATTTATCTACGGTCAAACCTCGTTTTGCAGACGGGATCAGTTCCGGAGGCCCGTCCACAAGCCAAAAATGACGCACGCCGAAGCGCTGCATCTGCGCACAAACGCAGCGCGATTTAGCGCTTTTGCGCAAAGCACGATTTAGCACTTCTGCAAATGCGCGAGTGGTGAACCCAGAAGTAACCTGTTCCGTTACTTCCAGGTTTGCCACAGACATTCGTGGAAGTGGACACAAGCAGAGGCGGACGCAGAACAAGGTTTGACTGTATTTGCACTGGCATGTTTTTGAACTGCTAGGTTGGCAGGAGCTGGGAAAGAGCAACGGGAGCTCACCCCTTTGCACGCCCAAGAGGCGCATTCCATATTTACCTACCTTAATACCCACATTATACTTTGACTGGTTCACTAGGTTTCCATGAAGAAGGTATCTGAAGAAGTGTGCATGCAAACAAAAGCTCATACCAAGAACAAACTTAGTTGGTCTCTAAGGTGCTACTGGAAGGATTTTTTTATTTTTTTTAAATTTTATATTTTGTTTTGACTATGGCAGACCAACACGGCTACCTACCTGTAACTAGGTTTCCATGAGTGAGAGTCAACTAAATTTTACTCAACACCTAGAGAGCCACAGGTCCCCTATCCCTACCTTAAGCACCGTTTCAATCATGTACCACAGCCTCTCGAGCCACCAGTGGCTACGGTAAATGCAAGCAATTTGCTTTGAAGGCTAATGTTTTGAATCAGGAGTTCTGCTCATCACTCCCCACAACCCTTCGAACATGCAGCTGAATCTAAGTTTCGGTAGGGCTGTGCCACACATTGGAAACATTTTAACATTGAGATGTTTTCAGAGACGTCTTTCTCTGACCTAAAGCAAGGGCAGCCTGTTCCCTTTGTATTATTACTATTTCTGTGACGAGAAATGTCCTACATCTGAAGGAAGATGCCTGTTCATTTTTCACTGCAACATGGCACCAGTGTCATGGGAAGTTAATGACATTGGAAAGTGACTTTGAAGAAAGTTCAAAGACGAGCAAAGACTAAGAGAGATTAGATGCCTGTTTCCGCAGTTCGGGCGATGGATTTTTTTTATTTTTTTATTTTTTATTTTTTGCAATGTGGTCTCACATTCAGGCAGCATACAACAGGCAGAAAAGATTGAAGTGTTTTGAGCATTAATCCAGCGGTGCTATCAGAGCAGGACGTTGGAGCATAGAAGAAAGAGCAGGAAAGTCCCAAGTGACTTTCTATCACCTATCAAAGTACAGTGGTACCTCACTAGACGAAAAACTCGCTAGACGAAAAACTCGCTAGACGAAAGGCATTCGCTAGCGAAAGGCTGACTCGCAAGATGAATTTTCCTATGGGCTTGCCTCGCAAGATGAAAAAAATTTGCGATTTTTTCCCATCAAACCGCTCTTCCCCCGTTGGTGCTTCGCAAGACGAATTTTTTGCTATACGACAGCACTCGCAAAACGAATTGATTTCGTCTTGCGAGGCACCACTGTATGTGGATTAATACTCACTGCTGTGTAAAGCAAGGGTGGACAATCTCAGATCAAGGGGCCAAATGTAGCCCCTGTACTGGCCCTCGGGACTCTCCCAGGCTTCCACTCCGCAGCAGGCACCCTCTTTCTCAGTAGGCCTCACCAACACTGCCACGCACCTTCCTTCAGTATTTTTTTCCTTGAGAAAAGTTGTCGTTGAACTCCAATAATGCTCCTTGCTTGCTCTGACAGTGAGGGGAATGTCACTGGCTTCTGCTTTATAGGAGTATGTGTATATCGGGGAAGCACACACCAAAAACAAACTTGGGCTTGGGCTAACATAGTTTAAGCCCTGGTTTACCTCCTGATTCAGCTGCGTTTGGATCTGGAGCTTTTGCTGTCTATCCCCTGACATAAATACTTGTTACAGGTAGGTAGCCGTGTTGGTCTGCCATAGTCAAAACAAAATAAAAAAATAATAAAAAATCATTCCAGTAGAATCTTAAGAGACCAACTAAGTTTGTTCTTGGTATGAGCTTTCGTGTGCATGCACACTTCTTCAGATACACTTGTGTAGACTTGTGTCTAGAATGTAGGATTCTGTGGCCAGATGTGGAACTAAGTTTGTTCTTGGTATGAGCTTTCGTGTGCATGCACACTTCTTCAGATACACTTGTGTAGACTTGTGTCTAGAATGTAGGATTCTGTGGCCAGATGTGGCTGTTCATGAACACCAATGCATCTGTCATTTTATCACAAGCTCTTCTTGAATTAATGGCATGATTTTTACCAATTTCAGATTATTTTATTAGAATCCCCTGAAATACAGTACATTCAAATGTGTCCCCCACCCCCACCCCCGGTCAAATCTCTTGTTGTTTAGTAAGCTAGAGACACATTTGTCCCATATAAATATCATAAGCTTTAGCAAAACCTTTCACTTTCCATTTGTTGCAATATACAAGGAACCAGAATTATTGAAAAATATGCGGGGGATGCCTTTAACCTTACAGCAAAGATTTTTGTGTGTGTGCCATTCAGAAGAGTGTGCTTTGCCAAATGACTGGGCACCTATAACGTGCTGGCAATAAGCCTGTGAGGTTTATTAAAAACGATATCCTGATTAAATTATTTTCCATTTGGGCACATCTAATCAAAGTCTGCTGCGTGTGGGAGGTGAGTTAGAAGAATTCTAGAAATGCACATAATTAGCAAAGTGCCTGAGTCATTGTGAATTAGACCAGGCAGAGATTGCATGCTGCTGTGATCCCAGAAGAGGGAATGAAATACATCGGCAGGTGTGGTTTATGAAGTGCGTACCACTGTCCCCTCCAAAGATAGATAGATAGATAGATAGAGAGAGAGAGAGAGATAGATATGCCTTTTCACATTGGTTCATCTGTGAAGGATCCCTGGCATGGGATAGTAGGGCAATCTAGGGCATACTCTTGGTCACACCTTTAGGAACACAGAGGGCTTGCATGGCTAATGTGTTCCCTCTTTTGGAGGGGGGAATTTGTCACTTCAACCTCCTTTTGGGAGAAGATGCATGTTGGTCTCCTCCCAGCAAGAATGTCCACCAAGATTCCCTGAAGCACAAGTTGACAACCATCCATTTAGACATCGATAGGCATGTGTTCCTATTAGCTACTGCTAACACTGCTGAGGGTATTATGCATGTGTGTGTGTGTGTGTGTGTGTGTGTGTTTACAGAGTGATGGTTAAAAGATGCCATCACTACGAAAAGCAAAATAAATAGACATGTGCAAAGTCAAAAATTATAAATAGCAAATTTATGACAGGCCTTCACTAAAGATCAGTGAAAAGGCAGACATTAAACCAGACCCTCCAAGTGTCCCTATTTCCCAGATTTACAGAAGCCGTCCCAGTTTCTGATTGGATTCCAGAATATCCTGCTTTTCCTTAGGACATCCTTATTTTCATCGGAGAAATGTTGGAGAGTATGGGCCACTGTACTAAGCATGTGAACCAGCAGCATGAATATTAAGCATGTGACCTATCAGCAGTAAAAAAATTCCAAATCTCAGCTTCAACATAAGTGGCCATACTCACAGATAAGTTTCAATCTAAGAGCCTCAGATGCAATCCTATACCCACTTACCTGGGAACAAGCTGAATAGAACTCAGTGAGACTTCTGTCTGAAGAAACAGTCCCATATTTAGTATGCAGGTAGTAAGTGCTGGCCTTTCTGATTTACAGACTTGTTCTAAGTGTTATTTACTGTCTTTAAACAGAGCAAGCTGTAAAATTACTACATATATTGCAAAATTCCGTGTGAAAAGGGACAAAAGCCTGGCGAATATTTGATGATCTTAAAGACAAAAACTCCATGGGTTTTGTTTAGTGCTTTTGGGGTAGAAGTAACTTTTTAGGGTGACACCTGTGGTTCCTATAGCTCTTTTCTCCTGCTTAATGTTTATAGCTTGCTTTGCCACATTATGTGAGTTCTGTCACCTAAGGCTTAAATAAGCAGCAGGCAATTAAAAACATAAGGGGAGTAGGAAGAGACACTGCCTACCTAATAAGCTGAGTAAACAGGAAATTAGCTTATTGATCCAAGAAATGAAGTTTTATTTTAAAGAAAAATAGAAGCACACACAACATGGTAACACACCCCCTCATTTTAGGGGGGAGGGGGAGGGCAGAAAACTCTGGGAAACTTTGCAACAATCCCTTTCCCAATTACTGTATTGCATATATTGCCATAATGAGAGAGACACTGAGACTTACTGACTGACTGACCAACAGACTGACCCCTACCATCTTTGCTGCAAGTCCTACAAGATCTGCTTCCTGCTTCGCTGACCTATTACCAACCTAGCATGACTGACTCTACCTACAAAAGCTGCTGCAATGGCAGAGGGGGCTGGATTCCATCTTACTTGCGAGTTCTGCAAGGCTGGCTACTTAGGATGCTGACTGACTATTTGAGATCATAGGAGCCAACTCTCAGGGGCCGAGGTTCCTTCAACCCCCCCTAAAATATTTGATGAGGCTGGGACCCCCCCCCAAAAAAAGTTGATGAGCATTGACATTCAAATGATGTGCATGTGTGCATCTTGTGATCGATTATGCGGTACAGAACTTACCTGGACCCCCCAATATTTTATTGCAGTTGGAACCCCCGATCAGGATGGGGTATTATGGGGTATTAAAAAAGCAACCCAAATGAAATGCTCTTGAGGCTGCAATCCAGTGTGGTGTTGTGGTTAAGAGTGGTAGACTCGTAATCTGGTGAACCGGGTTTGCGTCTCCGCTCCTCCACATGCAGCTGCTGGGTGACCTTGGGCTAGTCACACTTCTTTGAAGTCTCTCAGCCCCACTCACCTCACAGAGTGTTTGTTGTGGGGGAGGAAGGGAAAGGAGAATGTTAGCCGCTTTGAGACTCCTTCGGGTAGGGATAAAGCGGGATATCAAATCCAAACTCTTCTTAGGAAGCAAGCACCTTTGAATGCAATGGCTGTACATTGAAGTGAATGTCTAGAGCAGGGGGAGCCAATACTGTATGGTGCACTCCATATGTTGTTATGACAACTGCTGCCAGCCTCAGCCTGTAGCTGATGGCCAGGGCTATAGGTAGTTGTAGTATGACAACATCCAGAGGCACTACTTTGTTTGCACCTGCCCTCCGGATGTCTGCAGTTGCTCTAAAATCCTTTATGACAATGTAGTCCTGAACGTATTCAAGAGGACTCTGTGCTTTAGATTTTCCATTCCCTTCTATCAAGATATGTTTTGTACCTATGCTTCCAAGGCCTTGTGTCTCTCTGTGTGTGAGCATACCCTGTCAATCAATTGCTGAATCTTCTCAACAGGGATTGTTTCTGCTGCAGATGCTATGACTTGCTTGGTATCTTAAATGCAGAAACAGGGAGGAATGGATTTAATGACTGAACACATGTGGAAGCAGTGGGTGGTATTCAATTAAGTTTTAATCAAAGTAGACCCAGTGAAATTAATAAACATGACTAAGGGTCATTAATTTCAATGGATCTACTCTGAGAAAAACCTAGCTGGGTACCACCCAATTCATCCATCCCTAGGTCACATCCTTACCTGGCTGCATGCAGTATACAAAATAACCTATGACATGGGTGATGCCAGTTCGCACAATCTTTCACAAAAATGAGGATGGGGAAGAAACTATGCATATTTCTTTTAATGGCATGCTTATTTCAACTATGCCCATTTATTTCAGTTCTTAAACTTCAACCTCTGAAAGAAATGCAAATTAATTTCCTTTAACTTTGGCTGGCTTGTGCCTATAGTTCCTCTTAGAATAATTGTGGCAATTATAGTTATTTAAAAATGTGCATCCTGGCAGAATTATCCAGAAAGCATAAAGCAATTTGACCTCATTTAAAAAAACAAAAAAACAACAAAAACCATAAAACGAAACAGTGTAATAGAGCCTGCCAAAAAAAAACCCAACAACAATTAAAAGCATATCTAAACAACAATCTTCTGCATTGTTTCAGAAATGCAGTGAAAAGTGATGGATCTCAAATAGAAACTATTTCAATGTTCTGTTGCCAAGTTGAGGGTCATCTATGAGCAAGCCTTTCTTGGCATTATTGGAATAAATCAGAGATCAGATGGGTTCACAGAAGTCCCCATTCATTTCAGCGGGGAAAGTTAATTGGTGCCTTGATTTCACTAGGGAAACGGCCACAGCTCTGGCACAGAACATCTGCTTTGGATGTACAAGGTTCCAGGTTGAATCCTCACCATCTCCTGGAAGAGCCACCACCAATCAATGTAGATAATACCAAGCTGGATGCACCAGTGGTGTGATTTGGTACAAAACAGCATCATAGTTTGGCTACTGAAACACATATTAATATATTCTAACTGGCAGAATGTCTTGTGTGTCCTAGAGGTGGAAATAATGGCTGGTTCATTCTGAGGGAAGAAATGGTCCTGTGTATCCAGTATGAATTCACCGCATGTCTTTTGCTCAGTGTCTGTTCTTCTCTGAAAGTACATAGCAGCAGAGCACTGAAATCCTGGTCATTCACTGTTCTGTACACCTTGCCGTGTCTCTTCTCCTTTGTCTCCTTTTTCAAATTAAAGTATCCTAGGCATTTCACTCTCAGTCTCTTTGCTTCTAATCTTTCTCTCAATTGGCTCTATTGCCACTCAACACATATTGAGGGGGAGATGGGCCTTTTCTTCTTTCTTTCTTTTTTGAAAAATGGACTTATTCACTCAACTTAGTATCACATAAATGAGCAATGTTCTCCAGAAAATGATAGCAATAGAATTGGAAATCATCTTTTTTAAAAAAGAAAAAAGAAAAGAAAATAGTAATGCTCTCTGCTTGTAGCTTTTGTAGGAAAAGTATCTAATTTGCATTTAACGCTAAGGGTTGTATCCTACAGTGTGCTCAGCTGACAGGGAGGCTTCTGTCTGTGGAAAAGAGAGGCAAGCAATTTTCACGGCTTGCAATCCGTCTTAAAGGTAAAGGGACCCCTGACCATTAGGTCCAGTTGTGTCCGATTCTGGGGTTGCAGTGCTCATCTCACATTACTGGCATACAGCTTCTGGGTCATGTGGCCAGCATGACAAAGCCGCTTCTGGCGAACCAGAGCAGCGCACGGAAACGCCGTTTACCTTCCTGCCGGAGCGGTACCTATTTATCTACTTGCACTTTGATGTGCTTTCGAACTGCTAGGTTGGCAGGAGCTGGGACCGAGCAATGGGAGCTCACCCCATAGCGGGGATTCGAACCGCCGACTTTCTGATCAGCAAGCCCTAGGCTCTGTGGTTTAACCCACAGTGCCACCTGCGTCCCGCAATCCATCTTACTTGCCCCCAAATCTCCTCTGCAGAGTCACTCAACCCTCTGGAGCAGTTATAGTGGTGCCTGCAGTGGGGATCAGTTAAAGTGCTTCCCTCTGTGTTCTGCTCACATGTCAGCTGAGGGACACCATTGGGTTCAACCCAATGGATTGTTGGTAAAACAAACAAACAAACAAAAAAACTTTGGGCTTTGCCATTTGCTTGAAAGGGGAAGAGGAGAGAGTGTGGGGAAAGCTAGTATACCCTCCAACATTTCTCTGATGAAAATATGGATGCCCCCTCCAACATTTCTCTAATGAAAATAGGAATGTCCTATTCCATACCCTGAGTGCTCACTAGGACAGATCCTGAAGTTGAGGCTCCAGTACTTTGGCCACCTCATGAGAAGAGAAGACTCCCTAGAAAAGACCCTGATGTTGGGAAAGATGGAGGGCACAAGGAGAAGGGGACGACAGAGGATGAGATGGTTGGACAGTGTTCTCGAAGCTACTAACATGAGTTTGGCCAAACTGCGGAGGCAGTGAAGGATAGGCGTGCCTGGCGTGCTCTGGTCCATGGGGTCACGAAGAGTCGGACACGACTGAACGACTGAACAACAACAACAAATTCCATACCCTCTAACGTTTCTCTGATGGCAATACGGACATCCTAAGGAAAAGCAAGACATTCTGGAATCAAATCAGAAACTAGGATGGCTTTTGTAAATCCAGGACTGTCCCTGGAAAATAGGGACATTTGAACATTTGATCTGAACTAACATATTTTGTTCAACTTATGTATTTAAAATCCTTTGCCAAGGCTTGCTGAGACAAGATTGGCAATGGGAATAGGTGGGAAAATTTGGCCTGGTTTGCATTTTAATCTTTGTTCTGCTGGTTTGTCTGTATTTTTTGCAACACAAGTCATAGTTAAACTGTGCAATTCAATGCCACATGGTGAAGTAATGGCCACCAACTTAGATGACTTTATAAGGGGATAAGACCAATTCATTTTGCCCCCTTATTAGGTAACCCAGAGAAAAGAGCACTTCTATTTCTTCCTTATCTCCCAACCAACCACGCCAGTATCTACCAACTGCCAATAAGGAAGCAAAGCAGAAACATCTATGGTTGTGTCGACCATGGTCCTAACTTGGATCTCAGTCCAGAACAAATGAAACAAAGAGAGAAGGATGGCCATTTCTGTAGATATAAACATTGCCATTGAAAACTATGGTCATTTTGGGGACAAGCCATATATATATTTTTATGAGACAATTATGATACAATCGTGATTATTTAATTTAACATCTTTCTTGTTTTTTGAGCACAATTATGTTTCATATAGGAACTGCTGGCATTTTCATTACACCTTGTAATATGTGTTGTAATATGTACTGTGCGTGCAAATCAAATTGTTCTGGAAACGAATCTGTAAAGGTTCCTTTTCTATTATTCAAATAACTGCAAAAGTATATGAATAATTGGCTGTCTTATAAATTACAGACATTGTTTTTGCTTTTTTTCCCCCAATAGTATTTTGTTAAATAATGAGCAGCAAAAGAAACTTGGGCAGATTACTCTGACTATTCTATATTACTTGTATAACCAGAAGAGCCGTAAAGCCATATGTTTCTTAACACACTCATTATAGGCATCACACTTTCTGTGAAATGTTGCCAACGTGACATAAATTGCAAGTTCTTATGGAAACCTCCATTTATGCATGATTTGTGTAAACGATTGCTTTCGACAATTTTAACTGCTTAAACTGTGTGAGTTATCACTCATGGGTGGTTCTATTTGGGATGGAGGAGAAATTTTAACGTAACCCTATCTTATCCACACTTTACTCAAACCGAAACACTTTGTTGACATTTGTACTTCTCTGAATTTAGTTATGTAATTCGAGTGAAACCAACCATCTGTCACTTTGATCCTTGCCCATCCTGACTCATAAAAGCGAGCTAGGAAGGGCTGGGCAATGGGTTTTGCAGGGTGGTAAATGCTTCCCTCTGTGAGGGAGCCTTCCCAGACCCACTGAAAGAGGTGGTCATTAAACCACTTTTTTAAAAAAAGAAAGGAAAAGAAAACATCCTTAGACCTGGCCAATATGGCCAACTATCACCTAGTCTCAAATCTTATACAGTTATACAGTGGTTCCGCTCCTTCCTCCTGGGCCATGTCCAGAAAGTGGGGAGGGGATGAGTGTTCAGACACCTGGGCTCCCATTTGTAGGGTGCTTCAGGGTTCTGTCCTCTCTCCCATGCTTTTTAACATCTACATGAAGCCGCTGGGAGAGATCATCAGGGGTTTGGGCTGGGTATTCAACAGCATGCTGATAGTACCCAGATCTACCTCTCTTTTAAATCAGAACCAGTGAAGGCGGTGAAGTTGCCTGTGTGAGTATCTGGAGGCGCGGTTAGGAGGATGGAATGGCAGCTTAACAGATTGAGGTTGAATCCTGACAAGACAGAAGTACTGTTTTGGGGGGATAGGAGGTGGGTGAGTGTGGTCCCGAATGGGGTAACTGTGCCCCTGAAGGATCAGGGAGTAATTTTGGACTCACAGGTCAATTCTGTGTCCAGGGCAGCTGTCTGCCAGCTCCATCTGGTATGTAGGCTGAGACCCTACCTGCCCACAGACTGTCTTGCCAGAGTGGTGCATGCTCTAGTTATCTCCCGCTTGGACTACTGCAATGCGCTCTATGGGGCTACCTTTGAAGGTGACCCGGAAACTACAGCTAATCCAGAATGCGGCAGCTAGACTGGCAACTAGGAGTGGCTGCCAAGGCCACATAGCACCAGTCCTGAAAGACCTACATTGGGCTCCCAGTACATTTCTGAGCACAATTCAAAGTGTTGGTGCTGACCTTTAAAGCCCTAAACGGCCTTGGCCCAGTATACCTGAAGGAGCATCTCCACCCCCATCGTTCTGCCTGGACACTGAGGTCCAGCACCGAGGGCCTTCTGGCAGTTCCCTCACTGCGAGAAGTGAGGTTACAGGAAACCAGGCAGAGGGCCTTCTCGGTAGTGGTGCCCGCCCTGTGGAATGCCCTCCCATCAGATGTCAAGGAAATAAACAACTATCTGACTTTTAGAAGACATCTGAAGGCAGCCCTGTTTAGGGAAGTTTTTAATGTTTGATGTTTTGTCATGTTTTTAATATCCTGTTGGGTGCCGTCCAGAGTGGCTGGGGAGGCCTGGCCAGAGGGGTGGGGTATAAGTAATAAATCATCATCTTCTTCTTCATCATCATCGTCACCACCATTATCATCATATGAGAAAGACTCCTTTTCCTTCCTAGGAACTACTGTGGCAAAACGAAATCAAGACATGCTGTGTATGCAAAGGTCCAAGCCTTTAAGATGGCAGCAACCCCCTTCTCTGCCCTCTTGCCATGACTGTCGGGATGTTTAAGGAAAACCCTCAGCCTAATGGGCTTACAAGAACTATGTGTGCCAGGCTTTCAATTCAAAAGATTCTCTAGCAACCAAATCACCCTCGCTTTAAACTAAGAAAGCCACAAGGGCCGTAAAAGGCTAAAATTACCAAGAATGGTGCATTAGACATTTTAAGAATGTTGCATTCAAAGAATGACACACATTGTAAAGATTATGGTACATTACGGGCCTGGAAATAAATGCTCAAGAACGAACATAAGCTTACAGAGAGGTGAGCAATAGCCTATTCACTGAGTTCGGCCTGGATATACAATTATGTGACAGTACATGGCTTTGGGGAACAGGCATTTAGTGTTGTGTCCCTCGTAGTCAAAGAAAGTTACAGGTAGGTAGCCGTGTTGGTCTGCCATAGTCAAAACAAAATAAAATAAAAATTCCTTCCAGTAGCACCTTAGAGACCAACTAAGTTTGTTCTTGGTATGAGCTTTCGTGTGCATGCACACTTCTTCAGATACCATGCACACGAAAGCTCATACCAAGAACAAACACTAGTTGGTCTCTAAGGTGCTACTGGAAGGAATGTTTTATTTTATTTTGTAGTTAAAGAATGTTAGTGCAGAAATTCCTCTGCTAGCAAGTTGTCTTGTGCAAATGGGTGCTTGTATTTGGTTATATCAATCTGAGAGACTAGGAAAATAAAAAGTAGCTTCACAACCCAGCCTCCTGAAGCTTGATAAGATTACACATTTGGGTTTGGGGTTTAAAGTTTGCTTATATTGCAGGCCTACAGTCCAACCCAATTCATATTTACTCAGAAGTAAGTCCCACTGGATTCCATGAGGCTTACCCCCAGGTAAGTGTGAATGGAATTTGCAGCCTTACTCTGAACTCTGATCTATATTCATGAAGCTATAATATTATTGATAAACTAGGGGCTGCACCCCTGGTCACTCCACTTGCAAACTCCTCTCTCCCCTTCATTATCCCACCACCAATGCAGATCCAAATGCTGACCAGCTTTCACTTCTGGGCACCTACCTCATCCCTGAGCCACCTCTCCTGATTCCCTTCACCCAAACACCATCACTTCTGGGCACCTTCCTTGTCCTCATTGTGCTCCTCCGATCACCCATCATGTTACTTCTGGGTTTTTCTCTCATCTCCCATTGCTGCAGTTCACAGTGTCCCCTGTAGGTGGCCAAGCAAACTGCAGCATGACGGCACTCTTTCGTGTTTATTATATGTAAGACAAATGTAGTAGAAGGAAAAGCAGGGCCACAATGAAATTAGAGGCTACTGCCTCTTTGTAAAGCAGACTTCACTTAGCAAAAATTTGCAAAAAAGGCAAACCCTCCCTAATACTTCAGGCACTAGCTTCATAAAATATTCTAGGATGCATTTTAATTCCACATAAACAAATCAGGAGAGTAGATAAAAGCAAGGCTGAAGATATAAAAAACATGTTACTTGCGTAATTAGATCTTTCTCAAACTGTGCTTAAGCAGAGAAGGATTATGTCTTCTGTGTCATGCAGTGAAAACAAGCATCATTAATTCATTTAAATAATCACAGTATTTCTCTCTTTTTTAAGAAATCAGTTGTAACAGTTGGTTTTAAAATGCTTGGAACTTTTTCTGTGCAAGGACTTGACATCTGTGATATAGTGTATCTTCTTTATAATGCCAATTTCAGCAAGAGAAAGGAGCAATCAGAAACAATTTGCCCTATTCTAAATGTTGCATGCATGTACATAAAACACCACAACGCATCTAAAAGGCAACAATTGAAAGCAGAATTAGATTTATTTTTTAAAAAAAGAAAATCTCAACACGCTTCAGTAATGTATCACACTGATCTTGGTGGAGCATGGGATATGGAGACTACAGGGCCATGACTGTGAAAAAACTGCATAATGCTTGATGACTGAGCATTGGGTATGCGAATGGAGGATAGATCAACTGATGTAATGTGAATGTGAATTCCGTGTTTGGAGGGTAAGGCTGGGCAGCTCTGAATATCAAGTGTTGTGGTCCAACAGGGAAAGGCCATCATCATCTTCATCTGATGCTAGCGATGGACATTTCTCCCAATTTCCGTTTCTTTCCTTTTTAAAACTAATAATCATAATCATAATATTCCAATCCCAGGTTCAATTCCCCATATATACTGAGTGAGTCCTTTAAAAGAGGCCCCGCAGATACAGAGTACACATGTTCCACAGGGCTCTTTTAAAAGACTCACCCTGTATATTAGTTATTTGGTAAAGAAAACGCACTCGTGCAAATTCATCAGGATTTGGGTACAAATATACACATTTTTGTATGCAAATTTTGTCTACTACACATTGCACCAAGGACATTGCCCCTAATGTTTATATTTCCCTTGATATAACACATTTTTGAATGTTATTTTCACCAATATTTGGATTGTAAGAACACTCTACCTCAGCATGTGCATTTTTAGATAGATCACTGGGCTGGAGAATTGCATTGCAAAATTCAGAGAAGTGCACGTTTCGCAGGATGGCTGTGCTTTGGTTCACGTTCTGTTTGTGAAAGCGCAAATTAGGAAGATCCGCCTTTATATGCAAATTCATCTAATGCCTATGGACAATTTTGTATCATGCTTGGATTCCACTGGGGTTGCACACATGTTTTCCATGGGGGTAATAATAAACCAAAGTTCTCTTGTTGAACATTTCTATTTTATGCACATGGGCTGTCCCTGTGAAATGGGTCCCTGAATACACTATCCATTCTTCCAGTCCTGTATTATAAAATGCTTCAGCTGCAGCGTTTAAAAAAAAAAAATCTGTCATCAGAGATGAACAAGGTGACATAGGAATCATATGCACCCCAACTCAGAAGAAAGTGCCATTGAACTGAATGAGACTATCTCCTGGGTAATTGTGTACAGGATGGCTTCAAATGAGTTCCAAAAAGATAGGTGCTTTAAATGCAATGTGGCCTTGAGATGGTGTTCAAAGCAGATCAATAACAAAATCCTCAGCTAAGCCAGTGAATTTGCATTTGTAGCAGAAGTCTATGGGACAAATGGCATAAATCAAAATATGTTTGCCTAACTTTTTGATATTTTTGTCTAGTCCTTCGGCAGAAAGATCTATTAACAACTATAAATTATAGTGAAAGTACACAAGACATTTATTTAGACAAATTATTTCTGTTGGGGGGGGGAGATAACCACAATCTATTGAAATGCTTAGACTGAGTATTTTTTTAATAAAAATAAAAAAATCCTAAATACTGTCTGCAGAGTCTGGAAATGTAAAAGGCCTCTGGCACCAATTTTTAATATTATTTTATCTTCAGAGTCGTGATGTCCAACATGATATGATGTTGGTATTAATGTCACCTGTCAACCGAGAGAACAGTCGGCTCCCAGCACAAAGAGATTTTCATGTCTTTAGATGAACAGAAGAAAGGGGGAAACCAGTTGTGAGCAATAAAAGACCAGTTCCACAGCTGAAGACAAAAATTGCTCAAGGTGACCTTGCATATTCCATTTCTTTCAGCTAATGCAATCACAATAAATAACAACATGTTTCAAATAAAACCAAATTTCAGCCAAGGGATGGGGAACCTTTTGCAACTGGAGCCTCGAATCTACAACTGGTTCAATGTTCACAGACCATTTTTGACAGGTGGAAATGTCCATCTACCTATCAGTCACTTGATATCACACCAGGTGATTCAAAGTTCAAGCAGTCACAGGCTTACCTTTGAACTTAGCATTGTAGTCCTGGTAAATATGAATTGTTTAATTGTCACATCAATGAAAAATACCTAAATTTATATTGCAGAAAGAATGTTAAAAAATTATAATTTATTTAGAAGACCACTGTAAGCAGATGAAAAAAAAAACTAGCATGATTCTAATAACACTTGTAATGTAATGAACACTATGGAAAATATGGACAGATACAAAATATGGATTATGAAATAATATGCAATTGAAAATGTTGACAATAGGACCCATGGAGGGGAGGGTGGGAAGTCTAGAGCAGGGGTAGGCAACCTAAGGCCTGGGGGCCGGATGCAGCCCAATCGTCTTCTCAATCCGGCCCCCAGACGGTCTGGGAATCATTGTGTTATTACATGAGTAGAATGTGTCTTTTTATTTAAACTGCATCTCTGGGTTATTTGTGGGGCCTGCCTGGAGTTTTTACATGAGTAGAATGTGTGCTTTTATTTAAAATGCATCTCTGGGTTATTTGTGGGGCATAGGAATTTGTTCATCCCCCCCAAAAAAAAATATAGTCCGCCACCACATGGTCTGAGGGATGGTGGACCGGCCCACAGCTGAAAAAGGTTGCTGGCCCCTGGTCTAGAGATTCAGAGAAATCTCTATATATGGATATGTATTTGGTATTGTTATAACTTTACACTTGTAAAATAAATAAAAAAGAAATTGTTTTTTGTTTTTTTAAGGAAACCGCATTACCCCAGGTTCACTGTTCCACCTAGCTCAGTATTATCCACACCATCTCCCCCAACCTGATGTTTGGACTACAGCTCCCATCACATGTGACCACTGACCTTGCTTGCTGTGCCTACTGGGAAATGTAGTTCAAAATGACTGGAGGACAGGTTGGGGAACCCTGGTCTACGTACACTTGATTGACAGTGCAGATTTCCAGGGTTTCAGATAGAAATCCTTCTCACGAACCTGAGATCTTTTATGTAAGTCACATGCTCTATCACTGGACTGCAATTACCACTCAAGAGGAGACTGTGTAAGGAAATAAATGAAACATTTGTTGCTTCCGAGGCCTTTTGATACTTCTTTGTGCAAATTCAAGTAACACTTTATTTTGTGCACTCAACATTACTTAATTGCCCTTTGGTGTTGAAAACCACTTAAGCTGCTGTCTTTCATCCTGGATTTGTAAATTGAACAGCTCACCACTGACGAGCAATTACATAATTGAGATTTATTTACACAAATACTGCCTACGGTTTTGGTTCTAAAGATAAGCTGGCCTTCGGCTGGTCAGCAGTAAGTGGTGTTCAAGTGAGAGAAACATTTATTATGTGGAGCAGGATTCAAGGATGGAGATAATTCAAGAGCAGTGACAACTAGCCTACAGAGACAGTTGTTTGCATACTCAATTTCAACATTGTATATGCAGAGATGAAAGGAAATGTAGTTTTCT